>OW052243.1:17062935-17622935 GCA_932526585.2 Philonthus cognatus
CTTACCCCGAAAGGTATAAAAGGCAAAAGATTAAAATAAAAAAAAATAAAATATACCTTCAATTTTCAAATTATTGGCAATTTTCATGAAGTTCCCAAATAATTATTTTTTTTTTTATTTTTTATAATATTCCAAGATTTTAGTTAGTGTTCATAATTCTGATGGTTATTCTGAATTTCCTTAATTTTTTTTAATTTTAGAAAATTTCGATTGTTACCATAAATTTTTAAAATTTCTTTCAATTTTCAAATTATTGGTAATTTTCATGAATTTCTTAGGTATTCGTTTACCCATTACCCTCTGTAATATAAAATATTAAAAAAATAGAGGCTTAATTTATCGTAAAATATTTTTTCGTTTAGTATTTGAGTTTATAAAAAATATAATTCAAATTTCGTCCTAAAAAAGAGCCAATGGCAGATATTGGGTTAACTTAAAAAACGTTGAAGTTCTAAGATTTCCGTTAATTTTCAAAATTTTTATGAAAAGTTTAAACATTTTTAAGGTTTAATATTTAATTGATGAGGCGGATACATGATGAAACTCCATAATACTATTTGAAATAAAGCAACACAATTGGGAGGGTTTCACTTTTATTGTTGAACACTGCAACATGTTTCACCACACAGTGGCTTCATCAGGCAGATGAAATAATGATTTTACAAAGTACAGGTAAAAGCTTATATACTAATGCAATTAAGTCAATAGAAGGGGGGGGGGGGGGCAATGAGGCAATTAGGCTGAAACTAATACAAACAATTTTGATCGACTACATATTGATTAGGGGTGAATTGTGAGACCCTCCCAACTGTGTTGCTTTATTTCAAATATTTTTAAGGTTAACAAAAATTTAGGAAATTTACGAAAAGCATTGTAAATTAACTAAAACTACCTAAAATCTTGAAAATCCATCGACACTTTCAAAAAACTAAACGAGTGTCTTCCAATCCCAGATTAAGCATGAAGTAAAATTTCGAGTTTAGAAAAGCCTGAAAATTTGGATTGGTCGCGTAGCGAAGCGGAGCGACCAATCCAAATTAAACGAGTATCTTCCACTCCCAGACTAAGCACTCCCAGACTAAGCATGAAGTAAAATTTCGAGTTGAGAAAAGCCCGAAGACTTTGGATTTGGACGCGCAGCGTCCAAATCCAAATTCAGGCTTTTCTCAACTCGAAATTTTACTTCATGCGCCACGCGTACAAATCACTGATTTAAAGTGAAGTAATTGGCATTTCACCTTGAAAAATATCACTAAAGCCAACTGTTTTGAAAATTAACGGAAATCTTAGAGTTTCATGGAAAACTTCAACGTTTTTCAAGTTAACCCAATATCTGCCATTGGCTCGGTTTTGGGACAAAAATTGAATTATATTTTGTATAAACTCAAATACTATACGACAAAATATTTCACGAATAATTCCGCCTCTATTTTTTTAATGTTTTAAATTCCAGAGGATAATGAGTAAACGAATATCTAAGAAATTCATGAAAATTAGCAATAATTTGAAAATTGAAAGAAATTTTGAAAATTTATATCAATCGAAATTTTTAAAATTAACGAAATTAGGGGAATTCAGGAAAACCATCAGAATATTGAACACTAACTGAAATCTTGGAATTTCATGAAAAATCAAAATATTTTAAGTTAATGATTATTTGGGAACTTCGTGAAAATTGCCAATACTTTGAATATTGAAGGAAGTTTAAAAATGTATACAAAGTATCGAAACTTTTGAAATCAACAGAGATTCAGGTATTTTCTGAAACTCTGTTGATTTAAAAAGTTTCGAAAATAAAGGAAATCTTGTAAATTTACAAAAGCGTTAAAATTTCCTGAATCTCTGTTGATTTCAAGTTTCGATACTTTTTATAAATTCTTAAAATTACCTTCAATTTTCAAATTATTGGCAATTTTCATGAAGTTCCCAAATAATTAATTTTTTTTTATTTTTTATAATATTCCAAGATTTTAGTTAGTGTTCATAATTCTGATGGTTATTCTGAATTTCCTTAATTTTTTTTAATTTAAAAATATTTCGATTGTTACCATAAATTTTTAAAATTTCTTTCAATTTTCAAATTATTGGTAATTTTCATGAATTTCTTAGGTATTCGTTTACCCATTACCCTCTGTAATATAAAATATTAAAAAAATAGAGGCTTAATTTATCGTAAAATATTTTTTCGTTTAGTATTTGAGTTTATAAAAAATATAATTCAAATTTCGTCCCAAAAAAGAGCCAATGGCAGATATTGGGTTAACTTGAAAAACGTTGAAGTTCTAAGATTTCCGTTAATTTTTAAAATTTTTATGAAAAGTTTAAACATTTTTAAGATTAACGAAAATTTAGGAAATTTACGAAAAGCGTTGAAAATTAACTAAAACTACCTAAAATCTTGAAAATCCATCGACACTTTCAAAAAACTAAACGAGTGTCTTCCAATCCCAGATTAAGCATGAAGTAAAATTTCGAGTTTAGAAAAGCCTGAAAATTTGGATTGGTCGCGTAGCGAAGCGGAGCGACCAATCCAAATTAGGCTTTTCTAAACTCGAAATTTTACTTCTTGCGGCACGCGTATAAAACACTGATTTAAAGTGAAGTAATTGGGATTTCACCTTTAAAAATATCACTAATGCCAACTGTCATAAAAATTTTGAAAATAACGGAAATCTTAGAGTTTTATAAAAAAACTTCAACGTTTTTTAAGTTAACCCAATGTCTGCCATTGGCTCTGTTTTGGGACGAAAATTGAATTATATTTTGTATAAACTCAAATACTATACGAAAAAATATTTCACGGTGAATTTCGCCTCTATTTTTTTAATGTTTTGAATTCCAGAGGGTAATGGATAAACGAATACCTAAGAAATTCATGGAAATTACCAATAATTTAAAAATTGAAAGAAATTTTGAAAATTTATGATATCAATCGAAATTTTTAAAATTAACGAAAATTATGGAAAATTTTTATGAAAAGTTTCAACATTTTTAAGATTAGTATAAATGAAATTGCCAATTCTTGGTTGCAGAATACTTCAAACATTAAAAGTGCGATTCTTTTCGCAATCTACAACAAGTTAGTCTTACAAAGACTATATCAAACACTCATTGAAACAACTACTTCCCGGGCTAATACCCCGACGGACATTGAATTATACAACAAGTGTTTGCTGTTACATACAGTAACCTACTGCAAATGTAACAATTTGGGTCAAATTATTCAGGCCATCTATAGACGCGTTTCGAGATTTATCTCTCCTCAGTATAGCTTTGCCATTCCCTCTAAACAATTTGACACCTTAGACTGGCGGTCACGTTACCGTTCAAACATTAGTATAAATGAAATTGCCAATTCTTGGTTGCAGAATACTTCAAACATTAAAAGTGCGATTCTTTTCGCAGTAGGTTACTGTATGTAACAGCAAACACTTGTTGTATAATTCAATGTCCGTCGGGGTATTAGCCCGGGAAGTAGTTGTTTCAATGAGTGTTTGATATAGTCTTTGTAAGACTAACTTGTTGTAGATTGCGAAAAGAATCGCACTTTTAATATTTTTAAGATTAACGAAAATTTAGGAAATTTACGAAAAGCGTTGTAAATTAACTAAAACTACCTAAAATCTTGAAAATCCATCGACACTTTCAAAAAACTAAACGAGTGTCTTCCAATCCCAGATTAAGCATGAAGTAAAATTTCGAGTTTAGAAAAGCCTGAAAATTTGGATTGGTCGCGTAGCGAAGCGGAGCGACCAATCCAAATTAGGCTTTTCTAAACTCGAAATTTTACTTCATGTGCCACGCGTATAAAACACTGATTTAATGTTAAGTTCAAAATATACGTCGTGTTGATTAATTTTGCTAATTTTTATATGGAATATATAAAAGTATTCTTAAATAAAAAAAAAATTGAAACCTATCCGGATACATTTCTAGCTCTTTTCTTGAATAAAACTTGCCTTTGTTCGATTTTCCAACTACAAAATATGACTATAATTGAATTCGATAGCTAACGTCATCTAATGCTCCATAGTGGCATCGTCATGGAGCGTTAGATGGCGTTAGCTGTCGAATCCAATTATAGTTTTCACATATTGGCTTGAAATAGTCAGAAATGTTCAGTATTCCTCAGCACTGGGTCGGGACCACACTGAAGAGGACCTTGAAGTCCGAAACGCGTCTGTGGGTATCTGGTGCCGGAATACTGAACACACATTCAATTTTACAAAAGATGAACCCAAAACCTTCAAATGTAATAAAGTTAAGAGGTCTAAAACGTCCTCGTCGCATTCGTTGTCTGAAACCACTTTGACAAATATCATATGATCTGTCAAACTATAAATAATTCAAAAAAATCACATTTTTAAAACAATTTTATTAAAATAAGTAAAACAGCTACGAACTTTATGCATTAAATGCTAGTTTTTCGATTATCTATCGTTTGAAGAAATCCTTGACGTTCATTGGTTTATCTTGTACTGTTAAAGGGCAAAATAGTGAAGGAAGGTGGCTCGAAAATAAAGGGTGTCCCAAAATTAACACAAGATTTGAATTTACTGCCATTTGTTGGCGACCCTGAAAAAAAAAACAATTTGACAGCTGTGAGTTTAGGGTTAGTAAAAATGGAGCGTTACACGATACAACAACGTGTTTTCATTATTGAACAATATCTCAAAAATAATGAAAGTTTGGCAGCCACAGTTCGAAAATTTTATACAAAATATGGTCGGAATAGTGTTTTAACTTCGTTAACTGTGAAGAAATTAATTGCAAAATTCAGGGAGACTGGATCAGTTGGAGACGCTAAACACACTGGTCGTCCAAAAACGAGCCGTTCAAATATCAATATCGAAGCAGTGCGTGAAAATCCCAGAACATCAATTCGGGCGTCGTGGACAAGAATTGCAAATTTCAAGAAGCTCTCTACAGCGTATACTCACAAAAGATCTGTGCCTTATGCTTACAAAATTCAATTAACACAACAACTGAAGCCTAATGGCCATGCACAGCGAAGAGAGTTCGTTAAATAGATTATTGAACATCAACAAATGGATGCTGATTTTTCGAGCAAAATCATCCTAACTTATAAAGCACATTTTCACCTTGATGGCTTTGTTAATCGCAAAAGTTGCCGTGTTTGGGGTTCGGACAACCCACATGTGATTGTCGAAAAACAAATGCATCCACAACGTGTCGCTCTTTGGTGCGGATTTTGGGTTGTGGGCACCATTGTACAATACTTTTTTGAAAATGAGGCTGGTCAAGCAGTGACTGTTACTGGTGCTCGATATCGCGACATGATAATACAGTTCTTTCTGCTGAAATTGGATGCTATTGATGTGGTCAGTTTGTGGTTTCAACAAGACGGTGCCATATGCCATACAGCCCGTGAAACAATTCAATTACTGCATGAGACATTTCCTGGTGGTGTACTCTCTCGTTTCGGTGGTCAGAATTGGCCCCCTAGATCGTGTGATTTGACACAATTAGATTTTATGTTATGGGGTTATTTGAAGTTAAAGGTCTATGTCCTGGGTCTCCAAACTATCTTCTTCGCGGGCCACAAATACAATTCTACATAATAAAGTCGGCCAAGATCCGATTAATTTTATAAAATTATGAAAAATTTAGGGAACAATTGTTACAATATTTCAAAATATGACATTTACAAAAAAATTACAAACAATCGCGGGCCGGATTCATGCAAGTCGCGGGCCGGATTTGGCCCGCGGGCCGTAGTTTGGAGACCACTGGTCTATGTCAACAGGCCGACAACCATCCGTGCATTACAGGAGAAAATTAAACGCTGCATCAACGAAATTCAGCCAGATTTATGCAGAATGGTCATGGAAAATTTCGACAAAAGAGTGCGTAGTGCCAGCAAAGGCGTGCAGGCCATTTCCCTGATGTGTTATTCCATAAATAATTATATTCTATGTACTTGATGATTCAATCAAAAAAATAACAATCTAAAGACTAAACACTGTATTTTTTCATATGTACAAAGTTTCATCATACGGGTTTTATGAACACCGCTAATCCCCCCATGAGGATACACCACTGTTTTCTTCCGTGTTCCTGTTTTATTTGCATACCATACCATACAAAAACCCAACGATCAAAATGCACTCCACTCCTTTTATCATCATTATCTGAAACATTTTAGCAAGAACAATATTTGCATACGAAATAATAGATCGTTATGCGCCCGCGGGCGAAAAGCGTACACTTTATATATGTATACCTGTCGGTCGTTTGTGTGTACAACCGTACACGGGCGAGAGTACGAAAATAAGAATTGTGTTGCGGGATTTGAAGGTGCGAGATTTTATCGGTTTGCACGTGCAGGACCAGCGGGTGATACATTTCAGAAACAGGAACGACACAAGCAAAAGGATTTTAGCCCGCGGCCAGTTTGGTCGGCGCCGAAGAGGCGATGGCTGCGGGCGAAGGCCGACCTGGTCGTCCTTTCTGGTACCCAGAGGCTAAGACACACTAATTTGACTTTAAACAGTGCCCGATAAATAAAAAGAAAACAATTCTGAAAACTGGGTTATCTAAAACAGTAATGGCCAAACTTTTTCAATTTTAACAAATGAAACATTTCAAATTTGTGTATAAATTTGTCGCGACCCCAGTATAGACAGCAGACCAGTGGTTTCCAACAGAGAGATAATTTGAGTTTTAAGGGGGGCAATTGTATATTAATAGAATAGCATAAAAATCGACCAAACATATTAATTAGCTACTGAAATTTCGACATTTTCGACAGTTGGCCTTCCAGAGCATAGTGTATCTTTGGCATCGAAATTATCGGAACGGAATCGACGAAACTAAAATTGCCAGTGATTGGCTGTTACAGTATCAGGACCATAGACATTATTCACATTTTCAACCGCTTAGCTTGCGTTTTCGCCTTTATTGAAGAAGAACTGTAATATATGGCGTATTTTTCCTTTGCTGGTCTCCATCTTTAACGCGCGCTCAAAGAAAACTAATTTAACCATTTACAAAACTGTCAGAGACAGCTACGGCTCGCAGCCTAACTTCAGGGTCGGCTACAGCGCCAAAGTACACAACGTTTGAGGTTGGGATCGCGCTTTATAAATACAAGGAATTGCACAACAAAGTCACCTTTCAATAACGAATACATATTACCTTGGGTCTCTGGCCTACCCTGAAGTTAGGCTGCGAGCCGCCGCTGGTCAGAGACGTTTATTTTTACGAGATCTCGTCTTTCTAATGCCATAAAGTGTAACCCGATTGGACTTCTGCAACCCGAGATACAGATTAATAAATGCATCTATTGGAAAAATAATGGATTTCTTTTTACTACACCTCTTTTTATCTGAAATTTTTTGATACATTACGGGTTCTTGGTGTTCTTTTACTTATGGCGACCACAATATGTATTTTCCTAAAGACAAAAATTTACAAGATTTAGTTCTACATGGTGTTTCCGATGAGCCAGATTCCTTCTTGAAGAACCGAATGTTTACAGGAAACACCAAACGTAGACGGTTGATCCAATTAACGTCAACCTGCTGCTTGGAAATCTACCAAATCATGCTGTTCAGGAAGAATTGAATTTTTCTTACAACAGACCAGAATTTGAAGAAATATTTTGCTCTCCTCGTCAATTCTTGTTTTTATCTAATGGCCCAGATTTCTTCCTAAATTGTATGATTTTGACAGGAAATACCAAATTTGGGTAGATCTAATTATCAATTTACTACCTACTAATTTTTTTTAGGAAACCCTGTTCTTTAAAAAGAAATTATAACTTTTAACGAAGAATCTGTTTTACACTAGAAACGCATTATTGAATTCTTATATTACACATGGTAGTCAATATTTTATATACATGTATATCATTCATTCGAAAACGTTTTAATAGACCATAACTGAGTTGAATAAAGTTTCATATTTCTATGATTTATTGTGGAAGCAATTAATTTGTGAAATTTAATAACTATTACTTTTATTTCTTTGCTGCTAGACGTTCACTTGAAGAGCTGAAACCAAATAATAAGAACGTGTTGTTTAATGTTAACAAACATTTACTTTTCGTACTCTCACAAATCAAGTTCTACGCCTATGTGACTTAAGTATAAACATGGCATTGGCCGACGACCGGCTGGATTTAATAGTGCGGGTGGACGGATAAAGCCCACTTACAAAATCCTTCTCTCTGACTCACACACGTTCACTGACTCACGTTACACGACAACAATAAAAAACAAACACAATTTCCATCGTTATTGCCTCAGAAAGGAAACGACGCGATTGCAAAATATAAGCATTCAGTTTCTCAGTAGCAATAACCCAAACAAGTCTTCTTTCTTTTGGTTTAGTCTACTAAATCCAATCGTAATAAAAAAATCAATTTTATATCCTTGATAAATAAACAACTATTTTAAAGAGGACCAACAATGAATTAACAACCGATTTTTTACAACAAGAGCAATTGAAGATACTACTGGATGATTTAAATTAAATTTAAATTAAAACACTTGGTTTGTTTCACTTATTTATATTTTTTCCGACTAGTTTTGACCATTGGTCATCTTCAAGGAGAGCAATTGAAGATGTTTGAAGAGGCTTAACTAATCAAGGAATCTCCGTTACATCAGTTTACTAGAGTATTCAATCATTAGGTTTCAAGTAGCACCGTCCTTTCCTTTGTTAGCCTTTAGCTCCTCACCATAAGAGGTGCCATCTGGAATGGTTCTTCACGTCTGTGGTACTTCTAGGGCGTCCAGGTCGTAATCTTCGCATTTTTTTTCCATTTCTTCATGATATAACACAAGTTTTACATTCGACACAGTAAATAAATCAGCAGGTAGATTAGGAATAATAATTAAAAGAACATTATTATTATATTATTTATATAATGATAGTTAAAAATACAATAAAATGATGTGTAATCTTGGTAGAATCAGGCATCATGTTAGCGCAATACCTTGAAAACTGTGTCTGTGTCAGTGTCAGTTCTTCCTGTTCCTCGGTCTATCTACGCCCTGGGTCTCCAAACTATCTTCTTCGCGGCCACAAATACAATTCTACATAATAACGTCGGCCAAGATCCGATTAATTTTATAAAATTATGAAAAATTTAAGGAACAATTGTTACAATATTTCAAAATATGACATTTACAAAAAAAATGGTGATGTGTCCATCATAGTACTTTCCCCCGTTAATTGCGTATTAAATCACTTTTAAAATATTTGTAGCATTATTATTTTCAAAATGTCTTCAACTTTTTGATAACTACAACTTTTATTTGAAACATTTTTCAATTGGATCAACACATACTGACACAAACCAATGACTAGATAAAAAACACTATTTATTGAATATCTCAAAAACTAAGAGTGCTATGACAAAAAGTGAAGATACAAAAAATCTTTAATATTTTATTACCTACAACTTTTATTTGAAACATTTTTCAATTGTATCAACACATACACTGACACAAATCAATGACTAGATAAAAAACACTATTTATTAAATATATCAAAAACTAAGAGTGCTATGACAAAAAGTGAATCTACAAAAAATCTTTAGTTTTTCATTTCCTACAACTTTTATTTGAAACATTTTTCAATTGTATCGACACATACACTGTCACACACCAATAACTAGAAAAAACACACAACTTTTGAAATATCTCAAAAACTAAGAGTGCTATGACAAAAAGTAAGTGAACAATACATCTTCATTTTGTTATTATCTACAACTTTTATTTGAAAGAATTTTTTGTTTGATGAACATTTATTGAAAAAATCTGAAAAAACTGAAAAACGCTAAGAGTAAAGTACCACTTCCGGTTTTCCGATTTTCACCAAAAGCTTTTCAGTTCTTCCGATTGTAACAAAAAGCTTAAGTTTCAAGTTTCATCTTGATATCTTTAGCGGTTTTTGCGGTACAGCGCACACAGACACACACACAGACACACAGACAGACATTTTTCAAAAATGGTCTTATTCGACTCAGGGGACCTCAAAACGGATATTTCCGCTAACATTTTTGATTCGAAAATTTTCACGAAAACAATACTGTCCTTTTGTATTACATACGGGGGAAAGTAAAAATTACAAACAATCGCGGGCCGGATTCATGCAAGTCGCAGGCCGGATTTGGCCCGCGGGCCGTAGTTTGGAGACCACTGATCTACGCCAACATCGAGCTGTTGTATTGACACTTCTGCCAATTCGTTGGGCAATCCTACGATTTGACAAAAGGAGTTCTCTGAGCCCTATTACTTTACCGCGTTCAAAATCGCTTAATTGTTGAAAAGCGGCACACTGATGAACTCGGGGCATTTTTTGATTTAAATGGGGAACTAATCAACTGGTTTGCATGATAAAATTGTAATGTCACTGCAGAGCTGGGCAGGATACGAATCATTCAGGATTCGAATCCTTTTAGAGGATTCAAAAGAGGCATTCGAATACATTGGTTCAACTAGATTCGTGATCCGGATTCGATACATTTTTTTAAGAGGATTCGTATTCGAATCCAAATGTGGGTGATTCGAATCCTTATAAAACGATTCGAATATTTATACAAGGATTTGAATACTTACAAAAGGTGTTGAATCGTCAAAAATAATTCGAATTAATTGTGAGGATTAACTTGAAAAATGTCTTTTGAGTGTTTCTAAATTTCTCGTTAAATCACTGTTTTATAGGCGTGACGCATGAAGTAAAATTTCAAGTTTAGAAAAGCCCAGAAAATTTTTGCAAAAATATTCAAAACCTAATTATTAAAATTATTAACACTGAACATCGTTGATAACAGACTAAATACCTGATTCCCTGTTACTCTGATTAAAGATGTATTTGTGTGTTTTTGAACTTCACTTCAAATCAGTGTTTTGGACGCGTGGCGCATGAAGTAAAATTTCGAGTTTAGAAAAGCCCAGAAAATTTGTCTCGGGTCGCTGCGCGACCCTCGACAAATTTTCACGGGGCTTTTCTAAACTCGAAATTTTACTTCATGCTTAGTCTGGGAGTGGAAACGCTCGTTCGAAACTTCAAATTGAATGCTTTGATAAGAACATTGAATGACTGAAAATATTTAAAAAAATACCAATCTAGTTTTCAAAACTTTGTTTAATATTATTTGAAGTAAAACTGACATGGTAGCCACAAACTGAAATGTTACATTTTTCCGGTATTTCCCTGATTCTAGATTTTTTCCCTGACCTTTTAATATAACTTTCTTCTGTGGGAAACCCCCATGTTGTTAAATTGTTTTTATTGTTTTTGTCAATATTTAAGTTAATTTTATACATTTGTACGTGTATTGTAATTTGCCTGCTGATTGTGACAAATTAAATAATATCATATGGCTTTTTTGTTAGTGTTTTGATCAATTTGAATATAATTCCATGACATTTCTCTGACTTTCCCGGTTTTATTGATATTCAGTAAATTTTTTATTTACGTAATTTTCAGGCATTCGTCGATTTTATAATAGAGTTCAATTTGAAGTTTAAACGGGTGTTTCCACTCCCAGGCTAAGCATGAAGTAAAATTTCGAGTTTAGAAAAGCCCCGTGAAAATTTGTCGAGGGTCGCGCAGCGACCCGAGACAAATTTTCGGGCTTTTCTAAACTCGAAATTTTACTTCATGCGCCACGCGTACAAAACATAGATTTAAAGTGAAGTTCAAAAACACACAAAAACATCTTTAATCAGAGTAACAGGGAATCAGATATTTAGTCTGTTATCAACGATGTTCAGTGTTAATAATAAATAATTAGGTTTTAATATTTTTGTTTAAACAACTGGTAACGATATTTATATATTCATGGTTGCAAAAAATAATAAAATCAAATTTATTCTTAAAGGATTTGTATTCGTGATTCGATAAAACATAATTCGAATCTTTGATTCGAATCGTATTTATCTCTTACGAATCCTTTATTCGAGTATTCGTGATTCGAATCATATTAGGTGATTGGGACTCGTGATTCGAATCCTTTTTTATGAGGATTCGTCCCAGCTCTGTGTCACTGTAAGTTAATCTAGCAAAATTGACAATAAAATATCTTTTATTTGTATACTTCCAGGTAAAACTTATGATGATTTTTTGATGAAATTTTAATTGTTTTTTTAGTGTAAATAATTTAAATATTATTTAAAATTTTTATAAAAATTAGACTACGGGTTCTTGGTGTTCTTTTACTTATGGCGGTCAGTATATGATAAACGAGCTATTCTAAAAGAAATCTTAATCTTTCAGTAAAATTTCGAGTTTAGAAAAGCCCCGTGAAAATTTGTCGAGGGTCGCGCAGCGACCCGAGACAAATTTTCAGGCTTTTCTAAACGTATTTATCTCTTACGAATCCTTTATTCGAGTATTCGTGATTCGAATCATATGAGGTGATTGGGACTCGTGATTCGAATCCTTTTTATGAGGATTCGTCCCAGCTCTGTGTCACTGTAAGTTAATCTAGAAAAATTGACAATAAAATATCTTTTATTTGTATACTTCCAGGTAAAACTTATGATGATTTTTTGATGAAATTTTAATTCTTTTTTTAGTGTAAATAATTTACATATTATTTAAAATTTTTATAAAAATTAGGCTACGGGTTCTTGGTGTTCTTTTACTTATGGCGGTCAGTATGTGATAAACGAGCTATTCTAAAAGAAATCTTAACTTTCAGGATAAATATTTTTTTTCTTTAGTGCTGTCTTCAGGAAGATATCTTGATCTTAAGGTAGAAGTCTAGGTGAGCTCTTAAGGAAGAAGTCTAGGTGAGCTCTTAAGGAAGAAGTCTAGGTAATCGTAGTGTTCTTTAGGAGCAGAATCTCTTCCTGAAGAGCTCAAAGAATACTTATCTATATAAAAGAAGAGCAAGTTTAATGAGCTATTCAAGAAGAAATCTTTTGATAGCGATTAATTTGGTGAGCCCTATAGGAAGAGCTGTTAGACTTTTTTAGGAGCAACGTTTATTTCTAAAGAGCTCCATAAAAGAAAGAATATTTGTCTATATAAAAGAAGATGATGAATAATGAGCTATTCAGGAAGAAACCTTGCTCCTAAGGAAGAAATCTTAGTGTTCCTTAGTAGTAAAATTTCTTCTTGAGAAGCTCACTAAAGAAATATTTATTTCTTTAAAAAAGTCTCTCTTAGTCTAATAATTAGCTATTCTGGAAACAATCTTCATCTTTTAATAGTAATAAATATTATTCCTTTAGTAAGCTTTTCAGGAAATAATCCTAAGGAAGACTAAGATTTTTTTTAGGAAAAATTTTGTTTCCCGAATATCTTACTAAAGGAGTCATTTTTATCTATATCGAAAGATAAAGTCTTCTTCCAGACTAGCTCATCAATCTTAGTCTTCTTTTCTTTCTGAAGAGCTCCCTAAAAGAAGAATAGTTAGCTCTGTCAAAAGATCAAGATTTCTTTCATAAAAGTTCTTTAATCATGATCTTATATACATAAATATTCTTCCTTTAGAGAGTTTTTTAAAAAGAAATTTTGCCCTCAAGGAAGAATAAGATTGCTTCCTTAGGAGTGAGTTTCTTCCAGAAGAGCTTACTAAATAGAAAATAGTTATCTCTATGAATCGATAACGATTTTTTGCTGAATAGCTCATTAACCTTGGTCTTCTTTTATATTATTCCTTTAGTGAGTTCTTCAGGAAGACATTTTACTCCTAAGGAAGACTAAGATTTTTTTTTTTAGGAAAAAAATTTCTTCCCGAATACCTCACTAAAGGAGTCATTTTTATCTATATCAATAGATCAAGTCTTCTTCCAGACTAGCTCATCAGTCTTAGTCTTATTCTATAGAGATTGCAATGCTTTCTATAGTGCGCACCTTAGAAATGTTGCTCATGAAGAATCCTCGTAAGGATTTTTCCTTAGGAGGAGATTTTTTTCCTGAAAAACTTACTAAAGGAATAATTACTAAAGAAAAAAATGTTGCTCCTGGAGAAAACTAAGATTAAGATAGAAATCATTAGCAACATTTTTTTCTTTAGTAATTATTCCTTTAGTAAGCTTTTCAGGAAAAAAATCTCCTCCTAAGAAAGATTTCTTAGGAGGATTTTTCATGAGCAACATTTCTAAGGTGCGCACTATAGAAAGCATTGCAATCTCTATAGAATAAGACTAAGACTGATGAGGTAGTCTGGAAGAAGACTTGATCTTTTGATATAGATAAAAATGATTCCTTTAGTGAGGTTTTCGGGAGGAAATCTTTTTCAAAAAAAAATCTTAGTCTTCCTTAGGTGTAAAATGTCTTCCTGAAGAACTCACTAAAGGAATAATATAAAAGAAGACCAAGATTAATGAGTTATTCAGCAAAAAATCGTTATCGATTCATAGAGATAACTATTTTTCATTTAGTAAGCTCTACTGGAAGAAACTCAATCCTAAGGAAGAAATCGTATTCTTCCTTGAGAGCAAAATCTCTTCTTAAAAAACTCTCTAAAGGAAGAATATTTATCTATATAAAATAAGATCATGATTAAAGAACTTTTATGAAAGAAATCTTGATCTTTTGACAGAGCTAACTATTCTTCTTTTAGTAAGCTCTTCAGAAAGAAAAGTAGACTAAGATTGATGAGCTAGTCTGGAAAAAGACTTGATCTCTTGATATAGATAAAAATGATTCCTTTAGTGAGGTATTCGGGAAGAAATCTTTTTCCTCAAAAAAAATTTTACTCTTCCTTGGGAGTAAAATGTCTTCCTGAAGAGCTGACTAAAGGAATAATATAAAAGAAGACCAAGATTAATAAACTATTCAGCAAGAAATTTTTATTGTTTCATAGAGATAACTATTTTTCTTCAAGTAAGCTCTACTGGAAGAAACTCACTCCTAAGGAAGAAATCGTATTCTTCCTTGAGAGCAATATGTCTTCTTAAAAAAACTCTCTGAAGGAATAATATTTATCTATATATAATAAGATCATGATTAAAAACCTTTTTTGTAAGAAATCTTGATCGTTTAACAGAGCTAACTATTCTTCCTTTAGTGAGCTCTTCAGAAAGAAATCTTAGGGCTAATTGCACCAAACACGTTGAACTGGTTTATCTCTGAACTCGAGTTCAATGTGACATTAGAATAATAAAAACTGTTGTCTTGAACTTAAGTTCAGAGATGAATCCAGTCCAACGTTTTTAGTGCAACTGAGCCTTGGTGTTTTTAGGAGCATTTTTTTTTTCCTGAAGAGAACACTAAAGGAAGAATATTAATGTCTTTAAAAGAAGACCAAGATTAATGAGCTATTTAGAAAGAAATATTGATCTTTTGATAGATATAATTACTCTTTCTTTAGTGAGGTCTTTGGGAAGACATCTTTCTTCTAAGAAGGATATCTTACACTTTTTTTTGTGCGATTGGGCCTTGATTTTTTTTAAGAGCAACATTACTATCAACTCTACCAATATTGATTTAACAAATGACACTAGATTTTTGGGAATATTTATTGACAATAAATTAAAATGGTACAAGCATATTGAATATATTTCTTCGCGCTTATGCACAGCATGTTATATGTTAAAAATCTTAAAGCCAAATGTATCTTTCCATATACTAAAAACTGTGTATTTTTCAAATTTCATATCATTAGTTCGCTATGGCATAATTTTCTGGGGTAGCTCCTCGCATTTAAATAACATACTAAGTTTACAAAAACGTGCGCTAAGAACCATGCTAGGTTTAAGTCCTCAAGAATCTTGCAGGACGTTATTTAAAAACAATGGCTTACTAACAGTTGTTGGTATATATATTTTGGAATGTTTGGTATTTGTCAAAAAATATTTTCATTATTTTAAGCCAAATGTTAACGAACATTGCTATTCTACGAGAAATAAAAGTACGCTTGTGTACCCTAAACATAAATTTATATTAACAGAGAGGGGTGTTCACTACTCGTGTCTGCGGCTTTACAATAAATTACCATTATTTATAAAAACTGAGTTAAATCCGGTGAGATATAAAAATTACGTGATCGATATATTGCGGGAAATTGAACCGTATACTATAGAGGAATTTTTCTGTTGCGAAATTGATTCCATCCTTTTTTGACGCCGCACAATGTGCCAAATCGGAGCGCGAGCGCCAGGGGGGGATTTTGAGGAAAAAAATTAAATTAAAAATTTCGAGAAAAGAACATATCCACTCCATTGTAGATTCATAAAACCCTTCTAATCTTGCATGTTTATATTTTTCAACCCCCTATATTATTAACAATTAACGCTTAAAGTTGAGCGATTTAAAAAACATCAATTTTACGGCATTTCACTCGCAAGTTTAAATAATTTATTACATGGATAGTAGACGTACTATCAATATAACATTATACACTATTGTTTATAACATAATACTGTATATTATGGTTGAAAAATCAAGTCTCTAAATATTTTAGAACAAAAGTTTAAAAAAAATTGAATATGAAATATATTTTAAATATAAATTTTAACTTTAGAAAGTGTTATAAAAAAAATGTCAACTCGATGAGGTCTGGGACTATCACTAAAAATTAGTTCTATGTTTTCTCTAACTACCCTCAAAATTTCGTATCTCCACCGGTGCGTTTTTGGGGTCTTTTTAATTTTTTTATTTGACGCCACCAATTAAAGTTGGGTCGGGCGAGGCCCGTGTGCGGTGAGTATCGTGGAGTCGAGCGCGCGCTATTCTCGAGCAGCACGCAACATGATTTTTACGTTGGCCCCGAACAAAAAATAATAAAAACGCACATGTAAAAATTCAAAAAAATTAGGGCAGTTACAGAAAATATTAACAAATGTTTATATGATAAAAAAAAAAATATAATAATAATTCAAGGCAGCAAAATTATATACAATTGTTATAATCATTACATAGGTTGTGACTTTCACCAAAAACTGTGGTATGTTTTTAAATGCCCTAAAAACTTCGTAACTCTACATGTGCGTTTTGTCAGGTTTTTGCGAATGACCGAGTCGATTTTTATCGGTTGCGCCTAATAAAAAATAAAGCACCTCAAAAAACGTACAAATGTGAAAAGTATCTGCTGTAGTTTAAAAATAATTTAATCTGTTGTTTAAAATATGATTTTTTAATCAGAATATACATTACATTTTTCTGATTTTGCACAACGAAGTTATGTATTTTATACTGTTTTATTTACTTACTTTTTTAAAATGAAAAATTGTCAGTATCCTCATCAGTCTGTTCGTTTTCGCTGTCACTTGTGTCCGTTTCGCAAATAACTAATTTTTTAGCGTCTGCAGGTAGTTGTTTTTTATGAATTTTTACATCGCTTCTCAAAGAAGAAATTATTGGATCAGAACATACAAGAAGCATATTAAATAAATCTCGAATTGTATTAAGCCTAGAGTTTTTCCTAGTATGGTTTTCTCTAACTCTCTTATATATTTTATTGGTTGCTTCCTGTGCCTCTTCCGAAAGTTCTCCGATTGGTAAAAGACATTGTCCAATTATTTTGCTCCCGTGAATTAAAATTTTATGGACACTAGGAGGCATTCTATACCATCCATATAACGAGGTGTAAAGTCGGGCCGTATCTTCTGCATATTTATCAAACATCAATACATTTATTTTACGAGAACTCGATATTGTTATAAGAATTGTATAAAATCTGTTCAATAATTCTTCATTCAATTCAGTGATGACAGCTACTTTCTCATAATTTCGAAAAAATATTCGAGCAACGTTGCCAGTATTTGAAGTACCTCCTCCTTGCACAACAATATCAACCCTTATCCCTAACTCTTTACGTAAGAGTTTTTGTATTCTAGTTTTCCGACTAAATATATTATTTTTCTCTTCTATCGTACATCCGTGAGTAGTTGTTTTCTTCAAATCTAATTTATAGGAGATATGAAGAACACATTCCATGAACTTAATCCATGCATGGAGGGAAGAAATACCATAATTTAAATTATCTTCGATAATAGGAATATTTTTAATTCTTTCAATATCATTCATCTCCTTCGGAGAACATTTGCATATAAAACAATTTGAGCTCGGAGTATTTGTTAAGGTATTTATAACTTTGCCATCGATCATTGTAAACAACAAATTAAATTTTACCTCTACATGGTTACCATTAATATAAATTTGTTGTTTTTCCAATAAATTTACCTCTTGCCTCATACTCTTAACTTCATCTAGAATAAGCTGTTTTGTTTCTTTAGCATAAATACATTTTATCGGTCTACATAATTTAATAGATGAAGGTTTTTCGTTTTTCCAAATAACACTTTCATCAGAAAATAATCTAAGTGGAACCAGTGAAAACACAAAGACACTCTTCTCTGTAATTTCTTCTTCATCTGTACTGCTATCATCAGATGGCTTTTGCATATAAGTAGAGTGCCCTGAGCTGCCATCGCAACCATATTTACACAACAAAATTAATTTACTAAATGATGTATCTTGAGGAAATTTAATTGTTGATATTAATCTACATAAAGTATGCTCAAGAAGGCTCTGCAAAGGTACTGATGCTCCATTTTGAGAAATAGAAATATTAGCTGGGTAACACATTGTCTTCATTATTTTAATTTTATTGTAAGATGGTAAAAGGTCTTTTGCTCCATGAGAACGTAGTTTTTTTCTTAAATTTTTATAACTTGCTGCCGTCATTTTTGAATCAATAAAAATTGATAGAGCTTCTTCATCTGTAAATTTTTTTACAGTTTCAACTTCATTTGTTTTTAAATAAGTTAAGACTTTTTTTATTTTTTCCTGTGAATCCGAGGAAGCACTTTCCACTAATTTGGCCGCTGGTATATTTCCTTTATCGCGTAAAATTTTTTTTGCTGCTGAAAATATTTGTTCTGGTGTATTTTCGGTGATCAATAAATTAGTTTGTCTTCTTTTAGATGTATTACTTTGTATTGTGAACTGTGTACCTGATGTACTTGGTATTGGTGAAATATTTTCTATATTTTCAAAGGGGTTTGTATTTTCAATTAAGACAGAACCCTCGTTGTATTTAAAAGGTAGCAGTAACCAATTTCTATTTTTTTTAATGAAATTGATATGAGATCTTGAGCACATTTTCCACTTTCTATTAAGAGTACTGCAGAAACCCTTAACTTTTTTAAGAATGTCATCATTTTCACTATTGTTTTTCGTCGAAACATTTTCAATATATTTTATTAAATAATCAATGGTATTGCTTGACTGAATAAGGTTTTTAGGTTTTAGTTCGTACCATACCTTATATAAATCACCGTTTGTAATTTTAATTTTCTCCATTATCACTCAGCGTTTTGGATTAATTAAATTACACTAACACTAAACACTAGTTTAATTAAAGTAAACTATTTTATACACAAAAAAACACTACATCAAAGAAAGAGTATATAGTCAACAAATTAAATAACACTTAACACTAACTTAATAAATAATTACTTTATAATGTTCAATCGTTCGCTTAGGGATCAGAAAAATATGTGAACTGTTGGAGACTTCGTTCAACACTAAACGCATATTTTTCTTTCAAGAAAATTAAGAATAATCCATTTCAGATACTTAAACCGTAAAAACTGTGTGACAAGAATGCCATTTGTTACGGTAAATGACAGCTTCAATCGGACCCCTAATAAAAATGTAAACACAAACCAGATGACCTTTATCAGTAACAGATGTACACCCTTATATATCAATAAGAAAAAAACCCATAAAACTATTTTTGTAAATGTGATTTAAATGCTGCAAAAAATACTCAGAGAAGAAATAATTTCCCTATGATATATACCTGTATATTAGAAAAATTGTAGATTGTGAGGATTATGACTATTATATAAACATTTTTCAATATTTTCTGTAACAGCCCTAATTTTTTTGAATTTTTACATGTGCGTTTTAAGTGCGTTTTTATTATTTTTTTGTTCGGGGCCAACGTAGAAATAATGTTGCGTGCTGCTCGAGAATAGCGCGCTCGACTCCGCGATGCCACCGCACACGGGCCTCGCCAGACCCAATTTTAATTGGTGGCGTCGAATAAAAAAATTAAAAAGACCCCAAAAACGCACCGGTGGAGATACGAAATTTTGAGGGTAGTTAGAGAAAACTTAGAACTAATTTTTAGTGATAGTCACAGACCTCATCGAGTTGGCATTTTTTTTATAACACTTTCTAAAGTTAAAATTTATATTTAAAATATATTTCATATTCAAATTTTTTTAACTTTTTTTCTAAAATATTTAGAGAGTAGATCTTTCAACCATAATATACAGTATTATGTTATAAACAGTAGTGTATAATGTTATATTTATAGTACGCCTACTATCCATGTAATAAATTATTTAAACTTGCGAATGAAATGCCGTAAAATCGATGTTTTCTAAATTGCTCAACTTTAAGCGTTAATTGTTAATAATATAGGGGGTTAAAAAATATAAACATGCAAGATTATAAGGGTTTCATGTATCTACAATGGAGTGGATATGTTTTTTTCTCGAAATTTTTAATTTAATTTTTTTCCTCCAAATCCCCCCCTGGCGCTCGCGCTCGGATTTGGCACATTGTGCGCCGTTCCAATATAAAATAGCAGTAAGTAGTGTGCGGTGGTATTATTGTTAATATGATTGTGTGTTATCGCTGTATTATTTATTTATTGGAATAAAGCTTATTATTATTCCTTCCTGAAGTAATCACTCAAAGAAAAATATTAATCTTTATAAAAGAAGGCCCAGATTAATGAGCTATTTAGAAAGAAATGCTGATCTTTTGATAGAGATAATTACTCTTTCTTTAGTGAGGTCTTCAGGAATAAATCTTTCTTGTAAGAAGGAAATCTTAGACTTCCTTAGGATCCTGAAGACCTCACTAAAGGAAGAATATGTATCTCTCTAGATAGATATAATTACTCTTTCTTTAGTGAGGTCTTCGGTAAGAAATCTTTCTTCTAAGAAGGAAATCTTAAACTTTTTTTGTGCAACTAGGCCTTGGTTTTTTTTAAGAGCAACATTCCTTCCTGAAGTAATCGCTCAAAAAAGAATATAAATCTCTATAAAAGAAGGCCCAGATTAATGAGCTGTTTATAAAGAAATGCTGATCTTTTGATAAAGATAATTGTTTACGCAATTAACGATTTGTTTTAAAATTAAATAAACACGTTGTATAATAAACAAACAAAATATTTATTGAATAAACGTGCATCGAAGCATGTACAAACAAAGCAAAATAAAGATAAATAAGTAATAAATAACAAAAAAGGAAGTAGTAGAAATAATGAGAAAAGTGAACACAGAAATCGTAAATTAAGTTAAAGATCAAAACATGAGAAGTTACAATTATAATTTAAACAAAGTTTTACGCCGTTTGGGTTGATTACTTACTCGTGTCGAAGTTTGGTTAAGAAGTGATTTTGGATCCAGAAAGATGAAAACAGGAAAGCAAAAGGAACCACGTGACTAGGGGAGGGAGATTTAAGGGTGGTGCAAAAGTGCGGAAGCAAAAGGAGATAGACTGACACGAGATAAGCGAGGATAGTAGAGGAATTTCAAAAAATGGTCACATTTGGCTCGGCCTGCGTTTTATGACTTTGACGGGCTTTTCCTCAGCGGAGAGCGTAATTCTTGCTGAGGCCAATTGAGCACGTCCGTAGCGAAGTCCATTGTCCAGCTCAACATTTTCGGGCAATGGTTCGCCCTAAGTTATGACTGCAATATGTCATAAAACGCAGCCCGAAGAGCACACAAAAGAATTTTACACAAAGGAAAGGTTGTAGGAAAAAGGTTCAAAATGTGGACAAAAGAAAACAGAAATTTTTGAAAATACAGGCAAAAAAGCCCAAACGGTTAAAAATATACACCAAGATAAATTAATATAAAAACACAAAATATATAAAACACATTCGCGATTTGGCGCGAACAATAATTACTCTTTTTTTAGTAAGGTCTTCAGGAAGAAATCTTTCTTCTAAGAAGGAAATCTGAAACTTCCTTAGGATCAATTTTTTTTCCTGAAGACCTCACTGAAGGAAGAATATAGATCTCTCTAAAGTAAGTCCAAAGACTGTCAAATATTTTTCTGTATGAAGAGATTGTTATTTTAGTGTTGTTATTCTAGTGTTATGGTAGTTTTCTTTTTCTTTATAACAAATCCTTCTTAAATACAGCGTGCGGCATAAGTCAGGTTCCGCTGTCCAGTCCTTCTCTACAGTAATTAAGCGGTGCCACATCTGAATTCAGGAAGGTGGTAAGCAATTTCAACACAAAATGTAATACTTAAACTGTATATCGTTAACTTGTTTCTCATTGATCACTTGGTAAAACATTTCTATTAATATATAGGTATTTGATTGAAATTCACTTGGTTTGTTTTACTAATAAATTGTTTTATTTTCAACTAGTTTCGGCTTAATGCCATTTTCAAGAATGAAAATGGCATTAAGCCGAAACTAGTTGAAAATAAAACAATTTATTAGTAAAACAAACCAAGTGAATTTTAATCAAATACCTATATAACTTAAACTGTACTTGAGCACAATTAACCATACTTGTGTGTGCTCTTTTTTTTATTTATTTCGGAGTGCAAATTGGGAACCTGACTTATGCCGCACTCTATATAACCTTTATTTCTTTTTGTTCTTCTAGCAATAGCCTAGGAAACTAGGTGCTTTCGAACAAATACAGTTATTTGATTTAGTTATAGATAGCCCTTATCTCATCTCATCTGACAGTAAAAATGTTAATTACTAACTGACATTATTTAATAATTTTCTGCTCACGTTACTTTTTGATTTCTTTTTTGTCGTGTTGTGTATTTGTTCGTAATGGTAATTTATTTGTGGTGCCCACCTGGTTCGGAGCTCGTGGCGTTATCGCCCCGATTGGTACGGCACTGCGCCCAGCCCAGGCCCAACGCCCTCGGGCCTTTCATCCACCCACGCTCTCGCCTCGCCCTCTTCCATCCATTTCCATTTCCATCCATGTGGTACATTCGATTCATTTGCTCTCTCGTAGGCGCGCGTGATACATTGCCACAACCACAGCCAGCGGCCCAACGCCGAACAAAAACCATATGCTCTCCTATCCAAATCCACTCAAAACAACACTTCGCGCAATTCAATATTTATTAAAAACTGAACTTTATGAATAGTTTTTATCATGTACGAGTATATAAACATTGATGGCTCAAAAGTGTTGGCTATTTGCGCAATAGATGGCGTTATGCGCGATCATATAAATTATCATCTTGCACAGGCTTAAATAGTAGGAAATAATGGCAATAGAATCCTAGAAATTATGATCGATCTCACACAAATTTAAATAGTAGGAAAGAAAGGATGCGTTCGATCACCTAGACATTATGATCCCTTATAAGTAATATCGTGCTATTCGTACATATAAAATCACTGTACATTCAAGTTTTACTTTTTGCAATTATAAATCCATTTGTTCGGTTTTAAACCAGTAGCCGGCCGTGGATGGGCAAAAGCAAGCAAAGAAACGTTCATTACATTAAGTTATTGAGGTGTGCATTAGTGTATTATTCCCCGGTCGCCATCTGTTCGGACGTATCGCCCGAGGACTTTACATTCCTCC
This sequence comes from Philonthus cognatus, assembly GCA_932526585.2. NCBI lineage: Eukaryota > Metazoa > Arthropoda > Insecta > Coleoptera > Staphylinidae > Philonthus > Philonthus cognatus. The sequence continues at coordinate 17,086,470 of OW052243.1, forward strand.
CCGGAGCTTTATATACAACATATATGTCCACTCCATGAATAATATACACAACAGGGGAATGATGATTTATCGAAGCGTTTCATTATTATCTCCTCAGCTGATCGTACAACAGATATAGACGTACGATTGCGAAATATGGTAATTTGCAGAAAAGGAGAACAAAAAATAATTGGAAAGAGTTCGATAATGTTGGGATGATTAATTGAGTTTTGTACAAAAAAAAGTAAACACGTTTCTTCGTTTCTTAAGAACAATTAGTTGGATTGATTTAATCATTTGCAAGACTTTACCCTTTCGGCCCTAACGGTGGCATTTGCCACCACTAAAATTTGGTAAACATACTGGGAATTTTTACTTTCCCCCGTATGTAATACAAAGGGAAAGTATTGTTTTCGTGAAAATTTTCGAATCAAAAATTTTAGCGGAAATATCGGTTTTGAGGTCCCCTGAGTCGAATAAGACCATTTTTGAAAAATGTCTGTCTGTCTGTCTGTCTGTGTGTCTGTGTGTGTGTCTGTGTGCGCTGTACCGCAAAAACCGCTAAAGATATCGAGATGAAACTTGAAGCTTAAGCTTTTTGTTACAATCGGAAGAACTGAAAAGCTTTTGGTGAAAATCGGAAAACCGGAAGTGGTACTTTACTCTTAGCGTTTTTCAGTTTTTTCAGATTTTTTCAATAAATGTTCATGAAACGAAAAATTCTTTCAAATAAAAGTTGTAGATAATAACAAAATGAAGATGTATTGTTCACTTACTTTTTGTCATAGCACTCTTAGTTTTTGAGATATTTAATAAATAGTGTTTTTTATCTAGTCATTGATTTGTGTCAGTGTGTGTGTTGATACAATTGGAAAATGTTTCAAATAAAAGTTGTAGGTAATAAAATATTAAATATTTTTTGTATTTTCACTTTTTGTCATGGCACTCTTAGTTTTTGAGATATTCAATAAATAGTGTTTTTTATCTAGTCATTGGCTTGTGTCAGTATGTGTTGATCCAATTGAAAAATGTTTCAAATAAAAAGTGTAGTTTGTATTAGTTTCAGCCTAATTACCTTATTACCCCCCCCCCCTTCTATTAACTTAATTGCATTAGTATATAAGCTTTTGCCTGTACTTTGTAAAATCATTATTTCATCTGCCTGATGAAGCCACTGTGTGGTGAAACATGTTGCAGTGTTCAACAATAAAAGTGAAACCCTCCCAACTGCGTTGTTTTATTTCAAAAAGTGTAGTTATCAAAAAGTTGAAGACATTTTGAAAATAATAATGCTACAAATATTTTAAACGTGATTTAATACGCAATTTACGGGGGAAAGTACTATGATGGACACATCACCATTTTTTATTTAAATATACATACTTGTATGCATGAGTTGTAACTTTTCTGATAATCGTTTGTAATTTAAAATAGTTTAATTTGAGTCTTAAAAGAGTGTTTTCCACTCCCAGATTAAGCATGAAGTAAAATTTCGAGTTTAGAAAAGCCTGAAAATTTGGTTTGGTCGCGTAGCGCGAAGCGCGGAGCGACCAAACCAAATTTTCAGGCTTTTCTATACTCGAAATTTTACTTCATGCGCCACGCGTACTAAACATTGATGTGATGTGATGTTTAGAATACACGTTTATAGCATGCTGCTTTAGTAGAATATTTTGAACTTCATATAAAATCAGTGTTTTATACGCGTGGCGCATGAAGTAAAATTTCGAGTTTAGAAAAGCCTGAAAATTTGGTTTGGTCGCGTAGCGCTACGCGCTACGCGACCAAACCAAATTTTCAGGCTTTTCTAAACTCGAAATTTTACTTCATGCTTAATCTGGGAGTGGAAAACACTCGATTGAAAGTTCAATTTAAAATATTTGTAAAAACAACGAATATCTAAATTTCACAGCGTATACAGCATATTGAGATATGTATACTTAAAAGAAAAACTGTCAGTATATCTGAGATAGTAAATAATTATATCCAGTGTACAAAACATTTTTTTGTTCACCAGAAAAACTCCAGTGCTAGAAGGGTTAAAGATCATCATGTTTTTGACAAATTTGAAGCTGAACTACCTGAATTTAAATTTGACGAACCGGACACGAAATAGTATATTGTGTACAACGTGCGAGAAATCAAAGTTTATACACAAGTGTAAATTATTTCAACCATAAGTTACATCCAATTTCTTATACAATTTTTTTTTAAAATATTAATATACATGTATTACTATTTACCTATTAACAAGTCAAAGTTAGAAATTTACAAAATTTTCGCTTCGTTATTATAAAAACCCCCGCGGGTCGGGTGAATGTTGAACGCGTGTGTCCGAGCGAGTGCGGCGTTTAGGATAAAACGGGAGCGAGAAAGAGAGGGAAAGATGAGATTCGACCCAATTCATCGAAATATCAGCGCATCGCCTGCGGCCTGGCCCGCGCCTTCCGGGCGCACATGCCAAATACAGATTATTACGTGAATTCGTTTGCGTAACTGTATTCGCTGGGCATTGAATCTGCACGCGGTGTTCGTAATATATTTAAAAACAAAAAATACAAACAACATCCTTGAAACAATTCTGATAAGTATTTAATAATAATATTAATACATTTATTTTTCCAACAGACGTTTGCATTTAATAATTTATTTTCCCAACAGGCAATTGTCTGCGTATAAAGTATTGTATATTTAAAAAAAAAAATCAATAGAAAATACAGGGTGTCCCGGGAGGAATCCTCCCGGGACACCCTGTATTTTCTATTGGATTCTTCTATTTTCTTTGCCAAACTTTAGGGGTGTATTGATTGCCCAGCACTCGCCTCACAAAGGGAAATTCTGGGGTCCAGATGTCGGCCATTAGGGAAGAGTCAACCGCTGCTCTGCTGGCCTTTCTCGACAGAGTGGCATGGTTGAGCTGAGGAGTGACACAACCCTAGGGGGGGGATGCAAAAAGGGCCCATTGGGGTCTAATTGCTGTGTCTGGGTACACTTTATGATCCAGATCCAGATCCAGATCCAGGGGTGTATTACTTAGGTCATTTTAGGCAAAAAAGTAATATCAACATAAGTCCGATTCGGAAAGGTTAGTAAATTATGGTTTAAACATTAAACATTAAAAGTGCGATTCTTTTCGCAATCTACAACAAGTTAGTCTTACAAAGACTATATCAAACACTCATTGAAACAACTACTTCCCGGGCTAATACCCCGACGGACATTGAATTATACAACAAGTGTTTGCTGTTACATACAGTAACCTACTGCAAATGTAACAATTTGGGTCAAATTATTCAGGCCATCTATAGACGCGTTTCGAGATTTATCTCTCATCAGTATAGCTTTGCCATTCCCTCTAAACAATTTGACACCTTAGACTGGCGGTCACGTTACCGTTCAAACATAAGTATAAATGAAATTGCCAATTCTTGGTTGCAGAATACTTCAAACATTAAAAGTGCGATTCTTTTCGCAATCTACAACAAGTTAGTCTTACAAAGACTATATCAAACACTCATTGAAACAACTACTTCCCGGGCTAATACCCCGACGGACATTGAATTAATGTTTGAAGTATTCTGCAACCAAGAATTGGCAATTTCATTTAAAATTATGGTTTGTTGAATATTTATCTGTATAAACGAAAATCATGATTATTGACCTTTTCTGGAAGAAATCTTGCTCTTTTGACAGAGCTAACTATTCTTCCTTTAGTGAGCTCTTCAGGAAGAAATTTTAGGGCCAATTGCACCAAACACGTTGAACCGGTTTATCTCTGAACTCGAGTTCAATGTGACAATAGAAGAAGACATTTGCATTTAATAATTTATTTTCCTAACAGGCAATTGTCCAATTTCAGAGAAAATTTTGAGTATTTGATAAATCTTCAAATATTACTCGAACAATTTATTTAGGTGACCAGTGTGTATTCAAAAGTCCTACTTTGCACCCTAGTTACTTAAATAACTATTTCGTGTAATGTCTTAAAAATTTCAAACAGAGATTTGCGCGCTTTTTGGCGAGGTCGTAGATAATGCAAATAATTCAGCGAAAAAAAAACTGTATATATTTAAATAATCGTAGCAACATAAACTGGTCATCGCGTTAGTTACTATGGTTATCTTCAACTCGATAATACCCCGTACAAAGAATCAATTTTAGCCCGAGGGGGGCGATGCCAGGCCTGACTCGGTTGAGCCCCCGGGGGCGTTCGGGCCGGGTTGGAAATAAGGCCCTGGGGCGCAACAGACAGTCTACGCCGCTGTGCCCTAGGGCGCTCTTCAGCCTCGCCTTTCTCTCTCTCCCTCTTCCTCCTCACGGTTATTGCCTTTGTTTATATTCATTACGATCACGGCTGTTTGTGCATTAATACCTCGGGTTATGCTTAAATTTAAAATCGCTATATTTATAAAAAATACAACTTTACTGTACAAAAAAATATATATTATATACAGAGAGTCAAACGTTTTAAACCAATTGCGTAAGACAATTATTATAGGCAAGCGAATATCGTTAATGCGTATTGGGTTGCCACTGTCGTCACACCATAGCCAAAGTAGTCATTTTAAATATTAATAGGGAGTTTTCGTTTATCGTTTTAGGAAATATGATAGCACTAACGTCTACGCTAAACTTCTTCGTTGTCCGGCAATCGTTTGCGTTAAATAAACATTACTTATATCGTATGCTCAATCAAAAAAATGGTGATGTGTCCATCATAGTACTTTCCCCCGTAAATTGCGTATTAAATCACTTTTAAAATATTTGTAGCATTATTATTTTCAAAATGTCTTCAACTTTTTGATAACTACAACTATTATTTGAAACATGTTTCAATTGGATCAACACATACTGACACAAACCAATGACTAGATAAAATACACTATTTATTGAATATCTCAAAAACTAAGAGTGCTATGACAAAAAGTGATTCTACAAAAAATCTTTAGTTTTTCATTTCCTACAACTTTTATTTGAAACATTTTTCAATTGTATCGACACATACACTGTCACACACCAATAACTAGATAAAACACACAACTTTTGAAATATCTCAAGAACTAAGAGTGCTATGACAAAAAGTAAGTGAACAATACATCTTCATTTTGTTATTATCTACAACTTTTATTTGAAAGAATTTTTTGTTTGCTGAACATTTATTGAAAAAATCTGAAAAAACTGAAAAATGCTAAGAGTAAAGTACCACTTCCGGTTTTCCGATTTTCACCAAAAGCTTTTTAGTTCTTCCGATTGTAACAAAAAGCTTAAGTTTCAAGTTTCATCTCGATATCTTTAGCGGTTTTTGCGGTACAGCGCACACAGGCATACACACAGACACACAGACACACACACAGACACACACACACACAGCACACAGACAGACAGACATTTTTCAAAAATGGTCTTATTCGACTCAGGGGACCTCAAAACGGATATTTCCGCAAAAAATTTTGATTCGAAAATCTTCACGAAAACAATACTTTCCCTTTGTATTACATACGGGGGAAAGTAAAAAACCTCTAGAGTGCCATGGAAAATATTGTAGGTTGGCAACTCTGAAATTATACATGAGAATTATTATGTCTGACGGTTTATATGTCAATTCCTAAAGCGTCCCACTGAGCAAAAAAATGTTGCATCAATATTACCGCACAATAAGAAACGTTGCGTTTTAAGTTGCATGAATGTTGAAAAAACGCTGAATGTCCGCCTGCAGGAACGTTGCATGCTAACGTTTAAAGAAAAATGTTGCTGCACCGTTGACAAAGCAACAGGAGCAATTACTCTTATTTGTATGCAACCCAACATACGAATGTATGTATGTATGTTCAGTTGCATACGATAAATGCATAGAATACGTATTGTATACAACCCGATGTGCAGCAATTAAGTGAACGTTATAGAAAGGTTTCTCTCGTAATCTCAATGCAACATTTATTTTTGGGTTTAAATGGGTCAAAAAATGTAAATATATATTGGCAACAAGAAAACAATAAAAAAGCTGTCTTACAAAAAGTAATGTATAGTCTAGTGGAGACAGTACTCCGGAACCTGAGTACCTAGTACCCTTAAACTTTGAAAACATTAAAATATTGTTAACAAGTGCATAAACTTTAATTGAAATCAGCGGCTTATACGCGTGGCGCATGAAGTAAAATTTCGAGTTTAGAAAAGCCCAGAAAATTTGTCTCGGGTCGCTGCGCGACCCTCGACAAATTTTCACGGGGCTTTTCTAAACTCGAAATTTTACTTCATGCTTAGTCTGGGAGTGGAAAACACTCGTTTAAAGCTTTCAGTTGAACTCTTATAAAAAAACAACGAATATCTGAATATTTACAGCATATAATTCGGACATGTTTACTTGAATGAAATACTCTCTGTGTGTTCAATGTCCATGAAATGTGTAAACCACGATGCTGCATTACAGCAACAGTTTCAACAATTATACAATGTTAAAAATGCAATATTACCATTTTCAATATATATCCAATGTTTAAAATACAATGTTGCATAAAAGTCAAATTGTAATGATTACGTAACTTTGTGTTACTTTGCCGCAATATTTTTGAAACCTTACAAAACAATGTTGAATTTTAGTATCACGTTTAACATTTCGGTAATGTATATAAATCAATATTGCACTGAAAACGTATGTACAATATTTGTAACGTTGCTAAAACTTTGTTGTAATAATTTGAGCACAATGTTTTATTTTGCTATCATGTTCAATATTCGTGCAATATTTAAAATGTTTCCGTGTTCAGTGGGGTGTAGCCAACCTAAATTTAAAAAAAAGATTAAATCATGGCACTCTAGAGCTTTTTTTTAATTGAACATACAATACATGTTAAAAATATTGGGTTGCCTATATGCATTGTTAAAAATGACTAATATAACTGAGGCTGGTCAAAGGGTCAAGAACAATAAATTAGAAGAAGACTGGCAGAAACGTGCTGTTAGTCTTGTGCGAATAAATGTATTTTTTGTTAAATAATTTTTTTCTATTCCATAGAAAATACTGGCGTATTATTATGTTCACAAAGAGAATTCAAGCGTGTTATAAACAAAATAAATATTAGCTTTTTGGAGGCGGACCGGGACGCTTGCGAGCGAAAACCGGATCGAGCTTTCGCCCCTTGGAGATCTCTAATTTAGATTTTCAATTAACTTGTACAAATACTAAACGTAATTTCCAACTACTGCCCAAAAACCCACAAAACCGTCCTCACTCGGCAGTTGAACTTTTACCAACGACTGATATTTAATCAAAAACAAAATAGAATTATCAAAACAAGGATTGTAGAAAATAGTAATTTGAAATATACAGGGAATGTTTCTTTTAAGTATACATTTTACAATTAGAGTGTTTGGTAAATATTCACGAGTTTGTTGGTTTTTATAAAAATTGTTCAATTTGAAGCTTCCAACGAGTGTTTCCACTCCATGGTTAAGCATGAAGTAAAATTTCGAGTTTAGAAAAGCCTGAAAATTTGGTTTGGTTGCGTAGCGCGAAGCGCGGAGCGACCAAACCAAATTTTCAGGCTTTTCTAAACTCGAAATTTTACTTCATGCGCCACGCGTACTAAACACTGATGTGGTGTGATGTTCAGAATACACTTTTTTAGCATACTGCTTTAGTAGAATATTTTGAACTTCATATAAAACCAGTGTTTTATACGCGTGGCGCATAAAGTAAAATTTCTAGTTTAGAAAAGCCTGAAAATTTTGTTTGGTCGCGTAGCGCTACGCGACCAAACCAAATTTCAGGCTTTTCTAAACTCGAAATTTTACTTCATGCCTAATCTGAGAGTGGAAAACACTCGTTTAAAACTTAAAATTAGACAATTTTAAATAACAAACGATTATCGGAAATGTTACAGCTCATGCATACATGTATGTATATTTAAATCACATTTTCAGGCTTTTCTAAACTCGAAATTTTACTTCTTCGTAACTATCTTTAGATTAAATATTTGTTCCGTTGTACCCTCTTCCTTTTCTAAATGGCCCTTGATAGTCCCCTACTATTTTTTCTTAGTACTTATTTAGCCTGTTGGAGGATCCTTATAGAAATTGTATATACCACATCCAACGAAGAAACCACCCTGTAGTGTATGCATCTACTTCTATAATCTTTTTTGCGGATTGGGCATATCACTGCCTTATTTCATCTGTTTGGCGTTTCTTCTTCTGTCCATACCCTTCGTATAGTTCTGCATACCACTTCTTCTTCTGTCCATACCCTTCGTATAGTTCTGCATACCACTTTATGTAGCCAGTCTCTTCCGGATTTAATAATCTCTGGTGGGATGCCGTTTTATTTGGCAGTTTTTATATTTTTTGAATTTGGTTTGGTCGCGTAACGCTACGCGCGACCAAACCAAATTTTCAGGCTTTTCTAAACTCGAAATTTTACTTCATGCCTAATCTGGGAGTGGAAAACACTCGTTTAAGACTTAAAATTAAACAATTTTAAATAACAAACGATTATCGGAAAAGTTACAGCTCATGCATACATGTATGTATATTTAAACCAAATTTTCAGGCTTTTCTAAACTCGAAATTTTACTTCATGCGCCACGCATATAAAACACTGATTTAAAGTGGAAGTTCAAAATATACTGCTAAAGATTGATTTAGACATTTTAAATTAAGAGAGTGGGAAATGATAATCACTTGACTCGACTGCGCCGTGTCTGTGTTTATACCAACCAGCGTTTTAAATTGAAAAAAGTGGAAATTGATAACCACGTTTTATGTATCCTAGCGACTGCGCCATGTCAGTATATAGTATACGTTCTGTTATATTTCAATCATGTTTTCTTTAAAAGCGACAGTAAATAAAAAAATCATGGCAGCCGTAACATATTAAAATCTAAAAAAATTGATTTATTCTATTTTATTCTATTTTGAAGCAACGTCAGAGAGGATGTATATTCTAAGAATCCGGGCTAAATATAGAAAATTGATAATAGTACATGCACACGCGCTAACAGAAGCCAAAGAAGTCAAAATGAAGTACGACTTTTGTGAAAATCTCAATAGTTAATTCCAGCTACGGCTTAAAATTGCTAATAGGTGATATAAATGCTAACATAGAAAGAGAAGTAGCATATAAACAAATAACTAGTAGAAAAAGTACACACTCGAAAACTAATAAAAATTGTAACATTTTGATAGATTCGCTATGAAAGACGAAATAAAAATCAACTTTGACCACAAGGAAATATCAGGTATTCATTTAAGAACCCGATCGAGAAGACGTTGCTTTTTTGATAGAAGGAAATGGAACGAAAAAGTAAAGTTACAGCTTAATTTGCGTTTTGTCATACCTGGCATAAATGTCAGATTGTGTTAATCAGTAGCTCATTAATTTGCCTTGTTCTTATAGTTGTTGTGTTATTTCTTCTTATAAATCAGCTGTTTTTACAGCTAAATAAACAATGGCAATTGCAATATAGAATAAAATAAAAAAACCTTTATAAAGCTGGGTTAGATTAACATTGACAGGAGCGACTGACAAATTCACGTACGACCTAGGATTAAGGATTGGTTGTCGGGAGAGCAGTCGTAGCCGCGCCCACTTAGGCCAAGTTTTACGCCCATTATGATGGTCAGATCCACTTGGCACTGTTGGCGATTGCCAATATTTGTGCGGCGGACCAGTTCCATCCGGGTCCTTCACGTTTGGGGGGGTTTTCCCTTGACATAATGTGCCTTAGTTTTGACAGGGCCGGGCACTCATGAAGTATGTGCCTTGCTGTCTCATCTTCTTCGTTGCATCCTCGGTATATGGTATCGTTGGTGATTCCAATTTGGCGAGGTGCTTTTGGAAGCTGTAGTGTCTGGTGATGTAGCCGGTTAGTGTTCTAAGGTTTTGTTTGGAGAGTTCTAGGAACTTCTTTGTTTTTTTTCGGTCAGGTGTTGGTAAGTACGCCTTGCTTTAGCCGCATGTTGTTAAGTTTTCCCACCTGGATTTGTGTTTTTCTGCGGTGAACTCGCGCATGTGTCTACTCAAGGACCGAGGGGATAGTCCTACTTTTGCATAGTTTGTTGTTGTTGTTGATGCTGGTTCACGCCCAAGTTCGTCCGCGTTGTTGTTTCCCTCGTTCACGTACGACCTACTTCACAATGTTTTTAAAATTTCACAGCCAACTCGATCGGGTTTTTAGCTGAACACCTGATATATAAAACAACTTGGTAGTCACCTAATGGTCAAATAGATCACGTGCTAATAGAAAACATGTAACAAAGTATAGTAAAGAATGTCAGAATCTACAAAGGAACAGATGATAATGGTCTGTATATGGTTCTGGAACAGAAAATCCCCACAATTAGATAAACAAAGAATAGGAGGAGTTAAGGGACAGTTTAGCAAAAAAATACAAGACTGGGAAATAATGAATAACATTGATAACGAAAGGGATCAGATGTTAAAAGTAATAGTAGAGGTCTTGGAAGTTGGTTTGACGAAAAATGTAAAGGGATACTGGAGGAAAGGAACAAAGTAAAACTGGAATTGATAAGGGTACGTTTAGAAGAGCATATGAATCACCTAGAAGCAAAGGGGTGTAAGTAATTACTAAAACAATTGAGAAATTGTCAATGAAAGCTTTGTATCTCATTACTAATTAACAAAAAAACTGTCCTACTTGCATATACTTAATTTTTTCAATTTGGCACTTACACCTATTTGCTTCCAAGTGCATTATATGATAAAATTCACAGTAATAAGAAATGAAACAAGCAGAAAAAGAGGAAATATATGGAGAAAAAACCAAAAATGGAAGAACATTACATACAAATAAAGAATTCATTTTTTAAAATAAACAAGATATAGAAGATATAATAGACAAGAAAGTACTAGAAGAAATGAAGAATTTAAAAAATATGAAAACTGTCAAAGAAAACGGCATCCCACCAGAGATTATTAAATCCGGAGGAGACTGGCTACAAAAATGGTATGCAGAACTATACGAAAGGTATAGGCAGAAGAAAAAATACCAAACAGATGGAATAAGGCAGTGATATGTCCAATCCGCAAAAAAGATTATAGAAGTAGATGCGAACACTACAGGGGAATTTCTTCGTTGGATGTGGTATATACAATTTGTACATCCTCCAACAGGCTAAATAAGTACTAGGAAAAAATAGTAGGGGACTATCAAGGGCCATTTAGAAAAGGAAGGGGGTACAACGTAACAAATATTTAATCTGAAGATTGTTACGAAGAAGAGTTACGAACAAAAACTAGGATTTCACCCATTATTCATAGATTTTAAAACAAGCGTATCACTCCATCTAAAGAGAGCAGATGTATCTAAAACGCTTTAATCAGTTTGGAAGTGCCAACAATATTAACGAACTTAATAAATATGACTGATCAAACGTATTCTAGTAGAAATATAGATATGGTGAACGAAGCGAAAGCCAAGTAAATGGTACTTAGGCAATCTATAGGGGATGGAAAGAAATATGTAGAACTCGGAACGGAAAATAAAAAATGTAAAATTGAACAGGTGGAGGAGTTTAGGTATCTATGGGTAAATGATGACAAGTCAAAATGAAGAAGAAGCAGAGTTGCAAAAACATATCAGCACCAAGAAGCCTAAGAAAATTACTAAGAGCAAAAGAAATCTCTAGACCAGCCAAAATTGGTATTTACAAAAATATAATACGGGCCTTTGTAACATATGAATGCAAGGTTTGGACAGTAACCAAGGAAATCGAAATGACGTTGGAGGCATGGGAAAGAAAGACATTAAAAACAATTTTAGGAGAAATACGTACGATTAAAGGGCTATGGAGGAGAAAAAAAAGTAAGGCTGGGAATTTTTCAAATTTAAGTATTTGAATATTCATTCAAAAATATATTCAAACATTCGAATTAATCGAATATTTGAAATATTCAAATATTTGGATATTGAAATAGTCGAATATTCAAATATTTAAATATTCGGATATTTAAATAGTCGAATATTCAAATATTTGAATATTCAAACATTCAAATATTTGAATATTCAAATATTCGAATATTCAAATATTCGAATATTCAAATACGTCCAAAATCATCACAATGGCCCAAAAAAAACATCAGTAATACAATACTGCCAAAAAATACCAGCATATTTCTCAAAAATGAGATTGTTACAGTCAGAGAATCATATTATTAATATAAATCGTTATAATTATATTAATAATAATGATAATAATGTTGATGATTAAGTTTCGGAGAATTAACTCTGATGAGGTTTTAAAGAAGAACAATTCAGCACTATAATAACGTTTACATTTGTTACCGTTACATAGGTGACTAAACAACAACAACTTAAACAAGGTTGCCAAACATAGAATACAAGATACCTAAGAGATACACTGTACAGTTTATGAACTTTCAAAATATACGGAAAAACCTTGAAATATTGAAAATCTCGAGAACATTTTATAATTTGACCAAAATCTCGAAGTATTGAAAATCTTACGAAAATTTCGAAATACTGAAATCTTATGAAAATTGTACAAAACGAGAAAAATCTTGAAATATATACAATCTCATTAACATTTTATAAATTGATGAATATTTCGAAATATAATTTGAGAACATCTCGAAATATTGAAAATCTGATAAACATTTTCTAAATCTGATAACCACTTTACAAATCGACGAAAATATTGAAAAGTTGACGAAAATTTTATAAATCGATGAAAATTTCAAAATTAAAATGTTGATCCATACGTGAATTCTCAAAAAGTATGAAGAATTCTTAACAATTGTAAAAACAATTATTTGACATTTTTGTAAAATAAAACTGTCAAAAACAAAGCTGTCAAATCGCGATAACACGCTTATGTCGACAAGCAGAGAAAAACTTTTCAAACAAAATTGACGCGGAATTTGATATAGTATCCATCCGTCAAAGAAAGAACAATATGTCAATTATTTTAATGATGAATCGAGTGTTTTCTACTCCCGGATTAAGTATAAAGTAAAATTTCGAGTTTAGAAAAGCCTAAATATGTGGATTTGGTCGCGCAGCAAAGCGGAGCGACTAAATCCAAATACAGGCTTTTCTAAACTCAATATTTTACTTCATTCGCTACGCGTACAAATCACTGATTTAATGTGAGAATGATTATTAAACGAAAGCAATATTAACAGACTAATGTCACTATCGTCAACTGTCCAATTGACGATTGAAATAAGTTTAGTGTGCCAATTGTCAATGGTTTAAATGGCGGGGAAAGTGCTACGTATGATGGGCACATCACCATTTTTGTATGTATTATTTAGGTACTGAAAAACAAATATAAGTAATGTATAAGAAAAATTAATATTAACATTACAAGTAAAATTGATATTATAATACGCACGTTATACTTTCAATGTATGTAAAAAAATCGAGTTGAGAAAAGCCCGAATTTTTCTTTAACCAATATCAAAACTGACATTTTGTTTCAACGTCTCTGACATTTCTTGGTTTGATATAATTTGACATTTTTGAAATAAATTGACATTTTTCTCGTGTAACGTGTTAAAAACGTCAATTCGAAATAAATCAACATTTACCTCCTGTGACGTGTTGAAAACGTCTATTCGACATAAACTAACATTTTCCTCTTGTAATGTGTCAAAAATGTTAGCTTGACAAAATTAACATTTACCTCTTGTAATGTGTCAAAAATGTTAGCTTGACAAAATTAACATTTACCTCTTGTAATGTATCCAAAACGTCAATTCAACAGAAACTAACATTTACCTCTTGTAATGTGTCAAAACGGTTAATTTAATAATAATAAATAATAATCCATTTATTGTCCAACAGGAAACATTTCACAATTACAAGACAAAAACAAAACACAATATCTTTCACTATGTTCTCATTAATCACTTGGTGAAACATGATTGAATATATAAGTATGAATATTATTTGAATAAAAATCACTTGGTTCGTTTCACATTCCTTGATAATGGCTAGAAGCCGAAACTAGTCGGAATAAATCAAATATTTTGTGAAACGAACCAAGTGATTTTTATTTAAATAATATTCCTACTTATAAACAAAACATAAGCCTGGTACATATATAATTTGGCATAATATGTGTTGTTTCTTGTATAATACATTTTTGACATAAGAGTTGACTTTTCTGACGTAACCGACACTCGACATTTCGTGGCAACTCGCACTCTTAATAGTTTTTGACATTTCTGTAAAATAAAACTCATGAAAACAAAGCTGTTAAATCGCGATAACTCGCTTATGTCGACAGGCAGAGACATTTTTTTCAAACAAAATCGATGGGGAATTTGATAAAGTTTCCATCCGTCAATAAAACAACAATATGTTATTTGTTTAATGATGAATCGAGTCTTTTCCATTCCCGAATTAAGCATGAAGTAAAATTTCTAGTTTAGAAAAGCCTGAAAATTTGGATTTGGTCGCGCAGCGAAGCGGAGCGACCAAATCCGAATTCAGGCTTTTCTAAACTCGAAATTTTACTTCATGCGCCACGCGTACATAACACTGATTTAATTTGAGAATGATTTTTAACCGAAAGCGATATTGACAGACTAATGTCACTATCGTCAACTGTCCAATTGACGATTGAAATAAGTTTAGTGTGCCAATTGTCAATGGTTTAAATGGCGGAGAAAGTGCTATGATGGACACATCACCATTTTTGTATGTATTATTTGGGTATAGGGGAAAATAAATACGTTTAAAAAATAAAATAAAAGTAATCAATGAGGAAAATTGATACCATGCGATCGTTGAAATGATGATTTAGAGTAGGCGGCATATTTTTGTGCGGTTGCCCCGAATGCTAATTGAATGAGGTTATGGTAAACTATGTGTTAACAGTCAGTAGTGCTAATCTAATTTAAATTTAAAAGCCTACTCTAATTGATGTTTTAAACGATCGCACGGTATTAAAATTACGAGGAAAAATTATATTAAAATACGTACGTTATAACTGTATGTTTTTGAGTTAACGTGAAGTGATTATTACACTAAAAAATACTGTTATTCCTTACTTCACTTTTTAAAAAGTGAAGTAAGGAGTAACAGTTTTTTTTAGTGTACACTTCTGTGCAATAAAATTAAGCACAAGTCTTATAATTATTTTTTGCAATATTCTAGTTGTTTAATTCTGGTCTGTTTTAATTGCCTAGCAGCAGTTTCAATAAATAATAAATCACCACAACACTTCTTTACTGCTCCCAACGTTTCTTAACTTTAAAACAGTGTCTTTACTGATGTTCACCAATCGAACAATTTTATTTACGTAACTAGGAAACTCATCTTTAAACTATAACATATTTTGTGTACTTAATTTTATTGCACAGAAGTGTACGTACGTTATACTTTTAATGTTTGACTTGTATTGTGTGTGAAAACTTTTTGACTTGACGTTCAAAATTTCGGGTTGATTTTATAAAATAATCGGACCCGCGCACGTCATTAACAGCGCGCCGGGCCCGAGGGAAAACTGTGACACCGAGGCTTCCACGATGTTTACGGCTCGTGATCGACCGTCCGTCATCGTGACCGAAAATGCGCCCGGGGCTTTCGATTCTGAAAAGGTTCCCAGAATGGAAAATACTATCCATACACATACATATCCACATACACGTAATCTATCAACCGATAATGCACCACGTTCTGCTCGTCGGTGTCCTCTGCTATTACCAGATCATGTGAATGTGTCCATGTGAAATTTACACGACGTTTATTATGAATTGAAATAAATAATAATAAAAGAAAACGACCGAACTTATTCAGAGCAGTGGTTCTCAACATTTTTGAGACGGGGAATTTTTTGTTTAGTTGATTTCTATGATGCTCCTGTGTATTATCAACTTTTTGTTTTGTATCCTGTAGACTGCATCAATTTTTACTTTCCCCTATATGCAAAACAAAGGGAAAGTATTGTTTTTGCAAACATTTTCAAAACAAAAATTTGGATTTTTTTTTAAGACTTTGCTTAGTTGTCGAACAAAACAAAAGCTAACTATTTTCTTATATATTATTGTATACTATTGACGAGTGTAAACATTTGTTTTGTATCAGCACTAATAAGGAATAAAAAATAAAATTACAGGACGCACAGTATACGATTTAACCAATCTATAATAATAATAATAATAATAATAATAATAATAATAATAATAATAATAATAATAATAATAATAATAATAATAATAATATTTATTAGTGTTTAACAACAAGAGTTTACACAAGTCATATGTAATAAGTAAAGTAAAGATTGTATAAGTAGAATTCACATATAAATTTTAAATAAATATTAAGTATGTTTAAATGATTAACTGTGACGTGGTAAGGAGAAAATAATATTATCCGTATATAATAAAATAAATAATAATAATACCTGAAAATAAATAAATAAATTAAATTTATTAAATATAGTTTTATATGCAAATCAATTAATAAATAAAAGTTAACACACACAAACAGACTAAGATTACTAAATATTAAGTGTAAATAGATATAATTGTAAATAAATTAAAATAAATAGTTAAAAGTGATAAAAACTAGTTAAAAAGATAAAACATCAATGTATACGTACGTCACAAACATGTTAAAAAGCAGGTTAAATAATAATATCGCAATTTAAAAATTCATTCCATGAGTAAAATGCATTTGACAGAAGATATTCTTTGATCACTACTTTAAATTTATTTAATGGCATGCATGCTATATGGTGCAGTAATTTGTTATAAAATATGATGCTATAGTAATTTGTACCAGTATGTACAGTTTGTAGTCGGATTTGGTTCTGATATAACTTATTTTTATTCCTGGTGTTATGCTCATGATGTTTGTGGTCTGGATATAAGTTTATATTTGTTTTAATATATATAAGACATTCCAGTATATATAAACAGGGCAATGTTAATATTTTGCCTTTAATAAAATATTGTTTGCAATCTTCTGTATATTTGGCTCCTGAAATTAGTCTTACGGCCCTGCGTTGTATGGAGAATATTCTGTGTCTTGATGCAGAGTGTCCCCATATAATCGATCTAATGTACGATTCGCATAACGCAAAATACGCTGTTCTTAAAGCTTGTATTGAATTTGTATAATATGATACACTGCGCAGGCAAAAAATATTTTTTTACAACTTCTTGGCTAAACTTTCTCCCTGAATGTCCCACTTGAGTTTGGGGTCTAAGTGGATGCCTAAAAATTTTACAGATTTTTCAAGCGTGATATCGGTTTTATTTAAGGTAAATAATATTTGCTTCGTTTTAGTTTCATTTAAAATTAAATTATTTTTATTGCACCACGTGGCGACTTCGTTGAGGATATCATTACTAATACCTATGACATCCTCAACTGTATTAGCCACATTGACCATGGTGGTATCATCTGCAAATAATATTACATCAGAATTGATACAGTTTGGCATATCGTTAATATAAATTATAAACAGAATTGGACCCAAGACTGATCCTTGAGGAACACCATGCTGTATGGGTAGCGTACTTGATATGTTGTTGTCATCCTTTACCACTTGAAACCTATGTTACCGGCGTTTTATCGAAAACGTCGTAACTTGATTATTTTATTCACATTCGCGAAAACATCGGACTCCATTTGTTTTGCTCATTTCATTTCATAATCATTTTAATTCCAAATGACTCAAGTTCGTAACCATTCATTCGATGTTCTTTTGTATATATTTTTTTCTTGTAAATATGTAAATTAGTCCAACATTGAATTCCCCCGAACGTGACCAACAATGACGACTTGCAAACCACCCCATCATTAACCGCGCGACCAGCACCGGCCGATGTTTACAACCCCGAGGAAGGTCATACAATTCCGCACCTCCGAGGACCAGCGCCATAAAACCCACGACGCACTGTAGATGTTTACGACCATGAAAACAAAGCCTATGGGAATATCTCAACATTTCGGGAAAAACAGCGAGAACAAAGGTTTATGGTCGTAACATCTGCAGCACAAACTTCGACACGCCGGAGCAGTCGAAAACCAGAGGCCCAAAACTGTTTGGCCTCAGGTAAATATGAAAACTCCACCCTCTGCTTCTTCCACCACGTTCTCGACCAATCACCGTCACCCCCAAGATACATGGCGGGGGTGAAGACAGCGGTGGTTGGAAAGATAAGAGACAGCGGAAGACAGAGGAAGGGCAGTACAGTTCGAAAACTTGATTCGGTCATCACAAGTCAGTCGAACTCCAGACATCAAGTGCAAAAACGCATTCAGGATACATGAAGTGAAGTTCGAAGTTATATCAAGTGAAGTTATCATCATTTGTAAGTCGTCGCGTACCTATAAGTTGTCGGTGTCATTATTCATTGAATCGTCACATCACGTTCGTTCAATTTCATTCATTTGTTCATTTCATATATTTTTATCATCGTTCATTTTATCATCTTATCATTGTTTGTTTAGCTTAATCATTGTATTTCTGTGTTCATTTGTTTCATTCATTACATTTTTTGTTGGTCCTTTTTTCTCTTGTTAATAAATTTTAAGTGTTGTTTTTTCAAAACAATAGTCATTTTAAATTCATACAAAATTCAACCTTTTTTGTATACAATAAAAATGAGTGCCTTTTGACCAAGGATATTTAGGTAAGTCAATTTATTATTATTATTTTGTGTGTGACCAATCCTGAACCACCGGAGTTGTTACGGAGGAACGTCGTTAGTGCATAACTCATGCTCTTTATAAAAATTAGCACAACAACAAGCGACGTCCCGCACCCCGATAACACCTATTTGAAAGGTAGGACGATAAGAGTTTTAGACTATTCAAAGTGAATCCATAATGTTTCAATTTGTCACATATCAATTCATGAGATATGCAATCAAATGCTTTACTCATGTCCAAAAAGGAGCCTACACAGAACCATTTCTTTTCGAAACAATTCTTCTAGTTTATCTAGTGGCACCCCCACCTTAAAAGAGGAATATTCCTCAGGATATTTTGATTGCAGTTGGCTACATGTAATATCTTGGAAATGTAGATTTTCCAAGTATGTCTTCAATTCCTCGGCTGTCGTATTTGGGTCCAGATTGTATACATGCAGATGTCCATAGCACCTAGCTCCCTTTACTGAGTTATTCTGGGCGTTTGCTATGCCTAGAAATGCTTTTTGTCTAGGCCGTTTACTTTTGCGGGTTTTCACTTCTGTCCATTTCTCCTTTTCGTCGAGTTTTTCGGGGCCGTTTGGTGTAGCGAGTGTTGCCGCTACATCGTTGGGTTGGTGTGAAGGTATCGCTGGAGTTATTTGGTTATTGGTTTGCTTTTCCGGTGTTTTGGTTTTGATTGTTATCGGAACCTGTAATTTATCTATATTTTTAGATGATGCAGATTCTATGCGATTAATTGGCGTATTTGTCAATCTTTGTTGGTTTGCGGCCGGGCTAACAGGATTCTTCAATATGGCTCCTGCATGTGTATTAACAGAAACGGTCAAACAATTATAGAGTTGACTTTAAAAGTTGATTTTAGGTAAAATTTTGCACTTCTCTTTATGATTTCTATGAATAACTTATTATTAATTTTTTTGATTATTACTCATTCAAAAAAATAGATCAGTGTGTTTCTAACTTCACGATATTTCAGTGTTTTATACGCGTGGCGCATGAAGTAAAATTTCGAGTTTAGAAAAGCCCCGTGAAAATTTGTCGAGGGTCGCTACGCGACCCTCGACAAATTTTCTACGCGGGGCTTTTCTAAACTCGAAATTTTACTTCATGCTTAGTCTGGAAGTGGAAACACTAGTTCTAAACTTCATATTGCACGTTTTTATAAAAAAATCGATTGTTATTATTATTATTATTATTAAAGGAAACTGTAGGTATTAATTGGTTCATAACTTGATCACTTGCAGGTTTCTTCAACAGTGCTATTATGTTATCCTTTTCGATAAGTAACTTTGTAGCTAGTTCATATTTATCTTCTTTTTCCTTAATAATTTGTTTCAGCAATATAAATAATTTTTATGGTTCATTTTGGATTAACTTTATTATAAAAATTAGATAGTTTTAGAAAAAATTATTTAAATGAGTCAATAATTAAATTCACTGGGATTTGAGGTGTATTATCAACAAAACAAATATTTTTTCTTGTAGTTCATTTGGCATTCATTTAGCATTATGTTTGTCGCTCAATTCATGTTGTAGAGGTTTTCTTATTCATAATGTGTATCATTGTGTATACTTTTAGGCTAATCACAAGCGATTGACTTTATAATACAGGGAATTTTTATTTTAAGTAATATCCTCGTTATTCGTTGTCTTTTTGAAATAGTTCAATTTAAAGCCTTAAACGAGTGTTTCTACTCCCAGATTAAGCATGAAGTAATAGTATATGCTGTAATCTTCAGATATTTGTTTTTTTTTTAAGTTCAATTTGAAGCTTTAAACGAGTGTCGTCCACTCCCAGACTAAGCATGAAGTAAAATTTCGAGTTTAGAAAAGCCCCGCGTAGAAAATTTGTCGAGGGTCGCGCAGCGACCCGAGACAAATTTTCACGGGGCTTTTCTAAACTCGAAATTTTACTTCATGCGCCACGCGTATACAACACTGAAATATTGTGACATTTAAAATATGTTGTTTAGCAGTATACTTTTAATTCTGCTTTTGTAGTATATTTTTATACTGATTTAGCAGTATATTTTAAATTTCACAATATGTCACTGTTTAATACGCGTGGCGCATGAAGTAAAATTTCGAGTTTAGAAAAGCCCCGTGAAAATTTGTCTCGGGTCGCTGCGCGACCCTCGACAAATTTTCTACGCGGGGCTTTTCTAAACTCGAAATTTTACTTCATGCTTAGTCTGGGAGTGGACGACACTCGTTTAAAGCTTCAAATTGAACTTCTAAAAAAAACAAATATATGAAGATTTACAGCATACTTAGAAACCACGGAGGGAAGTAACGGTCGTACTTGTTGGGAAAACACAAAACTTTGTAACGGGGTAATCGACCAGCATATACTATAACTTCATGCCTTATCTTTTTTTTCTACGCGGGGCTTTTTTAAATTAAAAAAAATGTAAAAAAATTATTTCAGTGTAAAATTGTGTAAAACTTTGTCCGTTGCACTTTTTCTAACTAAAAATTAAATTATATTTTTTTTTAAAACATTTTTTACATTTTTCAATGTATTACAGGGTTTTCAATTAGATTTTCACCATGTCTCAAATGAAATTTCCTTTTTAATCAGATGATTTTTCTACATGGGGCATTTCACGTGAAGCGGGCAGTCAAAAAATAATTTGTTTTCTAAACTTATATGTTTTCGAGTATGTTTAGAGTTTAAAAAAAACGCTTTGCTACGCGACCAATCCAAATTTTCGGGCTTTTCCAAACTCGAAATTTTACTTCATACTTAACCTGAGATTATAAACACTTGTAAGAAGCTTCAAAATGAAAGCTTTTACAAAAACAACGAATGTCTGTAAATTTACAGCGAAAAATCGTGATATGTATTGTGACGCCTCGCTTGGGCTAAATAAAAAAACGTGAAGGTTAATTTTAATTTTATTTTAAATTTTATTCAGTTATTTATTTCTTATTTGAACCAAAAAAAATATGTATATGAAGTTGCTTAAAAATTCCCGACGTGGGCTAGCTAGGGCATGGGGAGGGGTTCGATTTTTTTTTGGCGCCAAGTAGTCTTTCAAATTTTGCCCTACCAAGAATTGACGCGACGGAAAACTACTAAACCTAGATGTTCGATTCAAATAGGAAGTTCATAATAATCAATTACAAAAGAACAATTAAATAATTTAATATTTTACTTTATTAACGTTTAAATAAGTACGACTAAATAATGTTGTTTAAAAGTTATAATATTTTCTTTAAAGTTTAATTAGGTGACACAAAATTTATTAGAGTTGCTATTCCCAATAATATGAAAATTTGCTTTTCAAAAACTAAACTTTAATTATTAAATTCGGTGGTTATACCAATGGCCATTGTACAATCCGAGCGGATAATTATCATATCCAAGTCAAATAAATTAACAAATGACCGTCGGATTAGCACACTCCTAACACTCAATATTTTAGCAACAATTAATTTTACTCATTAATAATATTATATTCTAGAATTAAAATATTTCAGCACAAAAGATTCAAACAAAAAAAAAATCGAAATTGGCACCGTGGCCACCGTAATTATTGCAAAAGAAGACCAACAACAATAATATGACTTCACCGTAAAAATCACAACACACAACTTCGACGCAAGTTAAGTAATTGGCACTGAATTATTTTTAAACACGAGTGATAAAATCGCGTAGTTCGGAATAGAAAAATAAATAGAAAAAAATCTGGCCTGTTTGTTTATCCGGCTGTGTCCTCCGATGTACGAACGCGCGCCGGCCGCCTGCAGATAACGCCCTCCGATCGCGCTCCGCACCTCACGCCTTCATCCACGGAGCTCCCTGACAAAATTCTGAAGCGAGTCGGACAGCTAACTGGACAACAGGGCTGATAATTAGCCAATCAGAAAGGAGATGAACCACACCGCAAGAATTTTAGCGGCACTTAAGGGTTTTGAGAACTTTTTTAAAAGATCCTTCAAGATCATTTAAGAGCATTTAAGAGCCTACAATATCACAGAGAGGGGTGTTAGATAAGTTAAACAAAACGGTAAAATTACATTACCTAAGATGTTGTGCGGCTCTTTTAGCGATGTGCGTGCGGCAGATTATTTCGTGCGCGTCTTAAACGCTCCAAACAACGAAACGCAGAAAAATCTTTATCAGCAATCTTGACGCACAGAACACAATTTCTACAATGGCCAAACGGCGAAAGATCTACTCGGACACTCGCGCATAGTCAATTGTGTCCAGAAGGTGACTTGAGACGACAATGACCGCGCGCGCTTTTTAATTTAAATTAAATTTATGGGCGTTCAAAATTGTGAACGTCACAGTATATTTAAAAGAAAAATTCCCTGAATATGACGTTATTAACCCATTCACGGCCAAACAATTATAGAGTTGACTTTAAAAATTTCTTGAATTAATTTCTCATCTGGCACTTGGTGAAACATATTACACTATGTAAAGTTAATTAAAGGAAAGGCACTAGATTAATTAACATTCCTCTAAGTGAATCTGATTTCAGACAAGAATTAAACGTTATTACAAAAATTGCCGAAAATAATGGTTATAACAAGGAAATTATAAATAATTTATTAAAAAAGCATAAACAAAAACATTTAATTAAATACTTTTACGCACCTGAGCAAACAATAGAATATAAATGGCATAAATTGAATTTTGTTAATGACCTGTCATATAATAAGTCAGTCATTGTAGGGGAAAAGACTTTAATATTATATGTTCAAACCCTTTAAATTTAGGCAAACTATTAATAAACAATAAATTGAAAACTGATAATTCAAAGAAATGTGGAATTTATGAAATACAGTGTGATGAATGTGATGCAATTTATATTGGACAAACCGGCAGATCTTTCGAAATCAGAATGAAAGAACATACAAAATCTGTTTTAGATAATAAACCAACAACTGGCTTTTCCAAACATTGCATCGCATTCAATCACTTTTTTAATCCGCATAATTTTAAGATTTTGCATTCAGGTAATAAGGGATACGCACTAAACCTCAAAGAGGGTCTGGAGATTAACAGGGCCATAAAAATGGGGAAAAATATCGTAAACGACAACGAGGAGATTTGGAATTCCCCAATTCTGACATCTCTTATTACCTGAAACAAAAATATTGTATATATACTTAGGAAATAATTTTTTCTGTACATTCCTTTGAAAATGGTCTAACAAACCGAAACTAGTCGGAATAAAGATTTAATTGTGAAACAATACCAAGTGCCTTTCCTTTAATTAACTTTGCATATTGACTTTAAAAGTTGATTTTAGGTAAAATTTTGCGCTTCTCTTTATGATTTCTATGAATAACTTATTATTAATTTTTTTGATTACTACTCATTCAAAAAAATACATCAGTGTGTTTCTAACTTCACGATATTTCAGTGTTTTGTACGCGTGGCGCATGAAGTAAAATTTCGAGTTTAGAAAAGCCCCGTGAAAATTTGTCGAGGGTCGCTACGCGACCCTCGACAAATTTTCTACGCGGGGCTTTTCTAAACTCGAAATTTTACTTCATGCTTAGTCTGGGAGTGGAAACACTAGTTCTAAACTTCATATTGCACGTTTTTATAAAAAAATCGATTAATGAGTGAAAATTTACAGTGTATACATTTTGCATATTTAAAAGAAAAATTCACAGTATGTAGAATTTTTCTTTTAAATATGCAAAATGTATACACTGTAAATTTTTAGGCATTAATCGATTTTTTACAAAAACCTGCGATATAAAGTTTAGAACGAGTGTTTCCACTCTCAGGCTAAGCATGAAGTAAAATTTCGAGTTTAGAAAAGCCCCGCGTAGAAAATTTGTCGAGGGTCGCGCAGCGACCCTCGACAAATTTTCACGGGGCTTTTCTAAACTCGAAATTTTACTTCATGCGCCACGCGTACAAAACATTGAAATATTGTGAAGTTAGAAATACACTGATGTATTTTTTTTTAATGAGTAATAATGGAAAAAATTAAATAACAAAATATTTACATTTTTTTTAATAATAATAATAATCTTTATTTAGCATCTTTGCTATATAATAACATAGAAAAATATATGTATATCTATATATATATATAAAATAAACATTTGATCATCCTTAATCTATAAATTGTGTATGTATAATAAATTTATCACATAATAATACTTAATATATAATCTTTTTACTACTTTAATAAAATCAGTCTAAAACCATACTTAAATATCTATGTAAAAATAATAAATCCATAATACAACAATACTTATACATTTATGCAAAAAACAATAACTAAAAAGGTAATAATACTTATTTAAAATTTGTACTTATACATATAGGAACAATTAATAATATATACACATAATGCACAGCCCATACACTACGACTATTTCTGAAGACTCTTCAAGTAATCTAGCAACTTTGATTTAAACTTATTAATATTTTCTTCTTCTTTTATTTTTATTGATCTTCATACATTTTCAAGTCAGGTCAAATAATATAATAGATAAAATTAACTTATTTAGTAATTTGATTAACAAAAAATTTATATAGTTGCGTGTATGCACCAATGGCGCTTAATGGGTTAATCAAATTAATCAATTAATTAAATTAACGAATTATATATAATTATTAAAATGCACCAAATAAATGAAATTGATTAAATATTTTATAAGTTGATGAAATCCTAGAAAATTCACGAAAAGTTATAATATCACAGATATTAGTTAAAATGTGAAAATTTAAATGAAATTTTTGAAAATTAATGAAAAAGCTAGAATAAGTAATCCTACAAAAACGATTAAAATCATGAGTCATTGAAAAAAAAAACTGATCATTGGAAAATTATTAAACATTGAAGAAATTAAAAGAATAGACATGAAATATCGAATATTTTAAATTTTTTATTATTTGTCTATGTTGTATTTTTGCAAGTCTGTCTATTTACTATTTTTTTGCTATACTTTTATATAATTATATTGACTAAAGGTGTCTCACCCATGAAAGTATCATTACTTCTATTTGAAAATAAGGGGTTGTTGTATATCGATTTACCTTGATTTTTGAGATTCTGAAAACGGAATCAAGGTAAACGTGTATGGGACGCACGAATCTAAAGTTCGTTAATTAAGGCGACTTACCGTTTGGCCACGAATTAAATTTTAAGTTCCACTTTTGAGGTTATATATGGTCGTATTTTCGGCTAAATAAGCACATTAGGGTTACCTGTTACACACATGATGAAATTATCTCCAAAATGATGACGTAATTCATCCAATTTGTAGTGTTATCAATAGTAATATATTAAGTGCATTAAAAATGAGCGAAAATTCTGCACGAAACGCCGTTGCCTAGAAACTGCATGAGTCCATTTTGATTGTGATTTGACAAAAAGTGCCCGAGACGCGAAGCGTCGAGGGCACTTTTTCAGTCAAATCACAATCAAAATGAACGAATGTAGTTTCTTAAAGGCAACGAGCTTTGAGTACTAAATTTTCAGAGCATTTTTAATGCACGAAATGTATTTAATAGACTATTTCCTAAAAAATACGATTTTTAATCAAGTTGACGTATTATTTAAAATATTAATTATCAATCAGTGTCACTTAATGTGTCAACATAAATCGCTTCGGAAGTTTTTCTTCGAAAGATATATCGAAAAATATCGAGAAAAATTCATCCGAAAATACAAGAAAGAGTAAAGAGTTCGTTTGGAGACAATTTATGACATTCTGTGATGAAAGAAAATACGAGTTAGATCAAAAAACTTTAATTTTGAAAGATTGAGAGAAATTGATTGATACCTGACATGTGATGTCACAACAGTGCAATTTTCGCTGTAATTTTTCGTAGAATTTTCACCTACTATGCAATTTTCGCTGAAATTTAATTGTGATTGGGCAATGAAAATTCATTCTCGTAATATGATTGGTAGACATTTTTTGAAGGAAATAGTCGCTGAAATTTAATTGTGATTGGGCAATGAAAATTAATTCTCGTAATATGATTGGTAGACATTTTTTGAAGGAAATTGTCTCCATCAATTCAGTCAATATCACGATATTAATTTTGCACTAAAATTGACGTCTACTGGCGTTTATTTAAAATAATGGATATATAAATCAAGATTGATTCACATCAATCAAGATTACATTTCAATACATCTAGCGCCATCTATTTTTTTATTTCGTAAATTAGAATCATAGGTATTCTATTTACGATATAAAAAAATAGATGTATTAAAATGTAATAAATGTAATGTAATAAATATTAACTGTTTACAAAAACTGTCATCGACATCTTTGGGAATGATGTAAAATATTAATGTTAATATTTAAATATTCAGGAGCTGTTCCGTACACGCAAAGAGGCTTACGCAATTTATTGCAAACTTTTCTCCTAACTTAACCTAACCTAGCAGTATGTAGAATAATTAATGTGCGCAAAGAGATTTAAGTAATTTATTCTATTGCAAACCTTTCTCCTAACATAACCTAACCTACAAGTATGTGGAATAGTCACCGTGCGCAAAGAGACTTACGCAGTTTATTCTATTGAACACCTTTCTCCTAACCTACTCTAAAAGTATGTGGAATAGTCATCGTCTGCAAAGAGACATACGCAATTTATTCTATTGCAAGCCTTTCTCCTAACCTAACCTAACCTAGAAGTATGTGAAATATTTAACTTGCGCAAAAAGACTTTCGAAATTTATTCTATTGCAAACCTTTCTACTAACCTAACTTAAAAACACACAAAATCGCCTAAGCATAATAAAATGTTTATCTGCATCTTATTATTTTATAGAAAAATGTGTGGCTATACTAAGCCTTAAATCATATAATTTTGCTTGGTTATGTGGTTCTATTAAATTATTTTAATTGTATTTAAATTTAGCTGTGTGTCTACTAACCAAACTAGATAAGCCGTACAAATTTAATTTTAGTAAAAACAGTGAATTAAATATAAAAGTAATATTTGTTATTATCTATTGATTGTTTGTTAATATTTTATTATTGCAGTAAATATCCTAGTTATCGTCCGAAAGTGCCATCTATTTTTTATATTGTAAATTAAATTACCTATGATTTAATAATCAATCTCGATTTATATATCCATTATTTTAAATAAACGTCAGTAGACGTCAAATCTAGGGTAAAACTATATTATATTGACTGAATTAATAAAGATAACACTACAAATTGGATGAATTACGTCCTCACTTTGGAGATAATTTCATCATGTGTGTAATTTGTATCTGTAATGTGCTTATTTAGCCGAAAATACGACCATATATAACCTCGAAAGTGGAACTTAAAATTCGATTTGCGACCAAACGGTAAGTCGCCTTGACCAACGAACTTTAAATTCGTGCCTCTCATACACCTTTACCCTGATTTCATTTTCAGAATCTCAAAAATCATGGTAAATCGAAATGCAATGAATCCGAAAATAAATAAACTTGTGGATTGTATGAAAATCACTATAATTTATATTACTTGTATAAAAAAAATAAATTGCGAAATTTCAAACATTGACGAAAATGAAACGTGAAAATTTAGCAGTTAATAATATCGTATTTTCTATTAAAAAAACCTCTAGAGTGCCATGATTTTATCTTTTTAAAAATAAGTTGGCTACACGCTTTAGGAGTTGACATATAAAACGTCAAACATAATAATTATAATGTATAATTTCATAGTTACCAACCTACAATATTTTCCATGGCACTCTAGAGATTTTATTTTATTGAACATACTATACATGTATATCAGCATTCGTTCCATTTGGTTATCTTGTAAATGCTGATGAAATTCATCACTTGGCAATATTGATTAATTTTGTGATTTTGTGGGGTATTACCAACAAAACGTCATATATTTAACGCTTGCTTTAACGTTGTGTTTAGGGAGTTTAGAGATGTCGGAATGGCAATGAAAACAATTAGATATTGCTTGCATTCTCGGACGAAGTATATATATTTTTCTTTTAAATATACCTACATATCCCGATGCATGCGTTGTAAAATTTTAGACAATTATTGTTTTTCTAAAAGCGTCCAAAAATTTAATTCTTGCGTTTTTTCGCTACATCTCGCTAAATATTGATCAACATCATATCTTAGCGTTATATATTTTTAACTTAACTATAAATCAGTGGTTTAAACGCGTGGCGCATGAAGTAAAATTTCGAGTGTAGAAAAGCCCCGTGAAAATTTGTCTCGGGTCGCTGCGCGACCCTCGACAAATTTTCTACGCGGGGCTTTTCTAAACTCGAAATTTTACTTCATGCTTAGACTGGGAGTGGAAGACACTCGTTACTTTAAAATGTGTCACTACTATCAAAATGTGTATCGTAACTGTCACAAAGAAAGACAATGACATGGTGATCTCATTATAGTTCAATTCAAACTCGTGTCAAGTTGGCACGATTGGTTAAATGTCAGCTTGCGCTGATTTATGTCAACTGTCATTATAGTTCAAGTGTCAACTGTTATTATAGTCCAAATGTCGGCTGGCGCCTACTTATGTCAACTCTCATTACAGTTCAAATGTCGGCTACCGCCGACTTATGTCAACTGTTGTTATAGTCCAAATGTCAAATGTTAATTATTAACACTTTTCAATGATTTTTAACAATGTGTCAAAATGTGTTGGGCTGCTACTTTTTAAACAACTCAACATGTTTTATCTGAATCAAGGCCGTAGCCAGAATAACATTTCGGAGGGGGTTATGAAAATTTCGGTGGGGGTTTAAATAATAAAAATATTCTTTTAGCTTATACATACAAAAATTTAACATAATATTTTGCAAATGTCCGCGGGTGGCGGTTCAACCCCCATATCCCCCTTCTCCCCTTCTGGCAACGGCCTTGTACGCCACTGCTTCACGTATACGTTTCCATATGAAAAATTGATATTTCATGCACACAGGGATGCTCAAAAACGTTAATATATCATTAACCATTGACCATTAACTTTGTGAAATTTAATGGCATATGGCTCATTAGCCATTAAGTTTTCTAATGATTAATGGCATATGGCCCATTAACCATTAACTTTTCTAATGATTAATGGCATATCACCCATAACCATTAACTTTTTCGATGGTTAATGGCACATCGCCCATTAACCATTAACTTTATCAATGGTTAATGGCACATGACCCATTAACCATTAACTTTTCTAATGATTAATGGCATTAATGCTGTTAAAACTCCTCTGATGGTTTTATCCTTAGTGCACAATTTACACTTTGCTGCTATGCTGTTAGTAGATTTTGTTTGGTCCGGAATTATCTCAAAATTATCTAAGTAACCATATTTTTTGCTGTCTCGGATAATACTTTCTATGTTTAAATTCATGTTCACTGAACGAGCGTAAAAGACGCACTAAACTCTTTAAGAAAGTATTTGAAATAAACAAGATGACTTTTTATGCACATAAAAACGTATGCTTTTTGTGCATACTGTGTCACTGTACAGATAGTACAGGCTAAACAAATTACAAACAGAAACTTCCTGTACAGTTAACGTTATATCTAAATTAAAACATTCATAATTATCATAATCATAATTTCTACTATCGTAGTGGTTACTTATTAATTTTTGACATATCATTAACCATTGGAAAAGTTGAAAAGCCATTAAAAGTAAAAATATTAATGCTTAATGGTTGAAATGCCATTAACCATTAAATAGTTAATGGCCTACGTGCCATTAACCATTAAAAAGTTAATGGTAAATAAGAGATGTGCCATTAACCATTAAAAAGTTACTGGTTAATGGGCGACTTGCCATTAACCATTATAAAGTTATTGGTTAATGGGCGAAGTGCCATTAACCATTGAAAAAGTTAATGGTTAATGCCCGACGTGGCATAAACCATTGAAAACTTAATGGTTAATGGGCAATAGGCCATTAACCATTGAACAAGTTAATAGTTATTATCTCATCTAATATTAACGAAATCAATGATTGATGATCATCCCTGCATGCACATTAGTAGAAAAAATAAATGTTTAAGCGATGTTCAAAAATAAACTATCCTAAATAATCAATAATTTCAAAAATCCGCCTGATTTTTAATATTGTTTCAATTAAGTTTATGAATTGTATATACTTTTTGATATTTGCCCTTTTATGATATATCTGTTGGACAATAAAGATTGTTACTATTATTAATAAAATACCGAACATATTGCAAGATTATAAACAAAACACGGTTTGTAGGTCTAACAAATCTCCTCAAAAATGTATTCAAGCATTTTATTGTACAAACAAGTTATGCTTGGGTTTTGGCAAATGCCCGAAGCAACAATCAGACATCTGGCAACGTTATATTTTATTTAAATTTAATTCGAGATCACAAATCAAGCCGGCTTAAATAATTTCAAGCAATTTTCACGTGGATATTTATAATGCCCTCGAGGATGAACCTCGATTATTTTACAGACACATACAGTCTTTTACTTCAAATTATTTAAATAAATTAATGTAGTAACATCCAATTTAATAACATAAACAATCTAGAATTTCAATTGAAGGCACTTGATTTGTTTCATTTATTTCTTTATTTAATAAACTATAAAAATTGTAATATATAAAATTACGAAAAAACTATTCGTGAAAATGCAAACAATGTCTTAGTTAATCAAAAGTAATCAATTTAAAGTGTGCAAACTATAAGAAGCGTAAGCTTATTTTCTCAAATTCAAATAGTTTTGAATTTGAATTTATCTTGTTATAAAAATTGTGTTTTAACTTGATTCCTCGATTATTTTACAGACACATACAGTCTTTTACTTCAAATTATTTAAATAAATTAATGTAGTAACATCCAATTTAATAACATAAACAATCTAGAATTTCAATTGAAGACACTTGATTTGTTTCATTTATTTCTTTATTTAATAAACTATAAAAATTGTAATATATAAAATTACGAAAAAACTATTCGTGAAAATGCAAACAATGTCTTAGTTAATCAAAAGTAATCAATTTAAAGTGTGCAAACTATAAGAAGCGTAAGCTTATTTTCTCAAATTCAAATAGTTTTGAATTTGAATTTATCTTGTTATAAAAATTGTGTTTTAACTTGATTTTAGTTACTGCATAGATTTGGATTATTTTTGTAATTAGATGGCCACATCGTATCCTTTTTCACCTGATGTGTTGTGACGTTAACTTCAATTTAGCTAATTGTTCCTGGTCCAGCTCACTCAGTACGAAGGGTGGGTTCTGTTTTTTTTTTTTATTTATGTTTTGGGCGCCACGTAATTTACAGGAACATCTGAGTAATCTTAATTGTTTAAATTACGAAATAACAACTAAGATAAGAATTTGTTATAAATTGAATTTTGGGGTAATTTTTATATTCCAAATTGTGAGTTAATATTAAAAGTTAACCAATTGCAATGCTACATGACCTAATTCTCGAGTGCACTGGAGATTACATTATTTATAAACTAAAGAGGTTGATTAAATATGAATAATTCAATTTGAAAAATAAACACAATATAAAAGTTCCTTGGGGCTTATCTGTATCCTGGGCAAGAGTAATTATAGCAGTATCCTCCACTTGGGATTGCGGTTGAAGACTAATTAATTACGGTTCAATTTCATGATTTTTGGTTCAAGCACGGACATTTTCTTGATTTTCTCTTGACAATACTCTTCAAGCACGGACCGGTCACCCGCAGAAACCAAATACGAAAAAAATTAAAGTAATTGGGTTTTCTCCAGAACGGAATACTAAGATTTTTTAGAGTTTGCCAGCGGAACTGGAAGTAAGGGTGTGTGGGACGCACAAATGTTAAGATAAAGTTCTTTCGGAGACTTACCGTTTAGCCGCAAATTGTATTTTAAGTTCTAATTTTGAGGTTATATAGGTTGGTATATTTGGGTAAATAAGCATATTACAGGAATAAATTGTACACATGATAAAATTATTTCCAAAATTATGACGTAAATAATCAAAATTGTAGTATTATCTTTATTTATACAGCCAAAATCACGATATTTATTTTAGACTAAATATGACGTGTACTTACGTTTATTTGAAATAATGGATATATAAATTGGATCCATTAGATAATTACAAATATTTTAATTTATGATATAAAAAAGTAGATGGCGCTACCTTTACGCGAAAACGAGAATATTATGATATTGTACCATTACTTTTTAGTAAATTGATCTCGTAACAATATCACATATACTGTAATTATAAAATCACCATGTACTCAGTTATGTATAAAATTATAGTAAACACTTAACTTTTGATTTTCAATAAATTCACATTTGCCTTTTACGAAAATCAATTTGGGTTGCAGCAGTGGAGTAACAACAAAATTGTTGGCCATCAACGCAACTAGAAATTATGGTTATAGAAGTTAGAGACAAATTAGAATATTTCAATTACAAAATTAATTTTTTACATTATAATCCCAGTCATGGGAAAAACATTTTAGTAAGCGGATCTTTTTTAAAATTTTAATACACTTTGCGCCATCTATTTTTTATACCAAAAGCTAAAATACTCATAATCTAAACATTGATAATAATCAATCTAGAATTATATATCCATTAGTTAAAATAAACGTCAGTAGACGTCAGATTTAGTGTGAAATTAATATTGTGATTTTGGCTGTATAAATGAAAATGATACTACAATTTGGATTAATTAAGTCATAATTTTAGAGATAGTTTCATTATGTGTACAATTTATACCTGTAATATGCTTATTCACCCGAAAATACCAACGTATATCATCTCAAAATCGGAAATTAAAATACGATTTGCGGCTAAATGGTAAGTCTCCGAGAGAACTTTATTCTAACATTTGTGTGCCCCACACATGTCTACACCCGGCTCAATTTAAAACAATTCAAAAATCGGAGTATTTCGATCTGGAGAGTAACCTAGTAATTAAAAATCATACCGTCACAGAGTATACATTATTTTTGTATTTCGGGTTTCTCATAAATTCGTTCAATATGAAGCTATTAACGAGTGTTTCCGTTCCTTGATTAAGTATAAAGTAAAATTTCGAGTTTAAAAAAGCCTGTTAAATTTGGTTTGGTAGCTTCCCACAGTATACGATTTGACAGTTCTAGCGGGACAAAATTCAAATTATTGAAATATGAAAATTACAAATGCATTGCTATAAAGTATTTATCAGAAAAAAATCCTGATACAAAATTATTTCAGTTAACTTTCAATTCTCTGCAATATCAAGTAGCAAACAACACATTTCATTTGTTGTTGATTCATTTTATTATCAATTATTTTAAAATTGCATCGTTTGATCAAAGCTGAAGAATATTTTCTCTTTGGTTTCCTTTTCTGCAAAAGTATAGCTACAATATCCTATATTATTTGTGTAAATATAATATAACAAAAACATAATAGGTTGTTCAATTTATAAAAAAAAACAAATAAGAATATCTGATAAAAACATTCATATGTTTTGTGCCATATGTCCTCATAAACTACTACCTGTTTTCTAATAATCCTCAAGAAGTGTTATTTACGATAAATCTTGTTAAATTGTGCGACTTTTTGCGATTACTAAGACATTTAACTTTTTTTGTTGTTGTAAAAATTAAGTAAACACGCCTTGTTTGTTGTCAATATTAAAATACTGTTAATTAAAAAAAAATCTCTAAATAACAATCGCAGGTTTCATAAAAACCTATAAAATGTATAATATAGCTCCAACAACTGCAAACTTATGCCGTTTTTTATAAGTTAGAAATATGTACGTTTATTCAAATCAACTTAACCGATACTATTTTAAATAACTTAAATAATATTTTCTAACTTCCTATATATTTATTTTATATAGGAAATTCTTTTAAGTATACATATGTCAATTACTGCGTATATGCTATAAATCTTCAGATATTCGTTGTTTTTTGATAGTAAATTGATTTGTCAATAACATTTATTAGTTGCTGTTTTAATAAATCTTAAAAAAACCTAAGAAATATGTACGTTTATTCAAATCAACTTATCCGATACTATTTTAAATAACTTAAATAATATTTTCTAACTTCCTATGTATTTATTTTATATAGGGAATTCTTTTAAGTATACATATGTCAGTTACTGCGTATATGCTATAAATCTTCAGATACTCGTTGTTTTTTTTTTAAGAGTTCAGTTTGAAGCTATAAACGAGTGTCGTCCACTCCCAGACTAAGCATGAAGTAAAATTTTCACGGGGCTTTTCTAAACTCGAAATTTTACTTCATGCGCCACGCGTACAAACCACTGATTTACAGCAAAGTTAAAAATATACAACGCTTAGATGTGATGGTGATCAATATTTATTGAGATGTAGCGAAAAAATGCAAGAATTACTTTTTTTGTGAATAGTTTTGGAATAATAATCATAAAAGTAGAATAAATTTAGTTTGAACAACTTTTCCATATTGTTGATATTTAAATCATCATATCTTTAGCGGGTAAAGTGCTATGATGGACACATCACCTTTTTTTATTGCAATGGTAAACATTTTTTAATCTTTCTGAATTTGTCATATTCTTTCGCCCATAAAACAGAATTTTTATGTGAATTTAACCGTTTATCAATATCTTATAGTTTTCAAGTAGTGGTCGGTATTACATTGATTGACTTGTGGATAGTAAATTGATTTGTCAATAACATTAATTAGTTGCTGTTTTAATAAATCTTAAAAAAACCTACGAAATATGTACGTTTATCCAAATCAACTTATCCAATACTATTTTAAATAACTCAAATAATATTTTCTAACTTCCTATGTATTTATTTTATATAGGGAGTTCTTTTAAAGATACATATGTCAGTTACTGCGTATATGCTATAAATCTTTAGATACTCGTTGTTTTTTTTTTAAGAGTTCAGTTTGAAGCTATAAACGAGTGTCGTCCACTCCCAGACTAAGCATGAAGTAAAATTTCGAGTTTAGAAAAGCCCCGCGTAGAAAATTTGTCGAGGGTCGCGCAGCGACCCGAGACAAATTTTCACAGGGCTTTTCTAAACTCGAAATTTTACTTCATGCGCTACGCGTATAAACCACTGATTTACAGCAAAGTTAAAAATATACAACGCTTAGATGTGATGGTGATCAATATTTATTGAGATGTTGCGAAAAAATGCAAGAATTACTTTTTTTGTGAATAGTTTTGGAATAATAATAATAAAAGTAGAATACATTTAGTTTGAACAACTTTTCCATATTGTTGATATTTAAATCATCATATCTTTAGCGGGGAAAGTGCTATGATGGACACATCACCTTTTTTTTATTGCAATGGTAAACATTTTTAAATTTTTCTGAATTTGTCATTTTCTTCCGCCCATAAAACAGAATTTTTATGTGAATTTAACCGTTTATCAATATCTTATAGTTTTCAAGTAGTGGTCGGTATTACATTGATTGACTTGTGGATAGTAAATTGATTTGTCAATAACGTTAATTAGTTGCTGTTTTAATAAATCTTAAAAAACCTAAGAAATATGTACGTTTATCCAAATCAACTTATCCGATACTATTTTAAATAACTCAAATAATATTTTCTAACATCCTGTGTATTTATTTTATATAGGGAATTCTTTTAAGTATACATATGTCAATTACTGCGTATATGGTATAAATCTTCAGATACTCGTTGTTTTTTTTAAGAGTTCAGTTTGAAGCTATAAACGAGTGTCGTCCACTCCCAGACTAAGCATGAAGTAAAATTTCGAGTTTAGAAAAGCCCCGCGTAGAAAATTTGTCGAGGGTCGCGCAGCGACCCGAGACAAATTTTCACGAGGCTTTTCTAAACTCGAAATTTTACTTCATGCGCCACGTGTATAAACCACTGATTTACAGCAAAGTTAAAAATATACAACGCTTAGATATGATGGTGATCAATATTTATTGAGATGTAGCGAAAAAATGCAAGAATTACTTTTTTTGTGAATAATTTTGGAGTAATAATAATAAAAGTAGAATAAATTTAGTTTGAACAACTTTTCCATATTGTCGATATTTAAATCATCATATCTTTAACGGGAAAAGTGCTATGATGGATACATCACCTTTATTTTATTGCAATGGTAAACATTTTTTAATTTTTCTTAAACTGTCATTTTCTTCCGCCCATAAAACAGATTTTTTATGTGAATTTAACCGTTTATTAATATTTTATAGTTTTCAAGTAAAAAAAAAAAAACCTTTATTGGCATATCTCCACACTTTACATTACATTTACATTTGATTACCTCATTTCACTCCCGTATCCCTCTTACCCTCCCTTCTCTTTTCCCTCTCCGTCCCCAGCTTTTCCAACGTCCTTACCCCGGTCCCATCCTCCCTCATCCACTCCACTACCCTTCTCTTCCCTTTCGCTCCTAGCCACTCCTCTTTCACCCCCTCACATTCCTCCGCCAAGTGTCCCCACGTATCCTTCCCCTGTCCACACAACACACACCTTCCATATTCTTCCCCCATCCATACTTTCCTTCCTCTCTCCTCCGATCCACACCTCGCCCTTGCCACAATCACCCTATCCTCTCTACCCCATCCCTTCTTTATCAAATACTTCGGCACTCTTCCATACACCTGCCACCTCCCACACATATCATTATACTGACTTCTGTCAATACACCCTTGTCTTTCCTGCCCTTTCACCTCCTTCCCTTTCCCCCTCACCCACTCATCCATCTTCACCCCATTTCCTAGCCATTCCATTACCTTCGCAACCGACAGCCCTACCCTCTCATACATTTTCCTCCTCTCCCCCCTCCATCTACCCTCACCCCCACCCACACTCGTCACCCATACATCCTTCACCAATCTCTCTTCATCCAGGCCCACAATCTCATCTCGTACCTCACCACCCTCACCATTGCCTCCCACTCTAGCCTCTCTCTGTTGGTCTCCTGAAGCACTATGTAGCTAGGCGTGGACCTTTCCACCCCCAACATGTGCTTCAGGAACCACATCTGCTCCCTCTTTATCACCTCGTACCCTCTCGTCCCCCACACTTCTACTCCATACATTAGCACCGCTCTTACACACGCATCCCATATCTTGCTCCTCATATCATCCCGTTCCTTTAAACCAAAACCCCAAATACTTGAAACTCTTCACCCTCTTAATAACTACCCCCTTCCACTCCAATTCTTTCACCTTCCCCTCCCACCCCTTTATTCATAAACTTCACCCATTTTGTTTTCACTACATTCACATTCATTCCCCTTTTATCCATAAACCTCTCCACTCTCTTCAACATCTCTTTCATCCCTTCATACTCTCTTGCAACCAATACCACATCATCCGCATACGCCAGCATCCATACCTTCCTTTTACCCATCACCACTCCCCCCGCCTGCCCTTTCCTCATCACCTCTTCCAATTCACTTACGTATACATTAAATAGCATCGGGCTCAGCGGGCACCCTTGCCTCAAACCCTCCCACGTCCTAAAGCACCCCGACACCTCCTTCCCCACTTTCGCCACCACCCATGTCTCCTCATACACTCTCCTCACCCACTCCACCATCCCCTCACTCACCCCTCTCCTTCTCAAACATTCTATCAAGCTTCCCCTCGGCACCGAGTCATATGCTGCCTTCAGGTCCATAAATACCGCATACATACATCCTTTCTCTTCCATCACTCTCTCCACCATTCGCGCCAGGGTAAAGACCTGCTCCCTCGTCCCCCTCCCCCTTCTAAACCCCCCCTGCTTCTCTGGCAGTATCCCCTTCTCCTCCACCTCCACCTCCATCCGATTCCTCACTATCATCATTGCCAGCTTATACCCAATACTTGTGATCGTTACACCCCTATAACTACTGGCCTCCTTCTCATCCCCTCCCTTATACACCGGACACATCATCCCAACCCTCCATTCTTCCGGCAAGCTCACCTCCCCCCTCCACATCTGATTCAACAGTTCCCAAAATTTCGTCTTCCCCTTTTCCCCAATCTCCTTCCACATCTCTGCCTTGAGACCATCCCTCCCTGCCGCCTTTCTACTCTTCACTTCCTTGAACGCCCGCTCCACCTCCTCCTCCGTGAACTCTTCCCCTCTGTCTCCACCTCTGCTTTCTCCAATCTCCCCTGGTACTCCGCTTTCTTGCTAGTTTTCAAGTTGTAGTCGGTATTACTTTGATTGACTTGTGGATAGTAAATTGATTTGTTAATAAAATTAATTAGTTGCTGTTTTAATAAATCTTAAAAAACCTAAGAACTGTCTATTGGTTGATATTGGCCTCTAATATTTAACCTCGTTTTTAGATTCATTTTATGAATAAAACTTACATTGACTCTCTTGAGGAATGATATGAAATTTTCAAAATGGTAAATTTTTTTATGGTAAACCGGCCTTGTAAGAGCAAAAACAATATTTTTACCATCAACCCCCCCTAAATTTTTGTCTAGCTACGGCTTTGGTGGCGTAGATAGCTCTTTGCGATGAGGGGGATTTGATTTAGTTTCATAAATTTATAAAGTTCTACAAAAAAGTAAAGTAAAGTAGAAACAATGGTTTTATTTTTTACTTACACGCAGGGCCGCAGTAGAGGAGAGGGGCGAGCGTCACCGAAGCTAAAGATCCGAAAATTCATAAATTTAAATCAGAAATTTTAAATATATATCCATTCAGTCCACTATCCCAAAGATATTTGATAAACTTATATCGGAACAACTTAGATGGAGCTGCAAGAACATAATATGCGACGAACAACATGGATTTTTTGAGGGGAGATCTACAACATCTAACCTGTTGTCATACCAGATGTATTTAATGAATGCTTTGGAAAGAGGTCTTCTAGTAAATTCCATTAATACAGACTTTTCTAAAGCCTTTGACCGTGTCAATCACTCAATTCTTTTGAAAAAACTCGAAGGTCTTGGCTTTAGTGACAATATGGTAAAATGGTTTTCCAGTTACTTAAATAACCGACAGCAGTTTGTTAAAATTGATAATTTTATATCTAAAGCAGTTCATGTGACATCTGGTGTGCCTCAAGGATCTCATTGTGGACCAATCTTGTTCTTGCTCTTCATTAATGATATTGGTGGTATCATACAAAACTGTAGGTACCTTATATTTGCAGATGACTTAAAGATTTTTAGAGTCATTGAAACGGCTACTGATCAGAGACTTTTACAACATGATTTAAACAATTTATCTATCTGGTGTACCAACAACTGTCTACAACTTAACTTAAAGAAATGTATGGCTATATCTTTTGGTCGAAATAGACGTAATTTAGTTGAGTACTCTATAAATAACTACAATTTACCATTTGTTGAGAAAGTGCGTGATCTAGGGGTTATATTTGACTTCCGCTTAACCTTTATCCCACATATAAACAGTATTATAAGTAGATCTCTTTCGACGTTAGGTTTTGTAAACAGATTCTCAAAACAGTTCAGTATAAATACATTCAGAACTCTTTACGTTACTTTAGTTCGCCCTCATTTGGAGTACTGTTCTGTAATATGGACACCACATTTTAACAACCACAGTGATTTAATTGAAAAGGTCCAAACTAGATTTTTATTACTTGCTTCACATAAGCTAGGTATTGCCCGGATAAATTATAGCCGATCTTATATGCTAAATGTATTAAATTTAAATTAAATTAAATTTAAAATCTCTGCGCTACAGAAGAGTTATGCTAGATTTGTGCTATGGGTACAAACTAATTAATGGCTTTGTGAACAGTAGCATATTGGTTGGGGCATTAAACTTTAATTTTTATTCATCCACTGTTCTACGAAACAAACCTTTGTTTCGTTTAAACACCCATCGCACAAATTATGCCTCTAATAATCCGCATAATGAAATATTGTAATATACTAAATACATTTCCAAACTTTTTAATATTTTGTAATTCTTACAATATGTTTAAGCGCCACCTTTCGCTCATTAATCTTGTAGTTGTTTTTTAATTGTATTTATTAGCTAATTGTAACTTGAATTTTATAACTATCATGTGCATTGTATTATTTGTTATATGTTTAATTTACACACATTTATTATTATATATATATTTAATGTAAAATGGAGATTTCCGTACAAATAAATAAATAAATATATATAAGTAATTTATATTTTAAATTTTACTTTAAATCGGTGTTATATACGCGTGGCGCATGAAGTAAAATTTCGAGTTTAGAAAAGCCTGAAAATTTGGATTTAAGGGGGCCGACACGCTTCGAATCGCTCGAATTTTAAAAACGCACGATTTGGTTAGAAAAATATATATGTAAAATCAAACCCTGAAGCAGTATATTTTGAACTTCACGTCGAATCAGTGTTTAATTAAATGATTACATATTACATAATATTACAGAATAAAATTAAAATACGAATAAATAATTAAATGCTTACATCTTACATATTTCTCATCGCATTGATATCAATAACGTGTATATGACACAACAATTCTTGCCGAGACATAAAAAAAGTCAAAGTTAGAATTAAGTGAAAAATAATTAGCACAACGCATTAACCCATTAAGCGCCATTGATGCATACACGCAACATTATTATTTTTTTGTTATTTAAATTACTAAATAAGTTAATTTGATACGTTATATTATTTGACCTGACTTGAAAATGTATAGAGAAAAAGATAAATATTTTGTTATTTAAATATTCCGCTTATTACTCATTAAACAAAACAACTTTTAGTCTATTTCTAATTTTACAATATTTCAGTGTTTTATACGCGTGGCGCATGAAGTAAAATTTCGAGTTTAGAAAAGCCCCGTGAAAATTTGTCTCGGGTCGCTGCGCGACCCTTGACAAATTTTCTACGCAGGGCTTTTCTAAACTCGAAATTTTACTTCATGCTTAGTCTGGGAGTGGAAACACTTGTTCTAAACTTCATATTGCACGTTTTTATATAAAATCGACGAATGCCTGAAAGCGTATACATTATGTATATTTAAAAGAAAAATTCACAGTATGTCATACAATAAGTCATTCATAAAAATCATAAAAAAAAAGTACAGAATTGGACTTAAATTCAACTTTTACAGTTAACTCTAGCACTGCTCGGCCGTTAATGGGTTAATAATAATAATTGATTCATGCTAATAACGAAATCAATTTTTTTATTTTTTTTTTTTATTTTTTGGCATTTGCCTGGCCTTAGTTACGAGACTATTAGCCATCATCAATTTTATATTGTATACATTTGTTTATTAACGTATTACTAAGTATAACATATAAATATATATATTTGGACGTCACAACACATTCACACAACACCCATGGAACCGGAGACGAGTATTTTTCATTAGAAAAATTACTCGCCCTCGCTGGGAATCGAACCCAGATCACCGCCGTGAACGATTGGCGAAACCAGCGGCTCAACCGCTCGGCCCGAACGAAATCAATGCATTTTTTAATTATTTTAAATCACTCACATTTTATTAATAAACCAATTTACTTTGCACTAAAAAAGACTGTTATTCCTTGCTTCACTTTTTATTTGTATCATTAGATGTATATTTCGAGACACAAAGTGCTCATTATCAATAACAAACTTATTTGTTATTGATAATGAGCACTTTGAGTCTCGAAATATACATCTAACGATACAAATAAAAAGTGAAGTAAGGAATAACAGTATTTTTTAGTGTAATAATCACTTCATGTAAACGTAAAAACATACAGTAACAATTTACGTTGTATTTAATCAGTAGATAATAAAGTCAAAACCTCTTAAATTTTATTCTGTTCAACTTTTCTGAAAACTATATTTTCACCGTATTTTTTGTTCTATTTTTAATTCGACCGATATCAGCCGTCACGTGTCGAGATTAATTAATTTTCCAAACTATGAATTTCTATGCACTTCTGCCGTTGATGCATTTCATTGCAAATACACCACACACACACACTCATACAAGTTGCAGCGAATTCTGCAGCTGAGCTGTCGCTCACGTGTCAACCCAAAGTTTCAAACTTTCAGGTCTGCCACACACCCGGCCCCTAGGGCACGCAATGTCGTTATTGTTGCTGTTGTTCAACCTTTTTTTTTTCATTTATTCCCTCAGCTTGTTTTACCTAGATTTATTATGATGTAAAAACCGATTATTCTCAATTTTATAATCTATAGGGAATTTTTTATTGAATATACATACAGGGAATTTTTCTTATAAATATGCATACAGGGAATTTTTCTTCTAAGAATATATATCACGATGCATACTCTGTAAATGTTCAGGCATTTGTTGTTTTGATAAAAGTGTTCAGTTTGAAGTTTCTAACGAGTGCTTCTATTTTAATTAAATATACATACGGGGAATTTTTCCTTGAAATATACATACAGGGAATTTTTCTTTTAACTATACATATCCCGATGCATACTCTGTAAATGTTCAGCAGAGCTGGGATGAATCCTCAAAAACATGATTCGAATCACGAATCCGAATCACCTAATATGATTCGAATCACGAATACTCGAATAAAGGATTCGTAAGTGAAAAATATGATTCGAATCAAAGATTCGAATCCTCATTTTTGAATCACGGATACAAATCCTTTAAAAATAAATTTGAATCTATTATTTGCAACCAGTAATATTTTATTCCATCAGTTTCTATTAACAAACATGTTCATTTACCGACTAAATATCTGATTATATAATGATTTTAATTAATGATGATATATGTGTTATTGAACTTCATTTTGAATCTGTGTTTTATACGCCTGGCGCATGAAGTAAAATTTCGAGTTTAGAAAAGCCCCGTGAAAATTTGTCTCGGGTCGCTGCGCGACCCTCGACAAATTTTCTACGCGGGGCTTTTCTAAACTCGAAATTTTACTTCATGCTTAGTCTGGAAGTGGACAACACTCGTTCTTAGAAGTTTCAAATTAAAGGATTACTCTAGATTACTAAGTTTATTACCAATTTACAAAGGCTACAGCTCGAAGGACCAATCATGGTCTTCGGAGACCGAAGGACTACAGGGAATCGAAGTTTATTTACAAGAAAACAACGAATATCTGAAGGTTTACAGCATGGATAGGAAAGAAAACATCCAATTTTGAAAAAATATCGAAGTTGGGTTGGTTTTCAGTGCGTTTTTAACTTCACTTTAAATCAGTGTTTTATACGCGTGGCGCATAAAGTAAAATTTCGAGTTTAGAAAAGCCCCGTGAAAATTTGTCTCGGGTCGCTGCGCGACCCTCGACAAATTTTCTACGCGGGGCTTTTCTAAACTCGAAATTTTACTTCATGCTTAGTCTGGGAGTGGACCGTCAATATTTTCTACATGTCGAGATTTTTGATATTTCTAGATTTATGTCGATTTATTCACAGTTTGTTATTGTATTAAATGCAACTTTAATATTAAATAAAAACGGTTTTTTTAGGAATAGAATATTCACCCATTAAAAGCTGAACAAATTATAAAGTTCACTCTAAAAGTTAATTTTAGGTAAAATTTTGCATCTTTTTCTATGATTTCAATGAATGATTTATTATATTACATACGTCGATTTTTTAAAAGAGTTAAATTTAAAATTCAAACGAGTGTTGTCCACTCCCAGACTAAGCATGAAGTAAAATTTCGAGTTTAGAAAAGCCCCGCGTAGAAAATTTGTCGAGGGTCGCGCAGCGACCCTCGACAAATTTTCACGGGGCTTTTCTAAACTCGAAATTTTACTTCATGCGCCACGCGTATAAAACACTGATTTCAAGTGAAGTTAAAAATATACTATTAACGTTGGATATTTTTCATGGTTAAGTAACCAAATATGCATTTACAAATATTTGAATTATTCGAACATTTTAATATTTATATT
Organism: Philonthus cognatus; assembly: GCA_932526585.2. Lineage (NCBI taxonomy): Eukaryota > Metazoa > Arthropoda > Insecta > Coleoptera > Staphylinidae > Philonthus > Philonthus cognatus. Next base: position 17,130,872 of record OW052243.1, read on the forward strand.
CAAATATGAATAATTTAGTTATTTAAATATTCATATTGGAATATTTAACTATTTGAATTAATCGAATTCGAATCCCAGCCTTAATAGCGATGATTCGAATTATTTAGGAGGATTTGAATCCATGTATCAGGATTCGAATTTTATAAGGATTCGATTCCTTTTATAAGGATTCGAATCCTTTTATAAGAATTCGAATCCTTTTATAAGGATTCGAATCATCAACGTTTGGATTCGAATACGAATCCTTTTAAAAAAATGTAACGAATCCGGATCACGAATCCGTTTTCACTAAAGTATTCGAATACCTCTTTTGAATCCTCTAAAAGGATTCGAATCCGGGAATCGAATCCTGAATGATTCGAATCCTGCCCAGCTCTGATGTTCAGGCATTTGTTGTTTTGATAAAAGTGTTCAGTTTGAAGTTTCGAACGAGTGTTTCCACTCCCAGACTAAGCATGAAGTAAAATTTCGAGTTTAGAAAAGCCTGAAAATTTGGTTTGGTCGCGTAGCGCGAAGCGCGGAGCGGCCAAACCAAATTTTCAGGCTTTTCTAAACTCGAAATTTTACTTCATGCGCCACGCGTATTAAACACTGAACATACTGCAATATTGTAAACAAGTGAACTTCACTTGAAATTAATGTCTTATACGCGTAGCGCATGGAGTAAAATTATAACAAAATAAATCGCCTACAGAAAAATAGCCTTTTATTTCATTTCTTCATTTTCAAGACTCATGAGGGGGTACTGATTCTCTAAATCCCCCCTCTATCCACGATACTGCGGCTATGGGCAATATTAGTTTATCTTTTATTGGGGTTTTTTTTTTCAGTATCCATATTGATTAAGCATGAAGTAAAATTTCGAGTTTAGCAGAACCTGAACGTATGGATTCCAAATTCAAATTCAGGCTTTTCTAAACTCGAAATTTTGCTTTAAGCGCCACGCGTATTAAACACTGAAAATACTGAAATATTGTTAACAAGTGAACTTCACTTGAAATTAATGTCTTATACGCGTAGCGCATGAAGTAAAATTATAACAAAATAAATCGCCAACAGAAAAATAGCCTTTTATTTCATTTCTTTATTTTCAAAACCGATGAGGGGGGAATGATTCCCTAAATCCCCCCTCTATCTACGCTACTGCGGCTATGGGGAATATTATATTATCTTTTATTCGGGTTTTTTTTCAGTATCCATATTGATTAAGCATGAAGTAAAATTTCGAGTTTAGCAAGACCTGAACATTTGGATTTGGACGCATAGCGTCCAAATCCAAATTCGGGCTTTTCTAAACTCGAAATTTCACTTCATACGCCCGCGTATAAAACACTGGTTTCTAGCGAAGTTAAAAAATACTGCTTAGGTGTGATCCTAACAAACAAACCCCGAAGAAAATCGCTCGAATTTTGAAAGCGCAAGATTTGGTTACATGAAATAAATATTTGTACATTTTTGTAACGTGAAGAAACCAAGTTAAAAACATAATTAATTATTAGTAATCATGTGTGTTTCTTTTAAACTTTACAAGAAATCGATGCTTTAATTGTTTGGCGCATGAAGTAAATACTTCGAGTTTAGAAAAGCCTGAAAAGTGTAGATTTCCCTGTGAATGTACGTTGACCGAAAAAAGTGTAAATTTACGTTTACCGGCAAAAGTGTTGAATGTATACATTCACCTCTGTGTTTGGTAAATATTAAATCGAATTACGTATATTATCCAGGCGTTCATGGTAAAAGTAGATTACAAGTAAAACAAAAATACTGTCATGAAATCAGTGTTCAATACACCTGGCGCATAAAATAAATATTTCGAGTTTAAAAAAGCCTGAAAATTTGGCTAATCCCGAAATATTTACTTAATGCCTAATCCAGGAGTGAAAATCTCTCGTTAGGTAATAATCAAAAAATTATTTTGTTATTTCCTTTTAGTTAATTGATTTCCATTTCGACAACGTTGAGAGAAATATTATCAATTTTTTATTAATTTTTGTGAACTTCACAAAAACCTAAAGTTTTTTTTTTTGTTTCATTGGCCTCGGCTTTCGCCATACAGCTATCTGCCATTGTATTATTTTTTAATTAATTAATTAACTAATTCCACGTATTTAATTCGTTTGGATGCCACAATTCATTCACACTACATCCATGGACCCGGATGGAATAATTTATTACTCACAAATTCTTCCACCGGACGGGATTCGAACCCGCGACCTCTTGGTCTATGGGCAGGGTCTCTATTCACTCGGCCACCGAGGCCCCAAACCTAAAGTTGAGTTGATTATAGAAAACATTATTTGTATTTTTGAACATTATTAGCGAATTTTGTGGAATAAATGTGTAGCAACATCAAATAAACTTTATAAATTATTAGTTATATATCCTTGTATATAACCAGATGGTCATTTTGGGATTGAGCCCCCAGTTTTTCCCGCGCATTCTTCGACACCTTCCCACCGCCATTGAGGCTTTTTTGGCGGTTTTCGCGATGTGCGTCACCCACGTCATTTTGTCGTCAAAGATTACCCCTAGGTATTTCGCCTCCTTAGCGAAGGGAATTTTTGTGCCCCCGAGCGTCGGTGACCTTAGACCTTCTAGCGCTCTTCTTTTTGTAAACACAACAATCTGTGTTTTTTTCGGGATTGACCGTCAGTCGTTCCCGTCGACACCAGTTGTCTACTATGTTTAGGGCCCTTTGTGTTCGTTGTGAGATAACTCCTGCGAACCGGCCTCTGATGACTATGGCCAGGTCATCCGCATACCCTAGGCAGTGGATGCCTTCTTCGGACAGTTTTCTTAGTAAGTCGTCCATAAGAGTTGCCTATAGCAGTGGAGATAGAACCCCTCCCTGGGGGCAGCCTCCGCCGGCTCTAGCTTCAATGGTGTGCCCTCCTAGAGTGGATGTAATTGTCCTTTCCTCCAGGATAGCCCTTATCCATTGGTAGAGGCTTTTCTTGCTTGTGCCTATAAGCGAGTTGGTTGTGACATTGTTGAACGCCCCTTCTATATCTAGGAATGTGACCATAGCTATCTCTGTCCTCCATTGACTTTGTGATGAGCCTGTTTAGGTCGTCCAGCGCCGAGACCGTAGACTTTCCTGGCTGGTAAGCGTACTGACGGTTACTGAGGGGATCTTTCCCCAGTATCTTGTCTCGTAGCTATCTGTTGACCAGTCTCTCCATTGTTTTCAGTAGAAATGAAGAGAGGCTGATGGGTCTGTAAGACTTCGGTGTTAGATCTGCTATTCTACCTAACTTAGGCAAGTAGATTACCTTTACACTTTGCCACGCCCTTGGTACGTGTCCCCATGCTAAACAGGCTTTGAAGATCTTTGTTAGATGCGGCACCAGCTCCTCTATGCCCTTCTGTAGCAGGATGGGATAAATCCCATCCATCCTAGCGGACTTATAAAGTTGGAACCTGCTAATGGCCCATCTGATTCTGCTTGGTCTTGTGACCTCTGTGGCTAACCTCCAATCATTTCGGTCTGGCTTTTTTCGTCTTTGGCCGGGATTTTCGCGTATGCCCTCCTCTGACAGGATTGTTGAGGCTGGAAAGTGGACTTTTAGTAATTCCTTGAGATTTTCCTCCTTTGTTTCAGTATAGGTCCCGTCAGATTTGAGGAAACCTACCTCTTTTGCAGCACTTCCATCCTTTGCCAGGACTTTGTGGATTCTCGAACATGCCGGAGTGTCGATTAATTCCTCGCAGAACTTCCTCCACAAGTCTCTTTTGGCTTTTCGGATTTCTTTGATGTACTGCGTAAGATTTTCCTGATAGGTGTCCCAATTCTGTGTGTTTTTGGCCCTATTGAATACCCTTCGAACCTGGGCTCTTAGCTTTTCAAGTTTCCTGTTCCACCAAATTGTACGGCAGCCCCTGCGTCGGGTTGTTTTCCAAGTATGCCGTCTTGGTGGCGTCATTTACTGTATATACATACAGTCTTTACTACTTGTTTTCATGTTTTTTTTTTCTACGCTGTTTCAATTGTGTACTGTACTATATAATATTATACATATTTTAGTCAACTTTGAATATTTCCAATTGCATTTCTAGTCACGCAATTTTCAGTTTTTCAACGTTATAACAAAGTTTATTTAATTCTCAACAATCTTCGTGAGTTTTATTTAAATCTGTCATTCATTCCTTTTTTATTATTTCATGAATAAAAAATCTAGTATCTCTCAGTTGTTAATGGTTACAATTTGTTTTATTTTTATCATAAAAACAAAGATAATTACACTGTTAACTGTGGAGGCTTCTACTTCGTTAAACAAATAAAAAGCTTAAAATTGGTTTGTATAAAAATTGAATTTGTGTTCAGTATTCCGGCACCAGATACCCCTAGACGCGTTTCGGACTTCAAGGTCCTCTTCAGTGTGGTCCTGACCCAGTGCTGAGGAATACTGAACATTTCTGACTATTTCAAGCTAATATGTAAAAACTATTAATGGATTTCGATGGCGTTAGCTAGCGAAATTAGTTTAAGTCCTTCATTTTGTTATGGGGAAATGTAATTGGTGTTACTTCAGTACGTTATTTTTCTATTCTTTGTTGTATTGTATTAATATTAATTTTATGTTTGTAAAGATATTTTCCTTAATTAAATAAATAAATAAATAGTTGGTTTGTATAACCAAAGCCGTAGCCAGAAAAAAAATTCGGAAGGGGTTTAATCAGGGATTCGAACCGTTATTTTTTCGTTCCGCAAAAAATAACGATTTCTTACGGTTTTTGGTTTTTGGTTCAGTTCCAAATGATTGTTACAATTTTTTAAATGTTTTTATTTCATATTACAAAAAATGTTGATGTGTCCATCATAGCACTGTCCTCATTATAGATATGATGATTTAAATATTAAGAATATGGAAAAGTGTCTTAAACTAAATTTGTTCTACTTTTATTATTATTATCGCCTTTACAAAATAAATATTTTTTACATTTTTCCGATATATCTTAGTAAATATCTATCACAACTTAGCAGTATATATTTTCAACTTTACTTCAAGTCGATGGTTTATACGCGTGGCGCATGAAGTAAAATTTCGAGTTTAGAAAAGCCCCGTGAAAATTTGTCTCGGGTCGCTGCGCGACCCTCGACAAATTTTCTACGCGGGGCTTTTCTAAACTCGAAATTTTACTTCATGCTTAGTCTGGGAGTGGAAGACACCCGTTACTTTAAAACATGTCACAACTATTAAAATGTGTGTCGCAAGTGTCATAAAGACAAACAATAACAAGATCAGCTAATAATAGTCGTCTCAAATTGACAATAATTGGCTGACGCCGGTTTATGTCGTTTGATATATTGGACTAAATATCATTTCAGTTGACAGGATAGACTAATGTCTGCTGAAGGCGACTTATGTCAAGTTGACACAATGGACTAAACACCGACTATCGTCATCTTAAGTCAAGTTGACATAATAGACTAATATCAGTTAATCAAGTGACTTACAGTCACAATAGTGTAAATACAGTCGATATAGTGATTTAAGGACAAATTCATATCATAATCAAAGGACATTAAACCAAGTGACTTACAGTCATATTATCGCAATAATGAATATACAGTGAATTAATGACAAAATCCTTTTTATTCTCAAAAAAAAAACAGAGGTGGAACTAAAACTCACTTATTTTCAAAGCCGAACGAAAACTAAAATTTCTAGTTAAAAAATGGTGATGTGTTCATCATAGTACTTTCCCCCGTAAATTGCGTATTAAATCACTTTTTAAAGTTTGTAAAGAGGCTAATGAATCACCCTGTAGAAAATTGTGTTTGAAAGTTCCCGAAAAACGTTCTTCTTTTTATAACATATTACGAAGTGGTCCTCAATAACTAGATAAAACACACAACTTTTGAAATATCTCAAAAACTAAGAGTGCTATGACAAAAAGTAAGTGAACAATACATCTTCATTTTGTTATTATCTACAACTTTTATTTGAAAGAATTTTTTGTTTGATGAACATTTATTGAAAAAATCTGTAAAAACTGAAAAACGCTAAGAGTAAAGTACCACTTCCGGTTTTTACCAAAAGCTTTTTAGTTCTTCCGATTGTAACAAAAAGCTTAAGTTTGAAGTTTCATCTCGATATCTTTAGCGGTTTTTGCGGTACAGCGCACACAGACACACACACAGCCAGACAGACATTTTTCAAAAATGGTCTAATTCGACTCAGGGGACCTCAAAACGGATATTTCCGCTAACATTTTTGATTCGAAAATTTTCACGAAAACAATACTTTCCCTTTGTATTACATACGGGGGAAAGTAAAAAAAGTCTGAATTGGTCTTAATCGAGTAAGGGGACCTCGAAACGAATATTTCTGCAAACAGTTTTGATTTAAAAACTAAAAAAATAATAAAAACTGTTGTAGAATTAAACAAGTGTTCACGTGCGTGTTTCAACTAAAATGAACCGATATTTTTTTCGGTTCAGTTCTAGTTATCGTTCCAACAAAAATTACGGTTTTTTCCGGTTTTCGGATCAGTTTGAATGGCAAAAATATTGTGTTTGCTCTTACGCTTTTACATACAAAAAATTTACATTTGGTAGAACTTATCTCAAATTACTTACACAATCGAGTAGCATATGTGGAGTACCGATCGGTGAAATCTCATAAGTTTGTTTGCTCAAGCGGGGTACCCCAGGGCACAAACCTGGGCCCCTTACTGTTCTTACTCTTCATTAAAGACATAGCCATCAGTTTAAATTCAAATTGCCTGCTTTACGCTAATGACTTAAAAGTGTTTAGAACAATTAATACTTTCGAGGACTGCTTGGATCTACAGTGTGATGTAACTAATCTTTATTAGTGGAGCAAAGATAATTCCTTAAATTTGATTATTACCAAATGTAAATCAATGTCACTTTTTCGTAAGTTAAATCCTATTCACTACATATACAATATTGACACAACACCACTAGCTTAACAGCTTAACGACATACAAAGACATGGGAATATTTTTCGATAACAAATTGAATTTCAATCATCATATTTCATATCTGTGTAAATCAAGCTATAAAATGTTGGGATTTGTTTTAAGAAACAGTAAGCCATTCAAAGGCATAGATCCACTTTTAAAACTCTATTTTGCTTTTATTCGAAGCAAACTTGAATATTGCTCAATAATATGGAATCCTTACTATGATGTACACATTTCTGAAATAGAGAACATCCAAAGAAAGTTTTTAAAGGCGTTATACTACAAGCAACATCGTCATTATCCCCCACAAGGCTAACCCACCATCGAGCTACAAAAAGAATTTAATATTCCTTCTCTCGCTCAAAGACGTAGTATAGCCGAAAGTATAACTAAATTTCTACGTTCCTAGGAAAGCAAGCGGTACAAATATACATTTTATTGTGACAGAGCCAATTCTAATCATCATTTTCATTCTCCCATCATGTCAATGTATAATACAGTTAACTCCTTTTCCAATATTACCGATATTTTCCACATTAGTCTTCCAAGTTTTCTAAATTGCTTCAAGAATTATTATAAATTATATATTTTGTTTATTTAATCTACATAATACCTCTTTGTTAGTTATTATATAGTTACTACTGATTTATTTCGTTTTCTTTTTCTTTTATTTTAATTTTATTTTTATCTTGCGTAAGGTGATTTATAACTCACAGTATACTATCTTATGTAGCGCGAATATGTTTTAATTTAATGTAATTTATCCTGTAATAAGTTTTTTGTAAACTGTTGGAATAAATAAATAAATAAATAAACTTTACTTGTCATTATCAAACTAGAAGTTACTAGGGTGACTTTTAGTTTGATAATGACAAGTTAAAGTTGTCCAAACTATAGTCACAATAAAAACCTCAGTTATACACACAAATTTAAGTGTCTTAAGTGTCTTATTTGTGTAAAGACAATTAATTTGTGCATTTGAATTAAATAATACAACAGCAACCCTACAAATTACGAACACTTTGTTCAAACCTTGTAAAAATTAGTATCTAAGATTAGATAGAAATTTGGATGAAGTTACTTCAATTAAATTCAACTTTTATTAAATAAATTTAATTTATTCTGTAGATCTTCGTGTTTCGTGAAGGCGACAACTGCGATGCGCAGTATTTTTCATTGTGTGAATTAAAATTAACGCAACAGAAATTGGAAATATCGACGGTTTATCCAAATTTACAATATCTGATTCTGTTTCGTTGATTTTAATTCACCCAATGACAGAATCAGAAACAGAAATTGGAAATTTCGACGGTTTTACAAATTTCCAATTCCCGATTCTGTTTCGTTGATTTTAATTCACACAACGACAGAATCAGAAACAGAAATTGGAAATTTCGACGGTTTATCCAAATTTACAATTTCCGATTCTGTTTCGTTGATTTTAATTCACACAATGACAGAATCAGAGACAGAAATTGGAAATTTCGACGGTTTATCCAAATTTCCAATATCTGAATCTGTTTCGTTGATTTTAATTCACACAATGATAGAATCAGATACAGAAATTGGAAATTTCGACGGTTTATCCAAATTTACAATTTCTGATTCTGTTTCATTGATTTTAATTCACACTGACAGAATCAGAAACAGAAATTGGAAATTTCGACGGTTTATCGAAATTTACAATTTCCGATTCTGTTTCGTTGATTTTAATTCACACAATGACAGAATCAGAAACAGAAATTGGAAATTTCGACAGTTTATGCAAATTTCCAATTCCTTATTCTGTTTCGTTGATTTTAATTCACACAATAACAGAATCAGAAACAGAAATTGGAAATTTCGACGGTTTATCCAAATTTCTAATTTCTGATTCTGTTTCATTGATTTTAATTCACGCAATGACAGGATATGAAACAAAAAAATTACGACGTTTTATCCAAATTTCCAATTCCTGATTCTGTTTCATTGATTTTAATTCACACAATGACAGAATCAGAAACAGAAATTGTAAATTTCGACGGTTTATCCAAAGTTCCAATTTCTGATTCTGTTTCGTTAATTTTAATTCACACAATGAAAAACGTTGCGCATCAAGTTTGTCGACTTCGTTTCCTGTTCCCGTTTTTCGTAACTATTATTAATAATAAATTTCCTGGGGCCAGATTCGGGCCAGTGGAGCTCTCTCGACGAGGAGGAAGCCCCCGGGTGATTTCTGATGGTGCTTCGAGCGCTTTTCCGAGGCCGGATTGCGACGCCTCGCAAATATTTCCAATCATATCATGCACGTTCAAACATCAATTACATTGCGATGAAATCGAAATATACACAACTGTGATTCAAATTATGATAATTAGAGTTAGAAATATTGATAGCTTTTACTCCTTATAACAAGAACAGACACACATATATTTCATTACATTTTTACCCTTAATTAAAACCCTTGAGATTTTTTTAATATACGAGCTTATTTTGAATTTTAATTTTTAAATCGAGTAAATGTATGTTAATATTCCTCGGAGCGTGTGTCGCTGGAGGGATACAAATTTATGGACTTTCACCGTAAAAGGTTAAAGTTTAAACGCTCGCATTTAATGTTATAAATTTGTTTACGTGACATAAAAATCGCTAGTGGTTAAAAATATTATACATATATACAATTATTTAATCTGTGTATTATGAAAACATAATTTATAGGTAAGTATAAAAAATACGTTAGACGTTAAAGAATTTGGTGAATTCATTTTACAATATTGTAAACCTATAACTATTTATAGAGAAAAAAATAACTAAAATTCTAAGAATATATTAATATCATGGATTTATATAAATAATATTTATTTACGGCAATGCCGTTACAAAGAAGTAAATAACAAAAATAAAATAATTAATTCTACTAGTCTATAAGTAGAGGGGATTAGCCGATACGGGGCCAGGAAGTAAACCCGGATGTAATCCTGGAAAAAGCTCAAAGTCACATCCGGTTAAAGTTCGCATCCGGACGAAAGCTCAGATTCACTCTCCGAGAAATCTATCTAAAGGCTCCCCGCTTTTTTTTTTAGAAAAAGCGAGCGCACTCGCGTAACTGTCGTTTTTCTTCAAGAAAAAAGATAGCTACGAAAAAACTTAAAGATAGAAAAATTGTCCATAATATTATTATCTAAAACTTTTGTTCAAGCTATTTTTCTGTATTCCCATTAGTTATTGAGTTATTTGCAACTTTTGCAAAATACAAAAAAAAGCGAGCGCACTCGCGTAACTGTCGTTTTTCTTCCCCAAAATATTATTATCTAAAACTTTTTTTTAAATTATTTTTTTGTATTCCCATTAGTTTTTGAGTTATTTGCAACTTTTGCAAAATACAAAAAAAAACGAGCGCACTCGCGTAACTGTCGTTTTTCTTTAAGAAAAAAGATAGCTACAAAAAAACTTGAAAATAGAAAAATTGTCCATAATATTATTATCTAAAACTTTTGTTTTAACTATTTTTATGTATTCCTATTAGTTATTAAGTTATTTGCAACTTTTGCAAAATACAAAAAAAAGCGAGCGCACTCGCGTAACTGTCGTTTTTCTTCAAGAAAAAAGATAGCTACGAAAAAACTTGAAGATTTTCTATAATATTATTATCTAAAACTTTTGTTTAAACTATTTTTCTGTATTCCCATTAGTTGTTGAGTTATATGCAACTTTGGCAAAATACAAAAAGAAGCAAGCGTACTTGTGTAAATTTGATTATTTCTGTTAAAATGTTGTTATTATTTGACTATCTATTCAAAATTTGATATAATTTGACTATTTCCACTCAAATTTTGATATAAATAGACTAATTTTACTTAAATTTGACTATTTCTATTCAAATTTTAATACAACTTGACTATTTCCATTTAAGTTTTGATATAATTTGACTAATTTTACTAACATTTTGATATAATATGTAAATAGTCATATTATATCAGAATTTTAATTGAAATTAAATCAATTACTAACATTTTGACGTTAAACGTAAAAATTGATCGGAAAATGAACTTAAGTAGGTACATCTAAATGTACTCAACTGCATTTTTTGAATTAAAAACACGTCAAGTACAAGTACAAGTACTTTAAAAATAAAGTACCCGTAGACTGGGTACCGAGTACACGAAAAGTACTCAGAGTACAAATTTTGAGTATTTGTACTCGAGTACCGCCCAGCTCTGTAAACAGAACCGATATTCAATCCTCCAACCCGATTTCTTTTTCATCGCACGCCTTCTTCTAAACATGAAACGAGGATGTATTTAGTGTAACACATCTCTTATATATCTCTCTCGTTGCTACCGCATGTTGGTCTCTCGTCCGTGCTCATCATCAGCAGCAAGCAGTAGCTCAATACCTGCCGCGTGGGTTCCCAGGTAATCACTATAATCTACTCATAAATGAGCCCGGCCTTCGCTCAACTAATGTGGACTTCTCGTCTTACACTCGCAAACTAACTAACCGACAGACGGACGCACGGATGGAAAAGACCAGTCCTCTCCATCTTTCCAATCGTTACACCTTTTTTTTTACCAACAGTTGATTACTAACCTTTAACTCACAATCACATGTTTAGTTTAGTAATATTCTGGGTAAAATCAGAATTTATGAGATATTCTTAAACATAAATTCACTCAAATATTCAATCATTTCCCATAAATTCATTTTGTTTCATAAATTTATTTTTCTAACGTTGAATAAAAAAAAATGGTGATGTGTTCATCAGAGCACTTTCCCCTTTAAAGATATGATGATTTAAATATCAACAATATGGAAAAGTTGCTTTAACTAAATTTATTCTACTTTTATTATTATTATTCCAAAACTATTCACAAACAAGTAATTCTTGCACTTTTCGCTACATCTCGGTAAATATTGGGCTCGTTCATCAAAATATTTAACATTCAACATGTTTTGATTTTGTTTGTGATGTATGTTGGTATCTGATGACCGATAGTAGGGCCATTTTGTGTTGTTTGTTTTCGTTTTAGCTGTATATTAAATACATTTATCGATGGATAATGCCCAATTAGACATTATTTTATTTGATGGCAGAGAAAATTTAGTTCCATTGCTGAATATAATTAGTTAAATACTCATTTACACAAACAATACTCTATTTACACAAACACTATTATTTTCTGATCTTACAGTAATTCACGAATCTCCTTACGTTTAGTAATTTCATAATGGATATTATTAAATACATAATTTCGCACATCCATAACCTCGACTATCTTAGAAGTTTAATACTAATCGCCAACATCAATCAGTCTAAATAGTACGATTGCAAAAATGGCGACCGCTGCCCTAACATGTTCACGATTAACAGTCCAGTCATCAGAGAATTCCCCAACAGTTGGCAGTAAACTCCCAACTGTTGATTCTGATCAACGAGCCCATTGATCACCATCACATCTAAAAATGAAGAACCACTTTGAACCACAATATGAGTAGAGAATCCATACAAAAAATAATGAAACGCGAAAAATATCATCCCTATAAAATTCACTTGCTGCAAGAATTAAGTGAAGGGGATTTTGACTGAAAAATCGAATTTTGCGAAACTATCCTCTTCTTTGATGAGTCAACTTTTTTCCTAATGGACGTGTTAACCGCCATAACTGTCGATATTGGTCTGACAGAAATCCGCATTGGATGGAGCCAGCGGCGGCTCGCAGCCTAACTTCAGGGTAGGCCACAGCGCCAAGGCACACAAAATGTGAGGTTAGGATAGTGCTTTATAAATACAAGGAATTGCACAACAGAGTCACCTTTCAATAACGGATACACATTACCTTGAGTCTCTGGCCTACCCTGAAGTTAGGCTGCGAGCCGTCGCTGGATGGAGCAAATTCATACGCAGCATCCACAGAAAATTAATGTTTGCTGTTTCATCATGGGTCGGAATATCGTACATCCTTTTATTCATTAACGGCAATTTAACGCCTCAAAGATATTTGCAACTTTTACATCAGATTGTTCCACGACTTAATTAAATATTTCCAAACCACATCAATCGAAATATACCAGCAGAAACCATATGGTTTCAACAAGACGGAGCACCGCCGCATTTTGGTCGTCAAGTGCGCGAATATTTGGATGAAACATTTCCCGGTAGATGGATAGGGCGAAAAGGGGCCATTAAATGGCCAGCTAGGTTCTTGATTTGACCCCACTTGATTGTTTCCTGTAGGGTCATGTAAAAAATCGAGTGTATGTCAACAGACCATTACAAATCGAAAACCTAAAAGAACGAATAAGAAACGAAATTGCCAATATTTCTTCCAATTTTTTGATTAATTTTTTGCACAATTTTGCTCAACGTATTCATTATTGCCAGGAAGTAAATGGAAATCATTTTGAACATCTTTTGTAGCATAAAAATAATGTATTTCGTGTTTAAGCTTTTTTCTTGTATTAAAATGTGTTCTGTTTCAGTTGAATGTCTTATTTTTACATTTATTATTAACTTTTATTTATTTTTAGTCAAAGTTCAGGCGGCAAAGAACTAACGATACCCACTGAGCAAACACATTGAAGTAATGTTTCATCAACATTAATACAGCGTTTAATGTTGTTACAATGTTGATATACGTTATTTGTTTGTTTTTTGCTCAGTGGGTAGATAAAGACAAGATATCCAAGGCTAACAAAACGTTACATTTTTCACAATTCTGTTAGTTCGATAATTTTTTTTTTAAGTTTCGATTAAAATAATAATCTGATATGCATGTCTCACATCACAGAACTCAAAAGAAAATGTTCTTTTCAAAAAATAAAAATTTGACCACCCGTGCCATTAAAAAAAAAATCATGTTAGCCTTGTATTTTCAAAATAAATTATTGTTAGTAAAATTTCGAGTTTAGAGAAGCCCCGCGTAGAAAATTCTCACGGGGCTTTTTTAAACTCGAAATTTGACTTCATGCGCCACGCGTATAAACCACTGATTTACAGTAAAGTTAAAAATATACAGGGTCGCTAAAAAGTATGGACACAGCTAAATATTTTCAGAACGGTTTAGCAGAGCTCGTTGATATTTGGGATACAGTTAGAATTGTTTAAATTCTATCATCTCAGATTTTTTTCAATGTTCTAACTTCTTAACATTGAAAAAAATCTGAGATGATAGAATTTAAACACTTCTAACTGTATCCCAAATATCAACGAGCTCTGCTAAACCGTTCTGAAAATATTTAGCTGTGTCATACTTTTTAGCGACCCTGTATATTTTTAACTTTACTGTAAATTAGTGGTTTATACGCGTGGCGCATGAAGTCAAATTTCGAGTTTAAAAAAGCCCCGTGAGAATTTTCTACGCGGGCTTCTCTAAACTCGAAATTTTACTTCATCCTTAGTCTGAGAATGGAAGACACTCGTTACTTTAAAATATGCCACAAGTGTTAGAGTGTGTATCGTAACTGTTACAAAGAAAAAAAATAACATGGCGATCTCATTAAAATTCAATTCAAACTCGTGTCAAGTTGGCACGATAGGTAAATGTCGGCTGGTGCTGACTTCTGTCAACTGTCATTATAGTTCAAGTGTCGGCTGACGCCGACTTATGTCAAGTTGCCACGATGGACTAAATGTCGGCTAGCGCTGACTGTTGTCAACTGTCATTATAGTTTAAATGTCGGATACTTGTCAACTGATAATATAGTCCAAATGTCGGCTAGCGCCAACTTATGTCAACTGTCATTATAGTCCAAATGTCGGTTAATGCAGACTTAAGTCAAGTTAACACGATGGACTACTCGACTAGCGCCGACTTAAGGCAACTCTTATTATAGTTCAAATGTCGGCAATCATTACTGTTTTCATGAGTTTTTTAAGTGATTAGTTAATTTTTATAATCTTAAAGTTATTTGTAAATTTCCTAAACTTTCATTAAGTTTTTAAATTTTTTAATTTTGCATGAATTTCCAAGATTTTTGTGAACTTTAAAAAATTTAATAATTTTTAGGAATTTTCAAGAATTTCATGTATTTCGTCACTTATCATGAATTTTCGTCAATTTTTTTAATTTTTGTGAATTTCATAAATTTTAAATATTTGACGCGTTATGTGAATTTACAAGATTTTAATTAATTTTTTAAATATTGGGGGTTTTTCGTAAATTTCCATGTTCTTGGTCAATTTTTTTAAATCTTGACGGTTTTTTTTTTAATTTTCCAGATGATAATATTCAAAGTCGATTTTTAAAATGTTAACACTTTTCGTGAATTTCCAAGAGTTTTATTGAATGTTATAAAAATTGTATATTTCAATATTCCTCTGTATCAAAATAAAATTATACTTTTACCTACGCCCTATCTAGTAACCGCATCTTACTACACTGTCATCTTGACAAGTATGATTGACATTACGTACACATGCACGTAATATCGTATGTGCGATAAAAAAAAGTGCCATAATTTTATCTTTTTTTAAATTTAAGTTGGCTACATGCTTTGGGAATTGATAAATAAAACGTCAGACACAATAATTTTAATATATAATTTCAGAGTTAACACAAAATAAAAATTATAACATTATCAAACGCTAACAGAAAAAGAGCCTTTTATTCAGCGGCGGCTCACAGCCTAACTTCAGAGTAGGCCAGAGACTTTGTTGTGCAATTACTTGTATTTATAAAGCGCGATCCCAACCTCAAATGTTGTGTGCCTTGGCGTTGTGGCCGACCCTGAAGTTAGGCTGCGAGCCGTCGCTGCTTTTATTTCATTATCTTATTTTTCAAGACTCGTGGGGAGGATTGATCCCCTCAAGCCCCCCCTATCTACGCCACTGGGTTAACACAGTTTGATTTCTTTGTTTGTCATTATTTCAATAGATGTTTATCTCTTTATAGGAAAAAATTGGATATCGCACGAAATGATTTGGATAAAGAGGCAAAAGACTTAGTAGCTAATTCTACGATGTTCTCAAGTACACAAATTAAAATGAGGTAAGCTATATATTATTTATCTTAGAAAAAATAATCAATTAATATTAAACATTTCATCAGTTGAAGTAACCAATTTATATTCTCAAGTATGTAAACTTAACTAAGATAAGCCAAATATTATGTTTTAAGACACATAATGTTTTGCTTATCTTAGCTCTAACTAGTGGCGTAGCCAGGATTTTTACATGGGGGTAGAAACCCCCCCATGTAAAAATCCTGGCTACGCCACTAGTTGGAATTATGGTTCTACCTTTTGTAGTTTGGAAGAAATAAATGTTTCAAATCTGTTCCTTTATTTTGAATAACCCTGTATTATAGATAAGCAAAACATTATGTGTCTTAGAACATAATATTTGGCTTATCTTAGTTAAGTTTACATACTTGAAGCGCAGAAGCGCAGAAATACAAAACAGTTTAGACAGAATAATATAATTTGCATAAACATAAAATATTTCTCACATAAAAATCAACTATAATATAATTTCGCGTGTGCAGATGCTTACTAACGCACAATTTCTCAATGATTTTAAACACCCGGCGACTATAAAAAGACAAAATAATATTGATAGCAGGGTATAGGGGGGGGGGGGTTCTAACCCCCCGTAACCCCTTCCTGGCTACGCCACTGATTCCAACGTTCCTGGACAGACAAATGTTTAAAATTTAAGCAGTTCAGGCAGAAGTTCCAACCACGGCCGCATTGGCGCTTGTCGCTTGTTGCTTGTCATGTCAATTGTCTGTAGTAAAATGGCTACAGAATAAGAAAAAGCATTTTGTGTGATGCAATTAGCAAAACTAGAGTCCATTATTAAAGTTTAAAGGCACGTTTAATAAACAACCCCCTCGTCATAAGCAGATTTACCAGTGGCATCGATGGTTGCATCTGTAAACAGAAAAGCACGGGAAAATGTCGAGCGTATTCGTATTTCAAAAGGAGCCCAAAAAAAATCAAAGAACGTGTAATACATAGTGCTCATATTGAATGCATAAAAATTAAAACTTTTCTTTTCCTAGGAACGTTGGAATAGTGTTTCTATCTTCTGTAGTTTGGAAGAAATTAATGTTTGAAGTCTGTTCCTTTATTTTGAATAGCCCTGTATAACATTTAAACATTTCATAATTTATTTAAAGAAAAAATTCTTAACATTCTAATTATTTAGGTGGGATAATTCTTATTGTTCTGAAGTTATGATAATTCACTTGCGCACATGTTAACATATGTAAATTGCGCTTCTGGTCGTGTTTAGCACGCTATTATGGTAATGGCTAATGGGTGATGGTATGTATGTAGACCATTCCTCATTATAACGTTGGAATATTATACTTAAGACATAACTGAACAAAAATAGAATATTTATAGCACTCTTTTTTAATTTTATGAAAATTGAACATTTCATTGTTTTTTTTTTTTGGTGATTAAAATAAAAAAACCCTAGATGAACCGTGCTTTTTAATATCTTCAGTTTAATTTAAAGAAAATTACTCAACTTTTAGAGTCAGTAATTTTATTTATATGATTTTAGATTACAAAGATGTCGGATTTTAATAAAATCAGGAAGAATAGTTCAGAAATAAATAAACGTTAAAAAAATGTTTATTTCTTAAAACTTGATAATCTGTGCGGTTTTTGTTAATTGAAAATTCGTATTTTATTGATTTCTTTGTTTTTACGCACTTACTTCATTTCTGCATGATTAGAGCTTTTCTAATTTGTTTTCGAGAAATGCTCGATTTAATTTCATCCTGCAATAAAAGGAGATGTGTTTATTCTCTGTGCAACTTATCGAAACTTATGTTTCAAATTACTTTTTAAAGATTTCCAAGAGAAAGCTGGAAAATAGTAAACGCTAAAAATCGAAATTGAATTTGTGTTTAGTATTCCGGCACCAGGTACTTACAGACGCGTTTCGGACTTCAAGGTCCTCTTCAGTGTGGTCCCGACCCAGTGCTGAGGAATACTAAACATTTCTGACTATTTGAAGCCAATAGGTGAAAACTATTAATGATTTCGATAGCTAACGCCATCTAATGCGATGCCACTATGCCATCCAATGCGATGCCACTATGAAGCATTAGATGGCGTTAGCGATCGAAATCATTAATAGCTAAAAATCGAGTTGATGTTTTTATTTGTTGAAATTTAAAACAAGCACATTTTTGGGGCATTATTTGTGTTTCACTAACGCCCCAAAAATGTGCTTCTTTTAAATTTAAACAAATAAAAACATCAACTCGATTTATTTTAGATCATAAATCTTACAATAAAGAAAACTATTCGTTGTTTTTTTTAAGAGTTCAATTTGAAGCTTTAAACGAGTGTTTTCCACTTCCAGACTAAGCATGAAGTAAAATTTCGAGTTTAGAAAAGCCCCGTGAAAATTTGTCGAGGGTCGCGCAGCGACCCGAGACAAATTTTCTGGGCTTTTCTAAACTCGAAATTTTACTTCATGCGCCACGCGTATAAAGCACTGATTTCAAGCGAGGTTCAAATAAACATAAAGTTCACAATATATTAGTGTTTTATACGCGTGGCGCATGAAGTAAAATTTCGAGTTTAGAAAAGCCCAGAAAATTTGTCTCGGGTCGCTGCGCGACCCTCGACAAATTTTCACGGGGCTTTTCTAAACTCGAAATTTTACTTCATGCTTAGTCTGGAAGTGGAAAACACTCGTTTAAAGCTTCAAATTGAACTCTTAAAAAAAACGACGAATAGTTTTTTTATTGTAAGATTTATGATCTAAAATAAATCGAGTTGATGTTTTTATTTGTTGAAATTTAAAACAAGCGCATTTTTGGGGCATTATTTGTGTTTCACTAATGCCCCAAAAATGTGCTTCTTTTAAATTTAAACAAATAAAATCATCAACTCGATTTATTTTAGATCATAAATCTTGCAATAAAGAAAACTATTCGTTGTTTTTTTTAAGAGTTCAATTTGAAGCTTTAAACGAGTGTTTTCCACTTCCAGACTAAGCATGAAGTAAAATTTCGAGTTTAGAAAAGCCCCGTGAAAATTTGTCGAGGGTCGCGCAGCGACCCGAGACAAATTTTCTGGGCTTTTCTAAACTCGAAATTTTACTTCATGCGCCACGCGTATAAAACACTAATATATTGTGAACTTTATGTTTATTTGAACCTCGCTTGAAATCAGTGCTTTATACGCGTGGCGCATGAAGTAAAATTTCGAGTTTAGAAAAGCCCAGAAAATTTGTCTCGGGTCGCTGCGCGACCCTCGACAAATTTTCACGGGGCTTTTCTAAACTCGAAATTTTACTTCATGCTTAGTCTGGGAGTGGAAAACACTCGTTTAAGGCTTTAAATTGAACTCTTTTCAAAAAAACAACGAATGACGGAAAATGTACAGCTTTATGCATATGTTTACCTAAAAGAAAAATGTCGGATTTTGATAAAATCAACGGGGATAGTTCAGAAATGAATAAACGTTAAAATAAAAATTATTCATTTCTTAAAACTTGATAATCTGTGCGATTTTTTAATGCAAATTCGTATTTTATTAAATTTTGTTTTTACTTAAATTCTGTATAATTGGAGCTTTTCTAATTTGTATTCGAGAAGTGTCCGATTTTATTTCATCCTGTAATAAAACGAGATGTGTTCATTCACTGTGAATTTTATCGAAATTTATGTTTTAAATTATTTTTCAAAGATTTCGAAGAGAAAGCTGGAAAATATCGTATATTCAATAAAAAAACCTCCAGAGTGCTATGATTTAACTTTTTAAAAAATGTAAGTTAGCTACATGCTTTAGGAATTGACATATAAAACATCAAACATAATAATTATAGTATATAATTTCATAGTTGCCAACCTACAATATTTTCCATAGCACTCTAGAGGTTTTTTTAATTGAACATATGATAGTAAACGCTAAAAGTCGAGTTGATGTTTTTATTTGTTAAAATTTAAAACAAGCACATTTCCGGGGCATTATTTGTGTTTTGCTAATGCCCCAAAAATATGCTTGTTTTAAATTTGAACAGGTAAAAACATCAACTCGATTTATTTTAGATAATAAATTTTACAATAAAGAAAACTGTAAAATAATATTCTGATTCACTTAATTAAACACAGTTATATTCCTTTCTTCACTTTTTTTTTCTTTTTTGCTAGATGTACATTTCGGGTACTAAGTACCCATTATCAATAGCTAACTGTACTTGCTGAGTTTTTACAGTCATTAGTTAGCTATTGATGATGGGTACTTAGTACCCGAAATGTACATCTAGCAAAAAAGAAAAATAAAAGTGAAGAAAAGAATATAACTGTGTTTAATTAAGTGACTTAACACCTTCACGTAACTCATACAACTACATTAATATTCTGATTGATTGTTTAACGAGGGTTTTCACTCCCAGATTAAGCACGAAGTAAAATTTCGAGTAAAAGAAAGCCTGAACGTTTGGATTTCAGGCTTTTCTAAACTCGAAATTTTACTGCATCCGCCACTCGTATAAAACACTGACTTCAATCGAAATCTTTAACCAATTGCTTAGACTGAAATAAATTTTGTACGTCAAGTATCAATTGTTTAAATGATGGGTAAAGGATAATGATGAACATATCACTATTTTTTTTTAGTATAAAAGATGTTTTTTCTAAATTTGAACAAAAAAAACAACAAAATTTGCAGAGTAACGTGCGCTAGATACCAACGTTGTTCGCGCCTAACAATTGCGCGAATAAATAATCGTATTAATTTCGGGAAAAACGAACCTTTTGGTAAAATTTGAAATAACCTTTTAGAATTAGAAATTATATTTTAGCCCGTATTTTATTGCTTGCTTTCACCCAGGGTGTGCACTTCATTGCCAGTACGTGCTGAATCCCGAGCAAACAGACCATAAACTCTTTCTTCAAAATGTCTAGCCGGACAATGGTGTTCCGCGGGTACGTGACCAATGACGGGCACTAGGAGATAATCCAGAGTTTGAGTTTATGGATATGAGTCGTAAAGTGCGTCCCTGTGGAAAGCGAAATTTGTGTTCTTCGAATTCTATCTATTTTTCTTCTATCACTTTCTTACATTTGGCGTGTTTTTTCTTGTCCTTGTTACTTTTCATCCCTACTTTCACCCCTACCTTCATCCCTACTTTTTTATTTTTCGTGTTAACTTTTTCCCTCAGTGAGAAGAACTGAATCAATCTCTCACCATCTTCTAATCGAGTAAGTTGTTCCTTCTTTACGTGAAACTTGTATTTTTGTGTCATATTTGTACTTATATTTTTTGTCTGTGTTCCTTCAACTTAAACTTTGCTTTATTCATTTTCTAACTTTATGTGCAATTTCACTTGTGTATTTCATTTCATTTTAATCTTTCGTGCATATTTTCTTATCTAATTTAATTTGTTTCTTTAGTTAATTTTGTTCAATTTGTCTAATTTTATTTTTATTTTTATTTTAATCGTCAGGGTCGTAGGTTTCCTCATACCAAACTAGTTGGGCGCCAATTGTAACAGGGGGTAAAATAACATAAGAAAAAATAATCGTGAGGGACCTGGGTTTCCTCGTACCAAACTAGTTGGGCGCCAATTGTCATAGGGGAAAGGTACCCCAAATGCACTTCCAACTAGCTCGGGGGTTTGGAGATGGAGAGCGCGAGCAACTAGTCCTTAAAACACGAATTCAAGACAACAAATTTATTTATAAAATAAAACCACAGCAACAACAAAAAAACACAGCACAAAAAAACAACACAGCAGCAAATAGTTATTAATGGGCGTAGTGGGCGTTGGCGGTGGCAGCTTGGTCGTCAGAGGAGGGCCTCTACAAAATCTCTAAACCAGCAAATTTTGAAGAGAGACACCCTCTACAAGCGCGGGAGTATAATGGAAGAAAAGAAACCACAATTTATGGGGTGTTGATGTTACAATTTATGACCTTATCTGTTAGAATAGCAGGTAGTTTCACTTTTTTCCCTATTTAAAGCGTTTTAAACGGTCGTTCATGTTTACTTGATGACTCAACAATTTACCACATTAATCAATATATTATACAATGGTATTATTTGGTTACGCTTTAATCAAATCGATTTAATAAAACACGCTAATCTAGCAATAAAAAAAAATGCTAAATAAGGTTATGATTGATCATCTAACGAGTCTTTCCAATCCCAGTTTAAGCACGAAGTAAAATTTTCAGTTTAGAAAAGCCTGAAACTTTAGTTCGGGCGCGTAGCGCAGCAGAGCGACTGAGATAAATTAGGCTTTTCTAAACTCGAAATTTTACTTCATGCGCGACGAGTATAAAACGCTGATTTAGTGTGAAATGGTTTATAACCAAGCAATTAACAAGTGAAATACGTTTAGTATGCCAATCATAATCTTGTTGGTCTTTAAAAAAGAGATCTGCAAACATTTTTCAAATTTCTCAAAAAATATTGGTTTAATCCAAAATAATTGTTAAGCATTACTCACTGAACTCTTCGCATTCTAATCGAAATATCAAACAAAGCAACTTTTGTTCATACAAAAAAACTTGCAATTTACGTTTTCTATATATTAATTTTAAAATTACGAATACTACTAGAAATAATGATTTAGCAACATTTGGCCATAACAGTTTTCTTTAGAACGAACCTAGAGGAATATATTCCTTGCATCAGAACTACTACAGAAAATTTAATTTCAGCTTGATCTAAGCAACTTAAGTTTATTTAATACATTCAGAAAAATACTACCAATAGCTTTATTTTGAACAATTAAACGTCAGATACATTTAAAAGAATCCTATTGACCTCAAATTATACACGTAGACATAATTTTCGATTGCATATAACTTTTCGCACTTTAAAACTTTTTGAGATATGATTTTTTTACCCGAGCGCTGCGTTTAATCGAGGCGCTCACCGCGATCCGGGCCATTACACCATTGGCGGGAGCGCCTCATGTCAATGTAGCGCTCGGTTAAAAAAATTATATCTCAAAAAGTTTTAAAGTGCCCACACTTTTAAAAACGGAAAAATTCTTAGGAAGGATCAGGGTACAACATATATTTTTTTAAAGAAAATTAAAACATGAGTATTTGATTATTTTTTGAGATATGTTTTATTTATTCAAAATATCTATATAAATAAAGTTTTTCGTTTTGAAAAAAAATTTATTTTAAACTTTGAACATTTAAGCACAAAAAAAGTACTAAATAACTGTTTTTGTATAGGTAACGGTTTACGATATTTTTGAGTTCAAAATAAAAGTGTACTAATAGTATATACTGTTATAACTTTTGACACAATAATTTGTTTAACCTCTAGTAACAACCAAACACCATGTATTGATAGCTAGATGATAATATATGTGAAATTCGCTAAAATCCCTGATTTACCCCCAAAAAGTGTGCACTTTTTATGGAATGGCCGCATTATATTTTTATTTCCTGTTATAATGATAATAATTATTAAAGTGATTTATTTAAAAATTATCAATAACAGTCTATTTCGAACTTCACATCAAATCGGCGTACACGCATGGCGCATGAAGCAATATTTTGATTTTAGAAAGGTCTGAAAATTTGGCAAACCCAAGTTTTCTGACATTTATAAACTCAAAATTTTACATCATGTTTAACCAATGAGTCACTATGTCAAATGTAAATAAATTTCTATGTAGTTTTAAATAATAAAGATTTTTATCATTTTATATTGAGTTTATCAATTTCCACAAATTTTTTTAAAATTCAACATTTTTACGATTTTAGTTAGCTAACTTTATTACATTTAGGACTTTAACTTATTTTACAAATCAATTTTGACGATTTGTATTCGTATAGTTTACGTATATATATATATATATATATATCAATTTTTGTTGATTTTTTTAATCATTACGAATTGTGTAATAAGTTTATTTATTTGTCAAGTTTGGCTATTTTATAATATTTTTGCGTTATTGTCAATTTGTGATAATTTGGACAATTGTGAAGATTTTTATTAATTTTGATGATGTTTGTTGCTTTTAATGATTTTCTTAAATCAAATTAATAATCACAATATTATAATAAAATATGTGTGACTTTTATCATGAATGAAATTTGGGTTTTTCTAATTTTATTGATTTCGCAATTTCGCAATATTAATGCTTACATTTTGTCTGGATTCAATTTGAATTATATTTATTATTTATTTCAACAGGCTTCATTTTAAATATTAATAATAATGATATAAAAAATAAACTAAATTCTATGCAAATATAAAATTAAATTATTTTTTCTTTAAAATTGTTATTTTGTAAATATTGATGATGACAGTCAATGTGATTAGCTTAGAAAACAATTGATATATTCATATGTTAGGTAAACTTGATTTTTAATATTTTGATTTTTTAACGAATGTTTCGCTTTCCCTGATTAAGCATGAAGTAAATATTTCGAGTTTAGAAAAGCCTGCAAATTTGGATTGGCCGCGTAGCGAAGCAACCAATTCAAATTTTCAGGTTTTTGTTAAACCTAAAATATTTACTTCATGCGGCAGGCGCATTAATGATGGCTTAATGTGAAGTTCAAAACGCGATCGTGTAGTTTTATGTCTAACTTAAAACTACCAATTATTACCATTTTTTAAGTAATATTACTGAAAATATTACCCAATTTTAAATTACCTGTAATTTTACATCACTAGTCACTCATAATGTTATAAATTTTTAATATTTATTCAATGCCAATATTTCTAATTTGTTCCTAATTTGGTTTGCAGGGCAACGGTGGTTTCTTCGGTGGTTTCTTCCATAAATTATTTTAGTTAAATTAGTTACGTTAGTTAAGTTTATTAAGTTAGTTCAGTTGGTTATGTTGGGTTAGTTTAGGTATATTATTTGTAAAAATTATTGTTACTAAACAACAAAAAATATTTTAACTAATTATATTATTAATTTTATTTTACAAATGTCGTACCAATTATAATTCCATTTTAAATAATTCCATAAATATTAAAAAAATCTTCCTATCAAAACCACCCCAAACCGAATAAAAGATAACGCCACGCGCCGGCTGAAAACAGATGGACTTCTTACTACCTGCTAATATCGGGTTGACATTGACACTAAAAAAATGCGGTCGGTGTTCATAATGGATCACCCCTTGAGTGCTCGGTCTCTTTCCCCTTACCCTTCAACATTTTAGGAAAGAGATAGAAATCGGTAGATTTTAGGGATTTTGGTCTAGTCGCGTCAGAGGTGATGAGTGGCGGCAGCAAAGTCCAGAAAGAAGCGAAAAAGTTTGGTGCAAAACAATAAGGTCCAGACGGCGTCGGAAAAATTCGGATATATCCGGAAGGCGTCGACGGGGTCTGTAAGAGCACCGGTAAACTCTGGATAGGTCCGGGCGGCGTCGGAAAAGTCCGGAAGGAGTCGGCAAGTCCGGGGAGATAACAAAGTCGGGAAAAGTCCGGAAAGGTCCGAAAGACTTCAACTTTGTCAATAACGAAGAACGAAACGGCGAGAGGCAGCACTGACAGCAATTCCGAATCTTCCGATTAGCACACTTGCACTAATCAAAAACAATTTGATAAAAAAAAAACACAACACAAAGTTGTCAAAAAAAAATAACTTGTACACTACTGACAATTCACTTCGACTTGTTGCTGCATTTGTTACTGGTTTGCCACTGATGAAGATTTTTTTTTTGGGGAGAAAGGAGGAGAAAATCCTCATGTATACCTTCTGTTATCCTGCCCACGGATGGGAGGGATAACAGTAGGTTATGTCAGACTCTTACTGACTAAAACACCCTCTTGCATGTCAAGTCCAAAAATGAACTTTTAATACGTCATAGGAAGAAGTAGTAAAATGGCTTTGTGGAAATTGGCTGGTGTGAGTACTATAGCAGTATTCATACATTGGTTTCGGGTGGGGAAGAAGTGCCGTCCTCCATTATTTAAATGTTGAAAACGAGGGTGGAGAGGGGTAGTTTTCCTGGTAGACGTGACCAGCCGGCCGAAATTCACCGAATCCGTCGCAATTACAGGCATTCGACAAATCTCGAGAATTTTGGAATCTCATATAATCCGTTCTTCGGAAAGGAGAATGCAAAAGATTACACAAATCTCTTTTCCGAAAAACGGACTGCCGCGACGATGGCTAGGCGCGTTGTATTTATCCTGCCCGCGTATGTAGCGCGCTCCAAATTGTATAAAAATGTAATCCTTCGGTGGAAAAAAAAAATCATAACTTCGGCGGATGGATCGACTTAAAAAAAAGGTTCACATGGTTAGATAGATAGATAATTACAGAATATCATGATCTAAGCAGTATTACATTCCTATTTGATTAAAAGGACTGCGAGTCCAACAAAGTTGTAATTTCATTTTTAAAATTGATCATTTTTAAAAATTCATATCTAAGTTATTTTACTTCTTCTTGATAAAATTTCTGTTCTATTGAAAAGTGCCTTACTCATATTATATTCAGAAAAAAAAACAACTATTTGGAAATTATTGGTAAGGCTTTAGTATTGAAATTATTAGAACGCTTATTTCTTACCAAACTCATTAGCATAAATTGTTCAACTTTGCGAATTATTTTTGAGATAACTACTTGCGTAAATGAATTCAAATTCCATATTTCTATGTTTTAAAGTATGCCAAATATAGATATACTAACAGAAATGCAAAATTTTAAGTTTTATTTTGACCCCCCCGCAGGGGGGCTGGCCGCACCGATGCGAATCGGCGATAGTGTGTGCCGCTGGTCACCAATCCTTTCTCTAGGAGGTCTGCTCGGAGTGCTCTCCAAGAGTTCGAACTCTAGTCTTACAAATTACTCGAGATAATCCCCAATCGGTTCTCAGGTAATTGCTGGGGATAAACTCATTTTATATACAAAAAAATTTAAATTAAAAATTTAATTTTTGTTGCCGACGATTGAAAGATGAATGCACCCAATGACAACTTGATTTTGCTTATTGCCACCTTGAATTTGTTTAGTGCCAACTTTAACTTAAAAAGGTATAGAGTCGATTCATTTCTAATCAGTATTTGTTAGTTTTATCATAATTTGATTTTTTTTATCAAGTTAAACAATAATACAAGAATTCTCTTGTATTATTCTTAATTTTAGTTTGTGTTTGAATTTGAGAAGCTTTTCTTAGTGCAGGTGTTTTAATTTAAGTAAGTTGAAAGTTAGAAGAAACAAACCCTCGTACAATAATCTCATAAAAATCCCCACTTGTAAACACAAACGTCTTTTTATCCCAGCGTGCGGTGAACGTCGAGTGAGTGGAGTCCACTCCTTTCCCTCATCATAACTCACTCGCACGAAATATGAATATGAAAACCTTTTCGTATAGAAAATAATAAAAAGCACACACACACACACACAGGCACATAATGGAGGTATGTAAAATCCGCTCGGGGGGCAGACGTACCGGCCCCGGCCCCGGAGGTTAGTTACTATGGTTATTCTCAACTCAATATCCTCTACAAAGAACCAATTGGGGCTTCCAGCCCTCGAGGGCCAAACAGGCCTGACTCGGTGGAGCGCCCGAGGGCGCCGGGCCGGGCGCTCGAGATGAAGCCCCCGGGCGCTACAGACAGTCGACGCCGGTGCGCCCCAGGCCCCGTCCCAACCCCTCGCGCTCTCCGCTTCCGCCCCGCATGGAAATGCTCTCCTCTCTTATTTCGTTCCACTCATTATCAAGACCTGGAGCACTAACATCTAATATTGTTTTTTCATCCATTTAAATAAATAATTATTTTGCTAATATTTTCTTCTCTAAAATAAATGGTGCACCAATTTGAGTAAAGACATCAGGCGCGCATCCAGGAGGGTGGCTCGCGGGCTTGAGCCTATTTTATTTATTTATTTAACGGTGGTCTATCATAGAATATTACAATAAATAATACATTAAACATTAGATAAAATATGAACAATAAAATATAAAAACACATACATTTAAAACAACAAAATAGATATACATATACATATGTCATTTCTATCAAAGTGTGAGCCTGTATCGCATAGTAAATAATTCGAACGCACAGAACTCTGCAGCCACGCGAATGCTAAGACACGCGAATACGATAGCAGTCATTTAGACTTTTTTGCAAACAGCCTTAGTTTGCAAAAAAGTCTAAATGACTGCTATCGTATTCGCGTGTCTTAGCATTCGCGTGGCTGCAGAGTTCTGTGCGTTCGAATTATTTACTTTTTAAATTACGTAGTTTTATTTTAATTTTAAATTAAAAAAATGTCTACATTTAAATTAAATCAATTCATTTGGCTTAAAAAAAATGTTATACAAATCAAGTCATTTTATATTTGAATTTATTATTAAAATAATAATAATCATTTTTACCGAATGATCAATAATATATAATACATTAATTAATGGCAGAGGTGGAACGAATCCTCGTAAAAAGGATTCGAATCACGAATCCGAATCACCTAATAGGGTTCGAATCTCGAATACTCGAATAAAGGATTCGTAAGAGATAAATATGATTCCAATCAAAGATTCTAATCCTGTTTTTTCGAATCACGAATACAAATCCTTTAAGAATAAATTTGGTTTGATTAATTTTTTGCAACCATTAACACCAGTTGTTTTAACAAATTCAAAGCCTAATTATTTATTATTAACACTGACGCTAAATATCTGATTCCGTGTTACTCTGATTAAAGATGTATTTGTGTGTTTTTGAACTTCACTTCAAATCAGTGTTTTGTACGCGTGGCGCATGAAGTAAAATTTCGAGTTTAGAAAAGCCTGAAAATTTGGTTTGGCCGCTCCGCGCTTCGCGCTACGCGACCAAACCAAATTTTCAGGCTTTTCTAAACTCGAAATTTTACTTCATGCTTAACCTGGGAGTGGAATCACTCGTTCAAAACTTCAAATTGAACTCTATTATAAAATCGACGAATGCCTGGAAATTACTTAAATAAAAAAATCACTAAATATCATTAAAACTGGGAAAATCAGAGAAGTCATGAAATTTTATTCAAATTGACAAAAATACTAACAAAAAGCCATATGATATTTTTAAATTTGCCAAAATCAACAGGCATCATAAAAATTACAAAACACGGAAACATTTATAAAACCAACTAAAATATTGACAAAAAAAATATATTTACACCAGTTGTTTTAACAAATTCAAAGCTTAATTATTTATTATTTACACTGACACTAAATATCTGATTCCGTGTTACTCTGATTAAAGATGTATTTGTGTGTTTTTGAACTTCACTTCAAATCAGTGTTTTGTACGCGTGGCGCATGAAGTAAAATTTCGAGTTTAGAAAAGCCTGAAAATTTGGTTTGGCCGCTCCGTGCTACGCGCTACGCGACCAAACCAAATTTTCAGGCTTTTCTAAACTCGAAATTTTACTTCATGCTTAACCTGGGAGTGGAATCACTCGTTCAAAACTTCAAATTGAACTCTATTATAAAATCGACGAATGCCTGGAAATTACGTAAATAAAAAAAACACTAAATATCATTAAAACTGGGAAAGTCAGAAAAGAGTCATGAAATTATATTCAAATTGACAAAAATACTAACAAAAAGCCATATGATATTTTTAAATTTGCCAAAATCAACAGGCATCATAAAAATTACAAAACACGTAAACATTTATAAAACCAACTTGACAAAAAAATATATATTTTCATCTCTAAAAAAATTGTCAGTCATTTAATGTTCTTATCAAAGTATTCAGTTTGAAGTTTCGAACGAATGTCTTCCACTCCCAGGCTAAGCATGAAGTAAAATTTCGAGTTTAGAAAAGCCCCGCGTAGAAAATTTGTCGAGGGTCGCGCAACGACCCTCGACAAATTTTCACGGGGCTTTTCTAAACTCGAAATTTTACTTCATGCGCCACGCGTATAAAACAGTGATTTAACGAGAAATTTAAAAACACAAAATTATTGTTTCATGTTAATCCTAACAATTAATTCGATTTATTTTTGACAATTCAAATCCTTTTGTAAATATTCGAGTCCTTTTATAAGTATTCAAGTCCTTTTATAAGTATTCGAATCCCTTTATAAGGATTCGAATCACCCGCATTTGGATTCGAATAAGAATCCTCTTAAAAAAATGTAACGAATCCGAATCCAGTTGAACTAAAGTATTCGAATGCCTCTTTTGAATCCTCCAAAAGGATTCGAATCCAGGATTCGAATGCTGCCCAGCTCTGATTAACAGTTATGATTTTTTTTTATTTTGAAAGTTGTAGTCATTTTATGATTGAATTTAATATTAAAAAAATAATAATCATTTTTTACCAAGTGATCAATAATAAACAATACATTCATTAATAGCAGAGATCGGACGAATCCTCGTAAAAAAGATTCAATTCATGAATCCGAATCACCTAAGATGGTTCGAATCGCGAATACTCGAATAAAGAATTCGTAAGACAGTCGTGAACATGTTTTGTTTGTCACTCTATAACTCAGTGGTGGGGAAACTTTTTTTAAGACGGGCCATTTGTAGTAACCAGACAATCGTAGCCGGCCAAAGAATAATGCTTAATCGTAGGTAGGTAGTTTTTATGCGGGTCGTCACATTACGAAGTAAGAACGCGTTCAAACATTCTCACGACGGCACTCTTAAACGGGCCGGATTAAACCTTTCCGCGGGCCGTAGTTTCCCTATCACTGCTATAACTTATGACATTTTTATGGCACTTATTATGTTTATTTTGAATTTGTATCTTAATTACTGTCTTTGTTTTACGTTAATCCATAAAGATTGTTGACGTAAGTCGATATCTGAACTATAATTGCAGTTGATATCCGACTTACGTCAGCCGACATTTAGTCGATAGAATGACATTATACCTAACCTAACTTATTAGAGTGACACCTAACCTCATAAACCTTGACGATTTGAGATACAACCAAACTTGACACGGTCGATTGTATCACAAGTTAGATCAAGTTAGATGTTACATCGTCTACCTAAATGTATGTGGCACTTAACCTAACCTAACTTTTGACACATTTGCCGTTTTATACTACTTTCAACACTTATGGCCGGTTTCTCCAACATGACTTAAAACGTTGCTTATCTAAGCAGGGCCTAACTTTAAGTAGGGCTTATTATTGAAATACGTTGCACCAACAGATTTAAGCAATGGCCACGGGGTGTCAACAATATATGGAATTGCGAAGCCAATCTTTCTTCCTTGTCTAACACATTAAAATACCTATAGCTCTATTTCACTAATGGTTTACCCAAGTATTTTGGCGCCTTAGGCGGCGCCACTAAAAACCATAATAGGATACTGTAAAAATGCTAATCTGTTTTAACAAAAATGCACTAGATAGACAGACACTCCGCTTACCTCCAATTTCGTGTCCTACACCCCCACGGGTTAACAACACCATACAGAGAGTTTTATTTAACACCGAACATGCTAGAATCTACTCAATGTAAATTTTCCTATGTTCGATGTGTACTGGGACGCATCAAAGCATTGAGTGCGATGTGATTGGCTACGATTTTTAATTGTAATATAGTCAACCCAATGTACACTCTTCCCTTCAAAAATAAATTAAATCTGTTAGTTATCTCAAGCAAGTGATATTTGTTGTTCTGGCATTTAAAACAGACTCGGAAGAAGAACGGATAGTTATACAATGTATACAAAGGAGGAGGAGATTTTTCGGGTGAACTTGTATCATGGAGGAAACAGTTTTAGAAATTCCCGAGATTTATTTTCGGTTAAATTTCCTGATCGCCCAATCCCATCCATTTCAACCATTTCGGACCTTATAAAACAATTTAATAGAACCGGCTGTTTAGATAAATTTCACAAACGAAGAGTAAGAAGACCGTCAATATTATCAGAAGAGATGAAATTAAACATTTTGTGTTATGTTGAAGAATGTCCAATAGTATCTTTAAATACTATTGCAAAATCACTTCATATTTCAAAATCCTCCGTACATAGAGTTCTACGAGAATTTAAGTTTAGGTCCTACAAATTTCTAAATCACCACTTGTTGTATGAAGATGACAAAATTAAGCGATCAAATGTTTGTGAAATTTAATTTAATATGGTAAATGAAAATAACGACATTTTGCGGAAAATAGTGTTTACTGACGAAGCATCTTTTTGTCTAGATGGATCAGTAAATAAATAAAATATTAGAAAATTTGCAAATATAAATAATGTTCCTTTGTAGTTTTTTGTTACTAACGGTTTGATAATGATACGTGTAGTATCGAAACTATAGTCACCAAATAAACCAATTGTTATACAAACAAAGTGATAAACAGTGTTTTATTTATGTTCAACAATGTATAACGAAGTAGAAGCCTCTATAATCAGTGAATGGATCAGTAAATTCTTAAAATTACAGATCAGTTATTCCTATTTAATTGTATCATTTCTAGACCCATTATTCCTTTTCTTTTAGGTATTGGTCTACAAGTAATACCTACCTTTAAAATTTAACTCATACTCAGTACAACAAGAGAATTAATGTATGGATTGGAATTATTGACACGCACTTGATTGGCCCATTTTTATTAACGGAAATCTAAATTCTAGTAATTTTTTAACACTTCTTCAAAGTGATATTATACCAGGCATACAGAATTTAAATATTAATAACTCATTTTTTCAAATGGACGGAGCTCCTCCACACTCTATGAATGAGGTAACGCGGTTTTTAAACCAGCATTTTCCTCGTCGGTGTATAGGAAGATATGGTCCCATATCTTGGCCTGCACGTTCGCCCGACCTTTCTCCAAATGATTTTTTTCTGTGGGGGTATATGAAAACAAAAATTTATAGTGATTTTCCAATTTTAAATGTGGAAGAACTTCGGACTCGAGTATGGTTAGTATGTGAAGAAATGAATCCATTTTTTTTTTTAAAAATGCCGTAGAATCATTTTATCATCGTATAGCATATTGCTTAGAGCGCGAAGGAGGTCATTTTAAAAATTTATTATAAATATTACTTGTTTCTAATAAACTGTATTCTTTAACCTATTGGCTAAGTATTTAATAAAAGGTGAATAGTAGAATTATTTATTTGGTTCTTTTAAATTACTCTTTATGCCTTCTTTAAGTATTTTACTGATTAAAAATATAACAGAGGTTGATATGCATTCCGTTGAACTAAAATATCCATAATACAACATGTTGCACTTGACATAACAATTGACAGATTTAATTAATTTTTGACAGGAAGAGTGTAAATTGGGTTGATTATATTACTATTAGAAATCGTAGCCAATCACATCGCACTCAATGCTGTGATGCGTCCCAGTACACATCGAACATAGGAAAATTAACATTGAGTACATTTTAGCATGTTCGGTGTTTCATAAAACTCTCTGTATATTGTTCTGAAACCAAAATGTCTTCCTTATCTAGCACATCAAAATGCCTATAACTCTTACTCACAAAACGGTTTACCCAAGGCCACTAAAAAATCTCTTAACAGGAAACTGTAAAAATAATAATCTGTTTTAACAAAAATGCACTAGATGTCTGTACAGCAATTTGTCACGTACACGCTACGCCATTTGTAATTTATCTTTTTGGTTAGGCTACAAGTTGTTTGTTCTTCATTAAAAATCGTGAACAAAATTAAGTTTTCTGTCTAAAGAAGGTGTAATATTGGAATACATTGGAGGCTGTACGAAAGGTGCAGTGGCAAATTGCTATTTCTAGCGAATAACTTAATTGTAAGTGCATACATTAAAGAATTTACAATTAATCATTTTATTGCTATTAATCATGAATTTGTTTATATCTATAACAGTATTATGTTGAAACAAGATAAATTCGAATTTAAAACTATTTGAATTCGAGAAAATAAGCTTAAGCTTCTTATAGTTTGCACACTTTAAACATAATATATAAAATTACGAAAAAACTATATTTTTTTTCAATGGATATTTATCGTCTTAAATTGTCTTATTAATTAAGACACTGTTTGCATTTTCACGAATAGTTTTTTCGTAATTTTATATATTAAGTATTATGTTGAATGAGGTATTCAATACGTATATACGGTGAGTGATTTCTTTCGGCTGTGCTGACAACCCGGACAACCCTATTTTGTTAGGACCCGAATTTAGAAGGACATTATTTAAATTACACAGAGAGGTATAAAAGTTGCTAAATACATGGTTAATACATTTTATTTATAAAAAGTAATGCACAAAATAGCACATTACTTTTTATAAATAAAATGTATTAACCATGTATATGGCAACTTTTATACCTCTCTGTGTAATTTAAATAATGTTCACATTAAAATTATTGCTTATTTCACCGTAAACAATCATTTTTATTTGGACTTAGAATTAAATTCATTGAAATCTAATACCCAATATTTTTAAATAAACCGCCATATTTTGAATTAAGCGACTGTCGCGCCACCGTAGTGTGGTTTGCCCTGTTGCGACCGTTTTTTCCCTATAGTTGTGCATCTGTAGATCTGTGGCAATGGCTTGTGTAATTTATTCTTACGTTATGCGAATAAATGGAACGTAGCGATTTACACTGTTGATGTGGCGAGAATTTTTATTTTAAATGTCTCCCACCGATTCGTGGAAAAATGTACGCCATTTATAAAGAAAATAATTTATTGTTTATAATCTGTCATCCGTATTCTGACACAACATGTCTAATCTGTTATTACAACTTTACAAATTTGACATTTTTATGACATATTTATAGTATTTAACATTATTAGCATTGTTAAAACGGTTTTTACTGGCGGACAGAAGGATATGGCTGGCGAGTCGCTAGACGAGCCAGTCACCTTCTGGAGCCAGTAAAACCCGTTAACTTGCGTATATTGTTATATATTTTATTTGTCAATCATTTGTAATTAATTAAAATACAATTATTTAGTAAATTTAATCAAATTGGAATTACAAAAAAATATGTAGTAAGTTATGAAACATTTCCGTGGATACTTATGTTGTTTATTTGATTAAATTAATTATTATTTTAAGAATTATAGTATATATTGTATTTTTCTTTAATAAATTCAATTCACGAAAAACTATAAATTACTATTCCAGTACTAACTTGTTAAATTTTAACAAGTTAGTATACTGACTTGTTAAAATTTTACAAGTCAGTAGCTTGAAAACATAACCTTACTTGTTTAATACTGTCTATTGATAAATTGACGTTTACAAATGAGAGACAAATAAAATAATTAACACTGATTGATTTTATTTTAAACTGTGACTACGGTTAGTTTGACAATGGCTCGCTGTTGAGCCGAAATTAGTCACAGTTTAAAATAAAAAGTGAATACAAAAAAGTAATCGTGTTAATTATTTAAATATTTACAATGTTTCACAAAGTAACCGCCTCC
Organism: Philonthus cognatus; assembly: GCA_932526585.2. Taxonomy (NCBI): domain Eukaryota; kingdom Metazoa; phylum Arthropoda; class Insecta; order Coleoptera; family Staphylinidae; genus Philonthus; species Philonthus cognatus. The sequence goes on from OW052243.1 coordinate 17,166,080, forward strand.
ACCACAAGATATTTTTATGACACTTAGCAGTTACGACTTGTCTAAACTCATGCGGACAAAACGCGATTTGTCTGGAGAAAACCCAAAATTATGTTTTAATTCGGATCATGTCTGTAAGCAGTAGACATTTCGCGTTTAGTCTAGAACTCTAGACAAAACGCGTTTAGTTTAATTTCGTGTTTTGTCTGTAACATATACAGACAGGGTGATTTCTAGCAGGAGGCGAATAATTAATAGTCGTGTTGGAGATTGGATTCTGAGCAAAAAATGAGAGATAACTTTTTTTTAGATCGGCCTTTATTTTGGAGATATCGAGGTTCAAACTTTTGAAACATATATTAATTTCAAGTTTCACAAAAAATGCGAATAGTAGGCAATATGAAAACTTTATTTAGTCAAAGAAAGAAAAACCACTAGTTTAACTTACAAGAGATGTTCGAAATATCCACCGCCAGCGAGGACAACGTAAAACTACAGAATTACAAACTGCAGCTTGTTCATTTTCAATTTCTAGTGCAGCATTCATAACTCTGTCTCGTAATTGCTCTTCGTTCTGAATATCTTCTGTATACGAATTATCTTTGATATTCCCGACAACTGTCTAAAGCAGCGACAGCCTAACTTCAGGGTCGGCCACAACGCCAAGGCACACAAAATTTGAGGTTGGGATCGCGCTTTATAAATACAAGGAATTGCACAACAAAGTCACCTTTCAATAACGGATACATATGACCTTGGGTCTCTGGCCTACCCTGAAGTTAGGCTGCGAGCCGTCGCTGGTCTAAAGCCTGGGTCTCCAAACTATCTTCTTCGCGGGCCACACAATTCTACATAATAAAGTCGGCCAAGATCCGATTAATTTTATAAAATTATGAAAAATTTAAGGAACAATTGTTACAATATTTCAAAATATGACATTTACAAAAAAAATTACAAACAATGGCGGGCCGGATTCATGCAAGTCGCGGGCCGGATTTGGCCCGCGGGCCGTAGTTTGGAGACCACTGGTCTAAAGCATTGCTGTTGCAAAAGCCGTACACAAAAATAATATCGGCATATTCTTCATTGCCAAACTGAATTGTTAACAAAATTTGTAACTTTGTTACACTAAAAATTAATAGCAATACCCAAAGTATATGACAACTGTCAACAAATAGTAAATAATTATTTTATTTCAAAGCAATTTCCATGACCAACTATTTATTTTATGGATAAAAATTAAATAAGTTCCGAAAACTTCATGCCTCGTTATCTCTAAAACAAAGACCGATCGAAAATAAGTTATTTCACATTTTTTGCTTAGAATCCAATCTCGAACACGAATATTCATTTTTCGCCTCCTGGTATAAATCACCCTGTATCAGAACTGGACAGAATTCTAATCCTAGATTCGAATCCTTTTAGAGGATTCAAAAGAGGCATTCGAATACTTTAGTTCAACTAGATTCGTGATCCGGATTCGTTACAATTTTTTTAAGAGGATTCGTATTCGAATCCAAATGTGGGTGATTCGAAGCCTTATAAAAGGATTCGAATATTCATAAAAGGAGTTGAATATTTATAAAAGGATTCAAATGCTTACAAAAGGATTTGAATCGTCAAAAATCATTCGAATTAATTGTGAGGATTAACATGAAAAATGTCTTTTGTGTGTTTTTAAATTTCTCGTTAAATCGCTGTTTTATACGCGTGGCGCATGAAGTAAAATTTCGAGTTTAGAAAAGCCCGAAAATTTGTCTCGGGTCGCTGCGCGACCCTCGACAAATTTTCACGGGGCTTTTCTAAACTCGAAATTTTACTTCATGCTTAGTCTGGGAGTGGAAACGCTCTTTCGAAAATTCAAACTGAATGCTCTGATAAGAACATTAAATGACTGGCAATGTTTTTAAAGATAATAATCTAGTTTTTTAAAATTTTGTTTAATATTATTTGAAGCCACAATCTAAAATGTTACATTTTCCGACATTTCCCTGATTCAAGATTTTTTTCCCTTTCCTTTTCATACAACTTTCTTCTGTGGGAAATCCCCATTTTGTTAAATTGTTTTCATTGTTTTTGTCAATATTTAAGCTAATTTTATACTACTACTATCAAATCTTTATTACTCTAGAACATACATTAATTTAAGTTGTTATATATAATAATACATTTTAGTAATAATATTTGGTTTGTGACACGCATGTAGATTCCAAGTAAGGGCTATCGACTAGCTAATTTTATATTTTTACGTGTTTTGTAATTTGCCTGCTGATTTTGACAAATTTAATAATATCATATGGCTTTTTCGTTAGTGTTTTGGTCAATTTGAATATAATTGACTTTTCTCTGACTTTCCCGGTTTTAATGATATTGTTGGGGGGCAAATTAGTTTAAGTGGACGTATTTTTATTTTTAATCAGAAGTGCCGGCATCGGGGGCGCACAAAGGTTGACGTATCTAATACTGCCACTTACCTTTAGTCCATTCGCACCGCTAACTTCCGATTCGAACGATGTAGGTGGTTTTCTGAACACATTAAGTACATCCACAGAACAATTACAATTTTCAACAATTCTTTTGCGACACACGCACTCGCCATGCCACTCGAACGACTCTTCTTCTCCGCCGATTTCGGTGGTGCAAGTGACAGTATTTTGACGATAGATACCGCCACCATACAAACCCCCAAGATGCAAGGCAGTTTTCTAATTCACGACTGAACAGATATTCAGTGAATTTTTTATTTACGTAATTTTCAGGCATTCGTCGATTTTATAATAAAGTTCAATTTGAAGTTTTGAACGGGTGTTTCCACTCCCAGGCTAAGCATGAAGTAAAATTTCGAGTTTAGAAAAGCCCCGTGAAAATTTGTCGAGGGTCGCGCAGCGACCCGAGACAAATTTTCGGGCTTTTCTAAACTCGAAATTTTACTTCATGCGCCACGCGTACAAAACACTGATTTAAAGTAAAGTGAAACACACAAATACATCTTTAATCAGAGTAACAGGGAGTCAGATATTTAGTCTCTAATCAACGATGTTCAGTGTTAATAATAAATAATTAGGTTTTGAATATTTTTGTTAAAACAACTGGTAACGATATTTATATATTAATAGTTGCAAAAAAAATAATAAAATTAAATTTATTCTTAAAGGATTTGTATTCGTGATTCGAAAAAACAGGATTCGAATCTTCGATTCGAATCATATCGTATGTTCATTGAAAAAAAACCTCTAGAGTGCCATGGAAAATATTGTAAGTTGGCAACTCTGGAGTTTTATATTATAATTATCATGTTTGACGTTTTACATGTCAATTCCTAAGGCGTGTAGCCAACTTAAATTTAAAAATAATTAAAATCATGGCACTCTAGAGGTTTTTTTTTATTGAACATACTATACTTATCTCTTACGAATCTTTTATAAGAGTATTCGTGATTCGAATCATATTAGGTGATTCGGATTCATGAATCCAATCCTTTTTACGAGGATTCGTCCCAGCTCTGCCCTGTATACGCAAGTTTAAAAGCGAAACTTACTTTCTGGATACACCACGTATATTAGTTTACATATTTAAATCTACCTGCTCATATTTCTGAAAAAGGCAACGCAAATTTAAACATTTGGGATTCAACTAAATGTAAATATACATTTCTGCAATTATTTATTAAATTAAATTGACGTAATTGACAAATGGTTTCAACAAGAGAGCGCAATTTCTTACATACTGCATGTAAAACAATTACATTATTATAAACAAAGTACTCAGGTCGTGGAAGCACTTATTTTCTATGAAGAAATTAGCTAGCCATCAAGATGCAATTTAACTTTATCCTATTTTTACTGAAGTAAGTAATTATTCGAATTATCTTTTCAGACTGATGTCGCCAAGTAGTTCTCCAGCAACTTCGCCAACAATGTCGAACTCGTCATCGCCGACGCCGCCGGCAGTAAATTACAACAAAATGTCTGGGATACCGTGCGTGGCGGCGGCCTCCAGGTACACCGCACCCGTCCACATCGATGTGGGTGGTACCATTTACACGTCTTCACTAGAAACATTAACTAAGTAAGTAACTGCCAGAACAAAAATATATTCCCCTGTAGATCCTCTCATCTGGAGTTTCTATTTAAATTCATCTCTTTCTGTAGATTCAATTCTCTGAAAATAATAATCTGTTGATCGTCATCTCCGGAATCTTTAGAACAGGGGTTCTCAACCTTTTTCAGGTCGCCCCCCCCCCCTTATAACTCTATGCCCACGCCCCTTATAATTCCATGCCCCCCCCCTTATAATTCCATGCCCCCCCCCTTATAATTCCATGCCCCCCCCTTATAATTCCATGCCCCCCCCCCCTTATAACTCCATGCCCCCTCTTATAACTCCATGCCCCCCCCCCTTATAACTCCATGCCCCCCCCTTATGACTCCATGACCTTTTTCCCTGATTTTATTTGGGTTTTTTATTTAGATTGAAACACCATTATAGCCTTATTTCACTTAACCTACTCTTTAGGAAATCTATCGCGCCCCCCTAATGTGGCGTGCCCCCCGGTTGAGAAACCTTGCTTTGAAAAATTGTTCCCCAGAACAGTCGATTTCTAGCAGAACATTTTTTAGATTATTTTGAACACTTTTGTCAGAAAATACTGTTTTATGATACTCTTCCCTGAAGTTATTTATCAATATCGCGTTCGTTGAAAATTCTCTAGAATGTAAGAGAATTTACATTTATAGGGTGCTTCGACAAAATATAAAGAATTAACAAGTGTGAAAATGGGTTTTTAGATACATTCAATTATTTGTTGGCAACAGGATATTACTGATATTGGTAAATAAAAGATAATTCTAGTTTAATATAAGACATTTAGTGCAAATTTTCCTTAGTTTACTCTCTGTTCTCAACTTTTAATTTTTTTTTCCCAAATCTATTTGTATGCACTTGTATCCCTTGACTTTTAGGGTCCTCATTTGTTCTTGTATATTGTACAGGGTATAAATAAATAAATAATATTATTAAACATGCACGCATGTTTAATAATAAACTTTAAGATTGTTTACCTGTCTTTTTAGTATATATTCATTTTGTGGAAAACCCACATTTTAGTCAATTTTCAAGATTTTTCAACTGCTGTCAATATCAATAAAATTTTTCAAATTTTATGTAAAATTAAAATAATATTTAAAAATTAAACTTTGTCATTTTTTAAATATTGGTATTTAAGTTTTATTTAATTTTAATGTTTTATTTGGATACTATTAAATTTTAGTAGTTTCTTTACCAAAAAACATATAAATCGGAAAAAAATATAATTATTTTTTTTTAGTTGACAGTTATGATACACATATTTAAAAGTGAACACGCCTATGACAGTTGGCATTTAGTCTGTAATGTATTTAATTTATATGTTTAATGTTTATTTACGGAAATTCCATATAAAGTACATAATACTTAATACTAACAATAAATTAAAAATAATAAATAAGTTGAAATATAAAATCACAAACAATATACAAATAGAACAAACAAGTGTAATTTATAATATCAGATTTATCTTATAATGTCACATGGCATTTAAATTATTATGATAGTTAGCATTCGTGATATTTCTCAGTTTTAAATGCCAATATTTTCACTTTAACTCAGTGTTTTGTACACGTGGCGCATGAAGTAAAATTTCGAGTTGAGAAAAGCCCGAATTTGGATTTGGACGCTGCGCATCCAAATCCAAATTCTCAGGGCTTTTCTCAATTCGAAATTTTTTTTCATGCTTAGTCTAAGAGTGGAAGACACTCGTTTAGTTTTTTGAAAATGTTGTGAATTTTCAAGTTTCTAGCATTTTCAAAGTTTTAGTTCATTTTTAACGCTTTTCGTAAATTTTTAAGATTTCCTTTAGTTTTCGAAATTCAAACGGTTTTCCTGAATTTCCTATATTTTTGTTAATTTGAAAATAAGTTTTTAATTTTCATATTCTTGGCAATTTTCATGAATTTACTAAATATTCGTTAACTTAGAAAATGTCGAAATTTTTCATGAAATTCCAAGATTTCCATAAATTTTCAAAAATCTAAGGGTTTTCCTGAATTTCCTAAATTTTTGGTAATTCAGAAATATTCTACATTCTTAATGAAGTTTTGTTGATTTTTTAAATCTTGGCAGTTTTCGTAAATTCTCTTAATTTTTTTTTAAGGGCATGATTTTGTTGATACCGTTGCATACGGTATTTTATATAAAGTCGATTAAGTTGCATATGTTATTTTGGTAATTGCAAAAATTAATGTAACGAGCAAAGAAAGGAACCATCCGTTCTAGCGCGTTTTTTTACCAAGTCAGAGATAGATAAAACGCGAATGACAGCGGAGCCAATTGCGAAATTGTTCAGGGCGTTTAGGCAACCCGAAGGGAACGTCATTCCCAAACTCCAATATGTATACACTGCTTGGAATAAGGAATAATTAAGCAATATTTTTCGTGCGTTCGGATTTGTGCCCGGTGTATTGGCCTCGATACTTAATTAGACGCACCCTGGTGGCAAAAATCAGAAACTCGAGTTTACGAGTAACAGTGTTTACATTTTGCATTGTTTGGTATAGGCTAAGTAAGCAGCGATTGCAGCACCGCCACGCGGTCTTAAGCCTAAGCAGCATCGGTGCCGGTTGTCATTTCGTCATACGGGAGTTCTGAGCTCTGAGTTCGTTTATAAATAAGCACACAGCAGCCGCATGCTTACAGAAGCCTTTGCCACCTTTACAGGTGCAAAGCGAGTCAATAACAACCCGCTTCTCGTTAATCTGAAATACCCTAATACTTAACGAGGGGGGAAAAGTAATTTTTAGCGAGTTTTCACACGACTGTAAAATTACTATTTCCACCTCCGTTAAATACAACATTTCGTCTTACAAGTTGAAGAAGTTCACTCTCACTAACTGAAACAGTAGGAGAAAGTGGCACTTCTGTTACGAGTAAGGAAAATAACATTGTTTGAAATTGTATATCAAATTGTATAAGCAGAAACTTAAAAAGCTTAAATGAAATGCGTATATTTCTTATTATGCGTTCTATTTGTAATTGTAAATAATAAGTAAATTAATAATTTAACAACATTTCCAAACAATTCTACGTGCTACAGTGAACTTGTTGAAAATGAAATCTCATTATGACGCAGAAACATTACAATTTTGTATAGGTTACCTCTACCGACGGTTTGTAGTACAGGGTGTCTGCTTTGGAGTTCAATGCCCCGGGTGTTTCTCTTAAAACAGTGATGGGGAAACTACGGCCCGCGGGCCAAGTCCGGCCCGCGGAAAGGTTTAATCCGGCCCGTTTAAGAGTGCCGTCGTGAGAATGTTTGAACGCGTTCTTACTTCGTAATGTGACGACCCGCATAAAAACTACCTACCTACGATTAAGCATTATTCTTTGGCCCGCTACGATTGTCTGGTTATTACAAACGGCCCGTCTTAAAAAAAGTTTCCCCACCACTGTCTTAAAACAACCCCGCGCAAGATATTATTCTCGTCTCCTCTTATTTCTTCGGATACGTCGGTTACGTGCGAACTTTCACAAAGCTTCCTACCTTTCGACAGGCTTTTCCGTCGGAAAATGGTTGTGTCAACCGTTTCAAAGCCGTAAATTATTATGACATGCATATTTACATCGGTTTTGTACGAACAAATACCACGAACAGCATTAAATTATGACGTTACACAATCAAAAACCAACTGACACCATGCAACTCATACGCAACCGACACCGATGCTGCTTATACAGAAATCCGCTTGGTGGCGGGTGCCACGGCGCGAACAGCTGTTTACTTAGTCTATTGCCGACGTTCGTAATTTCGCAATTATTTTGTGTGGAGTACAAATTATGGCTAAACATAATACAAATTGTTGTGTCTTTGGGTGTTATTCGAGGAAGGCATGCGATAAAGACATCCATTTTCATTATTTTCTTTAAAATAATGCCGGTTTTGTTAACATAACCAACAAGTATGGAATCGTTGAAAAAATCAACAGGCGAGTTGCTTGGGAGAAAGTGTTACTAATGGGGGAAAAGGTAACATCCAATATGAGAGTATGCTCTAAACATTTTAAACGAGAGGATTACAAATTCATTGGTATGTTACATATTTCTTGTAATAACAAAATGCATATTCCCAACTAATAATACATCAATTTTTAGGAAATATTAATAAATTAACGAACCCAAATTTAAAAAATAGTGCCGATCCTTCTTTGCTACTGCCTCAATGATCTCACCGACAGACAAGCAATAATTATAAAAGAAAAACTGTACGGTATTGTAAACGTCAAGAACTGCAAGATGCTCAACAATCAAGTTATATTTTTTGGGCCTCGGTGGCCGAGTGGGTAGAGACCCTGCCCATAGACCAAGAGGTCGCGGGTTCGAATCCCGTCCGGTGAAAAAATTTGTGTCCATGGATGTAGTGTGAATGAATTGTGGCGTCCAAACGAATTAAATAAGTGGTAATTAGTTAATTAATAAATTAGAAAAATAATACAATGGCAGATGGCTGTATGGCGAAAGCCGAGGCTAATGAAACAAAAAAAAAAAAAAGTTATATTTTTTCTGAAGTTGCTACTTATCAATGCCACGAAGAAGTTCAAGATGAAGAAGATTATGTAGTGACACGTGATATTTTATCTGTTGAGGAAAAAACTGCAGTTGACGCATTGTTCCAATTATCTGAAAATATTGTGCCGCCTAACACAGATAAGTGTGTTCAAGTGACGAGTGGTGATTTAAAGAAAAGCTTTTTAAGTAAAATAAAGACAGATACAGCATTAAATTCATTAAGTGGAATACCATCGCAAGACACTCTCAAATTTCTTGAAACATCAATTAAAAAATATTATCCCAATTGTAGAGTATTAAAATTGAGTGTTTCAGAACGAATTGTCTTAGTGTTCATGAAATTAAAATTAGGTTTAACTTTTACCGTGCTTTCCTTCTTTTTTGAAGTATCATATACACTTTGTGTAAAATTTTTGCAAAATATATACAATATTTATCACAAATTTTAAAATCATGTATTACCTGGCCATCAACAAAACAAAATTTACCTACATGTTTTAAAAACTTTCCTAATGTACGGATTATTCTTGATTGCTTAGAAATACCTCTACAAAAACCAAAGTGTTTGTGTTGTCGAGTTAAAACATACTCACATTATAAAGGAAAGCATACTCTAAAAGTTATGGTAGGAGTTAGCCCTGGTGCTTTGATAACTTTTGTTTCAAAGTGTTATGGTGGTAGAAGCACAGCAAGCGAAGGGGCGCCATCGAAGCCATTTCATAAATTTAAAATTCTATATTTTGAACTTCACTTTAAATCAGTGTTTTGTATCGGTGGCGCATGAAGTAAAATTTCGAGTTTAGAAAAGCCCAGAAAATTTGTCTCGGGTCGCTGCGCGACCCTCGACAAATTTTCACAGGGCTTTTCTCAACTCGAAATTTTACTTCATGCTTAGTCTGGGAGTGGAAAAAACTCGTTTAAAGCATCAAATTGAACTCTTTTAAAAAAACAACGAATATCTACAGATTTAAAGAAAATAAGCTGAATTTAGAATACTCTAAAAATTGAACTCATTTAAACAAACAACGAATATCTAAAGATTTAAACAAAATAAGCTGAATTTAGAATACTCTAAAAATTGAACTCATTTAAACAAACAACGAAACTTTAAAGAAAAACTCCCTGTATATCAGTTCAATTCGCAATTCGCAAAAATTATTGCTTCAGAAAATTCGCCCCTCTTCTTTTTTAAAGAAAACCCCCCTGTATATTAGTAAAAATGTTTTACTTTTCAAAGTAAACCTAGTAGTTAGTATAAGCATTCCAAATTCAGCTTATTTTCTTTAAATCGTTAGGTATTCGTTGTTTTTTCAAGAGTTCATTTTGAAGATTTAAACGTGTTTTCCACTCCCAGACTAAGCATGAAGTAAAATTTCGAGTTTAGAAAAGCCCTTTAAAAATTTGTCGAGGGTCGCGCAGCGACCCGAGACAAATTTTTTGGGCTTTTCTAAACTCGAAATTTTACTTCATGCGCCACGCGTCTAAAACACTGATTTCAAGTGAGGTTTAAATATACATAAATTTCACAATATTTTAGTATTTTATACGCGTGGCGCATGAAGTAAAATTTCGAGTTTAGAAAAGCCCAGAAAATTTGTCTCGGGTCGCTGCGCGACCCTCGACAAATTTTCACAGGGCTTTTCTAAACTCGAAATTTTACTTCATGCTTAGTCTGGAAGTGGAAAACACCCGTTTAAGGCTTCAAATTGAACTCTTTTAAAAAAACAACGAATATATAAAGATTTAAAGACAAACTCCCTGTATATCAGTTCAATTCGCAAAAATTATTATTTCAGAAAATTCGCCCATCTACTTCTTTTTTAAAGAAAAGCCCTCTGTATATTAGTAAAAATGTTTGACTTTTCAAAGTAAACGTAGTAGTTAGTATACGTATTCCAAATTCAGCTTATTTTTTTTAAATCTTTAGATATTCGTTGTTTTTTCAAGAGTTCATTTGAAAGCTTTAAACGAGTGTTTTCCACTCCCAGACTAAGCATGAAGTAAAATTTCGAGTTTAGAAAAGCCCCGTGAAAATTTGTCGAGGGTCGCGCAGCGACCCGAGACAAATTTTCACGGCGCTTTTCTAAACTCGAAATTTTACTTCATGCGCCACGCGTATAAAACACTGATATCAAGTGAGGTTCAAATATATATAAATTTCACAATATTTTAGTGTTTTATACGCGTGGCGCATGAAGTAAAATTTCGAGTTTAGAAACGCCTGAAAATTTGGATTTGCCGGGGCGCGACTCGCTTCGCTCGCGCGCCCCGGCAAATCCAAATTTTCAGGCTTTTCTAAACTCGAAATTTTACTTCATGCTTAATCTGGGAGTGGAAACACTAGATAGGCGACCAATTAAAGCTTATGTTGCAATTTCCTTTATTTAACATTTATGACATAAAATAAATCGAGTTGATGTTTTTTTTTTGTTCTTCATTAAGAACAAATACAGAACAAATACAAATTAGTGTGCATTATTTGGGTTTTAGTACATTTAGCATCTACAATTTGGAAATATATGTCTTGATAAAAGGTACAAGGAATGAACAAACCTTGTTTTCGCAGGACAAAAATAAAAAACTATCTTTTGACGAAAATAATGCAAAAGTTTAAATTATACCTAAATTACTTAAAATAAAGCTTAATAAATATACTTCTAAAGAACCAATTTTGATAACAAAATCACACAGATTACCAAATTATTAATTTAACAATTTTTAGTGTAACTGTGGAAAAAATTAAATCAAACAATTTAAACAAAACTACAAAAGTTTAAAGTGATCAGAAATTGTTCAAAATAATTGGAATTTGATTTCTTTAAAAATACACTGATATAATAAAACTATATCAAAACAAAATCGGATAAAGCCATATTTGAACAAAGCAATGTTATAAATAAACTCGAGCCACATCTTGACTCAATTATGGTCGATAAAGGTTTTTTAATCGATACAATTTGTGATGAGCATAATATTAAATTAATTCGGCCTTCCTTTTTAAGGAAGAAAAAACAATTTGATGCTGAAGAATCATTACAAAATAAAAATATTGCAAAGGCAAGAGTCCATGTTGAGCGTGTTAATCAACGCATAAGAATGTTTGACATTTTAAATAAACCATTTCCATGGAAATTATTAAATTGTGTAGACGATATTTTAATAGTTTGTTGTGGAATGGTAAATTTGCAGCAACCTTTATTAGCTGACAATAAATTTGAATAAGTATTTGTATGTTTATTAAATGTTTTTGTATTTTTTTGTCTTATATTCAGAGAGCTTTGTTTTCATTTAATTGACTGAGTTATCATGCAGTACAATTATTTAATTGGTATTTACTTTAATAAAACAACATTTTATATGGGAGTACGGTCCGAGAACTGACCCCGAGCAGTCCATCCCGCTGCACAATTAAAAGGTCAATTATCCTTCTAATCACATCCTTTTCAACAATTGTTTTCCCTAATTCCTTTCCATTGAACCTTTTCCTTTAAAAATCCACGTGTATTTCCTATTTCCTATCCCTTGGGGAGGGCAGAGGGCGCAGCAATGGCTGTTTAACTGTCCAGATTTTAACCTACACTTAAGACCTAGATTTAAGATTTCATTACTCATCCCTTCATCCACTAATTTATTTATTCATACAATCAATACTCCAATAAACCTAAAAATATTATTATTATTATTTCATAATTACTGTGACTGGTCAACAGAGCTTTATTAGCTAAGGCCATTAATTACGCAAAGAAGAAGAAGAAGAACATTTTATATATAATTATTATTCTTTATAGTGGCAATGAAATTTAAACATATTATTAAAATAAATATTTTAATAATATGTTTAAATTTCATTGCCACTATAAAGAATAATAATTTCTGTTATTTTTAATATTAAATTCTCTGCATATTTATCATTAAAAGGTATTTCGAGCCTCAAGCATGAGCTGTCCTTCGATGAATATATTAAAAAATCATATATTGACAAATTTAAAATAGCCATTCCCAATTGTACTTGAGCATAATAATTATGCTTCTGTTTTAATACTATGCCCTGTTCAGTCTTTTCTAAATATTTGCATGAATCGAGTAATTCAACAGGACCCTCTTGACTACCTTAAAATAAAAAAATACAATGTTACATACGAGGGTAGATTGAAAAGTTTCCGGAATGGGCAAGAGATGGCGCGCGTATCGTGAAATTGTTATGATGGTTGTCAAGGCTAACCTATTTTAGGTAAGCTGTCAAATTTTCAGACACGTGCGTCGTTCCGTTTTTGTTTACTAGGATATCTTGTGAAGCAAGTCAGGCACCTTTGGAAAAATTGATAAAAACGAATTTCGTGCAGTCATCAAACATTTCTGGATGGACGGGAAAAAGGCGACGGAGATACGAGATATTTTGCACGAAGTTCATGGCACATCTACACCTTCATTTTCGACTATTAGTTTCTGGGTGAGCGAGTTCAAACGTGGCCGTACGAGCACCAAGAATGAACCACGCAGTGGACGTCCAAAAATGACCACAAATGAAGAAATGGTCGACAAAGTCCATGATCTCGTGTTAGCCAATCGACGAGTGATGTTGCGCGAAATAGTACAGACCACGGGCATCTCATATGAACGTGTGCAAAATATCGTGCACGGACATTTGGGCATGAGGAAGCTGTCGGCGCGATGGGTGCCGCGTTTGCTGACTATGGACAACAAGCGAAATCGTGTGACCACTTCGAAAGAGTGTTTGGCCTTGTTAAAGCGTAATCCAACGGATTTTTTTCGCCGATTCGTGACCGTGGACGAAACATGGATCCACCACTACACACCAGAAACCAAGCAGCAGTCAAAACAGTGGATTTCTCCAGGCGAATCTGCTCTGAAGAAGGCAAAGACTGTCCCATCGGCTGGAAAGGTCATGGCCACCGTTTTTTGGGATTCGCAAGGTGTGATACACATCGACTTTTTGCAGAAGGGAAGAACTATCACGGGACAATACTACAGCGATTTATTAGATCAATTCAACGGCATATTGAAGGAGAAACGGCCTCATTTGCAGCGGAAAAAAGTGCTCTTCCACCACGACAACGCGCCGGCCCATTCATCCCGAATCGCCAATGCTAAATTGGTTGAATTGGGCTACGAGGTGGTGCCGCATCCCCCGTACTCTCCAGACCTGGCCCCGTGCGACTTCTTTTTGTTCACAAACATGAAGACTTGGCTCGGAGGCAAGCGCTTTACATCAAATGAGGAGGTCAAGCTTATTTTGCAGAGTTCCCGAAATCATATTTTTCTGAAGGCTTAAAAAAGTTGGAGCACCGCTGGGAAAAGTGTTTCTCCTGCAAGGGTACTATGTTGAAAAATAAAAAATAAAACCTGTTCAATTACTGCGTTTTCTTGCCCATTCCGGAAACTTTTCAATCTACCCTCGTATAAGTATTAGCTAACATATTCAAACCTGCATAAGGGCACTTAATTTCAATTAATTTTGTTGGAATATTATTTTCATAAATAATACCATCTGGTGAAAATCCCAACCAAGGATATTGTTTACAAATAATTAATCCAAAATTATTATAACCTTCCAGATTTGTCAATGATTTATAAATAGAAAGAGCACTTCCTTCATGATTAATCCCATATGTATTTATTTGAAATGTATTTTGGATTAAAAAAATCCTTTGATTTTTTTTTCCATTCCTTTCCACGATAGGTATAAATGGAATAGCAAATTGATCCTGAAATACAAATTACCATATAAATAGTCAAAACATAGCAATTATTAATTGTATAAAATGTGAATATTTGTATCAGATTTGTTTAATGTAAAAATTACTTCAAATATATTTACATTTATTTAAAATTAAACATGTGCAAGTCAGTCAATTTCAAATAAAAGAATTTTAACTTTAATACCTGTAATCCTAGGTTTTCTCGCTTCTCGCCATTCAGGGGTTTTTTGTTGTGAACAAGCTATCGAACAAATATCCACATTATAAATTCGTTCCAATTGTTCCTTACAGCAATCATCAAGATTAAATTGATCATGTGTAAGTTTAAGGTTTTCTAAAAATAATGATTTTTCTGCGTGTTCCAAGCAGATACGTATATTCGCAGGTATTAGTTATTTCTAAGATTGGTAGAGTTACACAACGACCAGATCTAAAATTTAAAAAATGCGGCTAGTTTTCAAGAACAAACCTAAATATGTTTAAACATGAATATTTCAAATTCAAAACCGATTGAATTCGAGAGAATAAGCTTACACTTCTTTTAGTTTGAAATACTTTAAAAATAAAATCAAGACAATGTTCATATAAAATGTATTCTATATGAATATTGTTGCAATTTTATTTTATTTCTAAATATGTTTAGTTTGTTTTTGAAAAAAAATTGTAAAAGTTAATTTGTAAGAATAAATATACAGATGTTTTCCCAAGTTAGACGTCGGTGCCAAATTAATGAATTCCTTTAAACAATCTGCGGTCTCTGCTGGTGTTAATTGTTAATTCCTTTTTGGGATGCAGGTGTATTCGCACACAGGAATTGGTGCATAACTATCCTGCACATTTGTCTTTACCTTGGCCCAGTAACACTCTACATCCGTTGAAGATAATACATCGAGATAGTATATCACTCCTGAAATTAACAAAACAAGCACAGCAAAACTACTCAATAACAAATGTTTAAATATCTCATTCCAATCGTCAGGGCGTTGATGCCTCTTATATATTTTATTTAATACAACCTGGCACTATTTAATAAAACTGCAGAAATATGTTTACAGGTTCCAGATAAACCTGCTTTACAAGTGCATTTAAATTTTATTATTGAAACAATTTTTCCTAATTTTAGTTAGCCTTTAATTGTATGGGGTTTTCCCTGTAGATGACTTGTTTGTAAACATAGCCCTAATATTTGAACTGGACTATTTAGCTCACTATTTTTGCGGCCACAAAGTATTAAATGCTTGGCATTTAGAATCTTCTCGCCCTCAATAATGCACCTACTATCTGGATTAACATTCAGATATTTAAATATTTGGCTAAGGCTTAAAAAATATTTATTTTCCATTATATAACCTAAAAAGGGTATGAGCCATTTATGAATTATAAGAGTAGAGGGTTACAGACGATTCTAGAACCTCCTCCTCATTTGAGAGGAAACTCCTCAAAATGATTAAAAGAGTTAAAACCTCCTGGTAGGGAGGAGGTGTCTTTTTAGAATTTCCAAAGAACCTTCTTTCCTCCTCCTCATAAAATGAAGAGGGGGAGGAGGAGGAGGAGGAGGTTACTTTACTGTTTTATTGATTCTAAAGAGGCAATATACTCTTAATAATTTTAAGATAGTTTTCACCAAATAGAAGAGGTAGGGTTCATAGAATCGGCTAAAAATATCACCCTTGAGTGCTTACAGTCCACGGTCTAACGTATTGTCTAGCATCCATTAAAGACAAATAATGTGTCTAATCAAAATCCAAAGGGGCCCTTACCCCCTCAAGATTTTCACCCGATACATTACAGCTTTTATGCGCTGTATCGCTATAGGCGGACCATGCACAAGACAAGATGTGTTCATCTCGATGGTTCAAGGGCGACTGATGAATAATACATAAGATGTCATATATGAATCTATTAATAAATATTGTCAATGCGGTTAAAGTGTTGTTAGCAACATCGATGATTGAAGGTATTGAATGCCTTCAATTGGATTCTAATGAGTGGGTAAACGACCTCCTTTAGGCGGGAAAATCATAAAGTAGTTAGTCCTTTTCAGAGAAGAAGTATGTGAGGTCGTTGTGATGTAAAAATATATACAGAACCTCCCCCCAACATAATATTATGGGACTATATAAGATCTGCCGGATGGGTGTAACTTATTACAGTACACGTGTTGTTGTCAAGAATACATCTGCCAGAACTGTGTCACTAATTAGTGTTGTTGTCAATAATAAATTGAATAATAAGTAAGTATTTGTAATTATTTTGAAAATAAATTAATTTATTGATTGAAGTGACATTTTAGTGAAACAACAAAACCCGAGTAATAAACAAATTATTAGAGCACGTATTTAAAATAATGGGCCAATTGATAATGCGAATTCAGCAAATGACTCGGGATTTTTTGAAGAGGGTGAAGAATCTTTTTTGAATATAAATCTACCGAATCATGGTGAGACTACTACTGTTGATGTTCCATGGAATATCAACGATACCAACGATGATTCAAACCACAACAATCAACTTGTAAAACAAAAGAAGAACGCTATGAAAAATTTGCTGTCGTCGAATACGTATATTTTAAATAAAAGTAATTCTAAATGGGTGTCGGTAGGTTTGGACATAGATCTTAATCTTGAACCAGTTATTAGAATATTGGGTAAGGGTGGGCAAGGAATTTCTTTGAATGAACAGATGTGGACAGTATTTTTAGAACAAAAAGTGAATATCAACCAAACATTTTTTTATGTAGATACGGATCAAACAATCAGCTTTAATGGAGTAAACATTTCATTTAGTTTAATGAATAATTGTCGTAAAGTTGCAAGAATTGATATTGGTGGAAATCACGTATTGTTATCGTATGAAGGTCTTCGTGAATTGTGGAAACTGGTTGATGTTGTTTCGTCTCGTTTGGAATATTTAAAAAATCTTAAGTTTAGTGAATATTACTATTCTTGCTTGGGTTTATTAAATGAACTGGATGGGGATATGAAAACTCGTTTTTCGAAAATAATGCAAGGCGAATGTAATGAATATGCTTGTATGATTGATGAATTGTTACTTTATGGTAATGATAAGTTATTGTTCGATTTTGATATGCAACATATAATGTTAGATTCTTATAATAATGGGAAGTAAAAAGAAAGTAGTAATGTGTGAAAGTAAAAATATTATTCATAGTATGTATGTATGGAAATTTGCGTATAAAGAAGCTAGGAAAGGTGCATGGCATATATATTATTATGATTCTTTAAGATTCAAAGAAAAATTGAAAAGAATCGAATTAGCGATAAGTTTTTGTTTACAAAGTAGTTTTAGGGAGAATGTATATAACTCAAGGTTTAAGTAGAACATAGTTAGTATAAGTGTTAGTATTAGGTGAAGTGGTAAATCTTTGTTAAAATTAAATTATAAAAATCAATAAACAGTTTTTAAGTTGCCACAGTTTATTTGTATACCTTTAAAATAAAATGTATGTCTATTATTCCGTCAGTCGTAAAAGAACTATCAAATGGATCGGTCGGGGGCTACTAAATAAATTAATAAACAAGCTGCCTTTTGAAATTCATTTACCTGGATATAATTATTGTGGGCCTGGAACAAAATTAGAAAAGAGATTAGCGCGAGGCGATAAAGGAATAAACGAACTCGACGAAGCTTGTAAAGAGCACGATATAGTGTACGATAATACAAATAATTTAAAAGAAAGGCATATAGCCGATCATAGGTTACTCAAAACTGCAAAAAAAAAAATTCTGGTTGGTCCAAGTGCCGGAGAAAAGATTGCATCGGCAGGAGTTGCAGCAGCAATGAAAGGGAAAACTTCATTTGGAATGGGTCTAAAAAAGAGAAAAAACAAGGGTAGAAATCGCAAAAGAATGAGTCGGGGTGGTACTTTAACGTTTAACAAGGCAGTTCGACTGGCCAGAAACGCTATCAGTAGAAGAAAACATAAAAGTGTATTTGATGCTACAAAAGCTGCATATAATGTTTTGAAAAAATATAAGAGAAAAATTAAATTTCCAAAACGTAGAGTCATTCCTATACCGAAACAAGGAGGATTTCTTCCGTTGATTCCATTATTTGCAGCTTTAGGTGCATTGGGTTCCCTTGGAGGAGGGGCAGCCGCTATAGCGAAAGCAGTAAACAGTGCAAAATCAGCTAAAGAACAACAAAAAGAAGCTGAGCGACACAATAGAGCTATGGAAGCCAAATCAGTGGGTTCTGGTTATTACATAAAACCATATAGAAGAGGATGTGGTTTATATTTTCCCGAATATTCAAAAAACTGAAAATAATGTTCCTTCATAAAAGACCTCTAAATAATTTGGAAATTTTAAAAATAGCAAGGTTATTGAAAATACCATCGTTTAGAGGTGTCTATATGAGAAATGCATTACCGAAAAAAATTTTAAAAAATGAAAGTGCAGTTATCAATTTAGACAATAAAGAAAGTGAAGGAACGCATTGGGTTGCTTATAAAAAAAGTGGCAGTAGAGTAAAATACTTTGACAGTTTCGGTGATTTAAAACCTTCCATTGAAATTGAAAAATATTTAAGATCGGATGATAAGAATAATTTTATAAGTTATAACTATGAACGCTACCAGACAATCGATGATTTAAATTGTGGACAATTGTGTTTAATGTTTTTAATAAATAATTAAGAAAACAATTTAAACATCAGTCGAAGACTAAACGCAATGGTGAAAACTTCTCATTCGCTTACGTTTACGTTGACCGGAATCAATTCCGAGTTAAGTTGCAATTTTAATCCACCGATTTATTTGAGCAAAGTTTTTAAAATGTTTTCAATACAATTACCTGCTTAATTATAAACTAAATACACCACTACACCAATGCCAGAAGTTTAAAAAGTGTTAATAATGATAAATTCTAAAATAAAATGGAAAAGATTTATACGTATTTAAATGGGAATTCAGTCTTATTACTCGTAAACTTCCAGCTGATTGCCGTGATCGAAGCGCCCTCATCGGTAGGTACCGAGGCCAATAAGAATTGGCCGAGGTAGCGGCGGTATTAATTATGAGTAGAGCTCGGATTTCTAAGCACAAAAAATTTAAAAAAAGCGCATTAAAAAGCACCGATTTAAGCAAAAAAGCATTATTTTATGCAAAAAAAAGCAATATTTTAAGCAAAAAAAAAAGATTATTATAAGTATTTACGGTGTGTTCGATAAAAAAACGCCCAACGCGATAACTTCGTTATTTATTTACTGATTTTAGAATTATATTACAGGCAGCCGCCTACAAATTTTAGGTTGCCCTTTATTTGACAATAAAGTTATTATTTAAATAAAATATATTAATGCCATTTCTTAGTATTTAAACGGCCATTAACTTTGGATTTTAAGTTAATGGCCGGTTAAATACTAAGAAATGACATTAATATTTTTTTTTAAATAACTTCATTGTCAAAGAAAGGACAACCTAAAATTTGTAAGCGGCTATCTGTAATTTTTATTTTATTACATTAGACCTTATTTTTCTGAATCCAGCATTGTCCAATATGTTGTTTTCCAAAAATATTGTCGTCGAAAATAAATTGAAATAAATCTATTTAAAATTATATTTTTAAAGAATCAAATTAGTGTGCCTTCTAAAAAATATTCGAATACATCAATTCTAAAAATTCGGACTTCACTTAGAACGAGTGTTTTATACCCGTGGCGGGTAAAGTAAAATTTCGAGATTAGAAAAGCGAAAAAATATTTTTTACAAATTAAATAAGTGTGCCTTGAAAAAATATTCAAATACATCTATTTTCAAAATTCAGACTTCACTTTGAACCAATGTTTTATGTCCGTGGCGCATGAAGTAAAATTTCGAGTTTAGAAAAGCCCCGTGAAAATTTGTCTCGGGTCGCTGGCGCGACCCTCGACAAATTTTCTACGCGGGGCTTTTCTAAACTCGAAATTTTACTTCATGCTTAGTCTGGGAGTAGACGACACTCGTTTCATCATTAGACATTATTTTTAGAGCTTACATCGTCGATTTTTTTGTCTTGAAAACCAAATAAGGTAGGGAATGTTAGAATATGCTAGAATAGATCAGTGCAGAATTTAATTCTAAAATAATCGAGATTAAAGGGTTTAAAGTTGACTAAATATGGTATGAACTTTTGAACACTCTGTATATTATTATTTAAAAAATTAATCACCATTGGATATTTTCGGGTATTGGCTTTCTAAAAAGCACTGAATTTCTTTAAAATTTCAAATATCTCAAAAACGGTTAACCTTATAATAAATAACATTTGTCACTTTTTTCCAATGCACACTGATAATAAT
Source organism: Philonthus cognatus (assembly GCA_932526585.2). Lineage (NCBI taxonomy): Eukaryota > Metazoa > Arthropoda > Insecta > Coleoptera > Staphylinidae > Philonthus > Philonthus cognatus. The sequence goes on from OW052243.1 coordinate 17,186,677, forward strand.
TTTTGAAAAATATAATTTCAAATAGAAGCTGTATTTTAATTTTGTTTCAATAACAATATTTTTGAAAAATATTATTGTGTTCAGAAAAGTAATGTCTAACGATGAAACGAGTGTTTTCCACTCCCAGACTAAGCATGAAGTAAAATTTCGAGTTTAGAAAAGCCCCGCGTGGAAAATTTGTCGAGGGTCGCGCCAGCGACCCTCGACAAATTTTCACGGGGCTTTTCTAAACTCGAAATTTTACTTCATGCGCCACGGGCATAAAACATTGGTTCAAAGTGAAGTCTGAATTTTGAAAATAGATGTATTTGAATATTTTTTCAAGGCACACTTATTAAATTTGTAAAAAATATAATTTTAAATAGAAGGTTTATTTCAATTTATTTTCGACGACTATATTTTTTAAAAACAACATATTGGACATTATTGGATTCAGAAAAATAATGTCTAATGCAATAAAAATAAAAAATTACAGGCAGCTGTTTAAAATGTTTAAGTTGGCTATTATTTGGCAATGAAGTTATTATTGAAAAAAATACTATATTGCTTTGTGTTTAGTTGTCTATCTTTTTACACCAACTATGATTGATCAACCTATCGGCAATCATCTAAACTGAGAGCTGGTATTAGATGTTGAAAACTATGGCGCCTTTTTTAAACAAACTAGATTATTTTTACTTTCCCCCGTATGTAATACAAAGGGAAAGTATTGTTTTCGTGAAAATTTTCGAATCAAAAATTTTAGCGGAAATATCCGTTTTGAGGTCCCCTGAGTCGAATAAGACCATTTTTGAAAAATGTCTGTCTGTCTGTCTGCCGGTCTGTCTGTCTGTGTGTGTGCCTGTGTGCGCTGTACCGCAAAAACCGCTAAAAATATCGAGATGAAACTTGAAACTTAAGCTTTTTGTTACAATCGGAAGAACTGAAAAGCTTTTGGTGAAAATCGGAAAACCGGAAGTGGTACTTTACTCTTAGCGTTTTTCAGTTTTTTTCAGATTTTTTCAATAAATGTTCATCAAACAAAAAATTCTTTCAAATAAAAGTTGTAGATAATAACAAAATGAAGATGTATTGTTCACTTACTTTTTGTCATAGCACTCTTAGTTTTTGAGATATTTCAAAAGTTGTGTTTTATCTAGTTATTGGTGTGTGACAGTGTATGTGTCGATACAATTGAAAAATGTTTCAAATAAAAGTTGTAGGAAATGAAAAACTAAAGATTTTTTGTGGACTCACTTTTTGTCATCGCACTCTTAGTTTTTGAGATATTTAATAAATAGTGTTTTTTTTATCTAGTTATTGATTTGTGTCAGTGTGTGTGTTGATATAATTGGAAAATGTTTCAAATAAAAGTTGTAGGTAATACAATATTAAAGATTTTTTGTATCTTCACTTTTTGTCATAGCACTCTTAGTTTTTGAGATATTCAATAAATAGTGTTTTTTATCTAGTCATTGGTTTGTGTCAGTATGTGTTGATCCAATTGAAAAATGTTTCAAATAAAAGTTGTAGTTATCAAAAAGTTGAAGACATTTTGAAAATAATAATGCTACAAATATTTTAAAAGTGATTTAATACGCAATTTACGGGGGAAAGTACTATGATGGACACATCACCATTTTTATTGATAGTTTTAATACATTGGCGGGCACACAAAGATATAATTTCAATTTATTCAAGTGTGGATTTAAAGAGGAAGATTTTCCACATGAATCAAAATTTGTTTAATGCTAATTAAAAATTCTTTTCTGTAATAAATTAGTTATGTTTTTAGTCCGAGCGGGAGACTTTTTAAAAACATTTATTTCGAATTAGTAAACATAAAGAAAATACGCGATGTGTGTCGTATAAACTATGTTGCGGCACTTTATTGTACATAAATTATGTGTAAATTTATTTGTATATTTAGCCTTTTTTATTCATATATTTGTATCTGTAAATATTTTATTTTTATAACACATTTCAGTTTCAATATTCAATTTTATGTTTTCTGCTTAATCTTTATTTTATTACTTTATTGCTGGATTGTATTTTCTCCAGATATTTGTATATTTTCGACAAGAATGTAGTTCAAATCTTAATGTACTTTTAATAGACCGTTGTAAAGTTGAACGGCTCTGTTAGCTACGGGGGGTGTTGTGTTGTTGTTCGTCCGTTCGGGAAATATTCGCAGAAAAAATAATTTGTATGGCCATGTGGCTAATTCCTAGAAATGCGTCCCTTCGACGCATAATACAATCTAGGTAAACGAAGGGTGCATCCCTTCCTTTGCCACAGATTTGCATCCCGTGACCATCGCTGACCAATAACAACACAACCCCCACTTTGCAACACTCAGTTTTTGGTTCTTTTGAAATGTAGAAACTGATATAACAATTCTATTCTTAAAACGACAAACATCTCAACATTTTACTCAAAATCTAACCTCAACACATCAAAATATTTTATATTTAAATCAGTGTATATAACTCTGTACATTTTATTTACGGTGAATATAAGTTTAAAATTTTAATAAGTGCTACGAAGTATTTTATTTCAACTTCATTCACCCGCATCGGAAATAGTGGTAATTTCGAACCAGTGCGAAAGGAAATCACCACAGAGATTAAACCATCTCTAAAACAAACTAACATTGACAAATTCCGCTCTCAAAGGTGAAGCGAATGGTTTTGTTCAACAGCACGCTGACAATTCGTCTGGTGTAATACAATATTATTATTACTGATAACAATAATGTGCGAATCGTAACTAATTAATTTTTAAAAAACATTTTTTCATTATTTTTTATCAGTTTTATAAAATTTTTTTTTTGTCTTTTGTCGGTTATTCAATGAATTCCCGTATTTTTTTTTTTTTAATAATAAATAGTCCAATTTCAAAAAACACACTAGCGGGATCATAGCCTTAAAGAAGTTCGCCTGCAGATTATTTTCTACAATGTATCATTTTTTTTAACTCTCCTCTACAAAAAAACGATGATTCTTTATGAAGAATATTTTATTTTTCAGAAATAAAATACTATCTGAAAATTCTGCTTCAGAATGTTCTCCTAAAAATATTGATTCATTTAGAAAACAATTCACCGCCTATTTCGCTTCGTTTGTTTATAACTCCTGATATATGAAATAAAATTACGAGAAAATTCGTATAAACCTCTTGATATATTTCTATTTCGTTGTTTATCTTTAACATCTGAATGTAGCAATACAAATAAAAGTAAGTGTAGCATGTTTTATCATGAATAATTACCCAGGGTTAATTAATTACTCACTCTACGTGATGGATGCGTAATATTTATGCAAAGTAGCGTAACAAATGAACCGAATTATTGTTACCACGCTTTAAATATGAGATACACGCAATAAATAATTGCTTTAATTAGCGCAGATAATCAGATAATTAATCATAAACCAGTAATTTATTATATACATTGAGTATTATAGAATACTCGCAATCAGATTTTTTCAGGTACTTAAAGACAAACAAACAAACGTGGAAACAATCAAGTTTGCTAAGGATATACTGCTTTTTTAAATGTTATTTGCAATAATAATACAGATTAAACATGAAGTATAACATAAAGAAAATTTAACTTTAAAAATGGATTTTTTCCGTAAATAAATAAACTTAAACAAAAATTGAGTTTGTCAATAGTTTGCAGAATATTTACAAAATATAAAAACGCATTAAGATTAATATCGACTTTCTGCAAAAATGTTGTCTCATTAAGACTTGTCTGATTGAGACAAAATATTTGCAGAAAGTCGACATTAATTTTAATTAGTTTTTATATTTCATGAAGTATAATTTCGAGTTTAGAAAAGCCTGAACGTTTGGATTTGGACGCGAAGCTTTTCTAAACGCAAAGACTTTTCTAAACTCGAAATATTACTTCATTCACCACGCGTATAAAACACTGATTTAAAGTGAAGTTCAAAATATTCTCAATTAGCAGCATATTTTTAATCCTGTTTTCGAATTTTTTTTATTAATAATTGTTTTATTTATTTACAGTTGTAATTATGTTTTAATGTTTAATTTTATAGTTTTAGTTTTACTATATTATGCATTTTTGAAACGGATAAATAAGTAAACAAATACTGATTCAGCGGGATATTTTAAACTTTGGAATATTTCAGTGTTTTGTACGCGTGGCGCATGAAGTAAAATTTCGAGTTTAGAAAAGCCTGAAAATTTGGTTTGGTCGCTCCGCGCTTCGCGCTACGCGACCAAACCAAATTTTCAGGCTTTTCTAAACTCGAAATTTTACTTCATGCTTAATCTGGGAGTGGAAACACTCGTTAGAAGAAAATTTCAATTAAAAATTCAGCAGAAGAAATCAATTTTCACACACATAAACCGGAGCCGTGTAACATAACCTCTAAATTACTCCAAATTTAAACAGAGTGGACGTTGGAACACATTTGCGATGACTTTTGTTAAAATATTCACTGAAAAATTATTTTTTTCTGAACACCATTTCATATTCTTTTTCAAATTAATTAGAAATGATCATTTTTTGATTCTCCAGTGTTTAAACAAGATACGTGGACTGAAAACTTTTTTATGAAAACTATTGCAATAAATGTATGGATATTTTCAATTTAAATGCAGGCAACTTCAATTTTAGTTAAAGTGTATTGGATTTATTTGTTGAATAATCGAAAATGATTATTTAAAAGTAATTTCTAAAAATATAAAATTGTGCTGACATAAAATAAATTTCTGATGATGTTTGTAGCTGAAATCTCCACTTAATTCTGATTAATTTTTATGAAATTACCTGCTTTAATTTCATAAAAATTAATCAGAATTAAGTAGAGATTTCAGCTACAAACATCATCAGAAATTTATTTATTGTCAGCACAATTTTATATTTTTAGAAATTACTTTTAAATAATCATTTTCGATTATTCAACAAATAAATCCAATACACTTTAACTAAAATTGAAGTTGCCTGCATTTAAATTGAAAATATCCATAAATTTATTGCAATAGTTTAATGTAGACTTCTGCTCAAAAGCTCAACAGAAATTTATTTTTAACCAAGATAGTTTTAGCCTCACAGAAATAACTTTTAAATAACCATTTTTGGTAACTCAGCAAAGAAAACTAAAATATTCTAGCTAAAATATAAGTTACGAACATCTAAATTTTCTGCTCAAAAGCTTACCATAAGTGTAACCAACTTAGTTTTATAGTTTTGGAAATGATTTATAAATAACCATTTTTGGTAACTCAGTAAAGAAAACTAAAATACTTTAGCTAAAATTAAAGTTACGAACACCTAAATTGAAAATATCCATTAATTAATTGCAATAATTTGATGTAGACTTCTGCTCAAAAGCTCAACAGAAATGTATTTGTAACCAAGATAGTTTTATATTCACAGAAATAACCTATAAATAACCGCTTTTAGTAACTCAGCAAAGAAAACTAAAATATTACTTTAAAGTAACTATTTTCAGTAAATCAACAAAAAAACTGAAATACTGTAGTTAAAATTTAAGTTACAAGCATCTAAATTAAAAGTATCCATAAATTAATTAGATTTTTTTTACTTCTGTTCAAACATCCACCAGAAATTTATTTATACCCAAATCAATGTCTTATTCTCAGAAATTTCTTTAAAGTAACTATTTTCGGTAATTTAACAAAGAAAACTAAAATTCTGTTGTTAAAATTAAAGTTACGAGCATCTAAAGTAATGATATCTATAAATTAATTTGATTTATTTTACTTCTACTTAAACAATCACCAGACATTTATTTATAGTCAAATTAATGTCATATTCTCAAACCTTACTTTAAACTAACCATTTTTGGTAATTTAACAAAGAAAACTAAAATTCTCTAGCTAAAATTGAAGTTACAAGCGTTTATACTGAAGATATTTATAAATTGATTTTATTTTTTTTTTCTTCTGCTTAAACATATACCAGAAATTTACTAACAGCCAAATCTATGTACTATTCTCAAAAATGACTTTAAAATGACTGTTTGCACTAACTTAACAAAGAAAACAAAAATACTCTATCTAAAATTGAAGTTACAAGCATCTTAACTGAAAAAATCCATAAATTAATTGTATTTTTATTTTACTTCTGTTCAAACATTCACTAGAAATTAATTTATCGTTAAATCAATGTTATATTTTTAGAAATTACTTTAAACTTACTATTTTTGGTAATTCAATAAAGAAAATTAAAATAGTCTAGCTAAAATTGAAGTTACAAGCATATAAATTGAAAATATCCTTAAATTAATTCGAATTTTTTGTACTTCTGCTTAAATATCAACCAGAAAATTATGAATAGTCAAATCAATATTGTATTCTTGGAGTATTAATTTTAGGTAATTTAACAAAAAAAATACTGTAGCTAAAATTGAAGTTACAAGCATCTAAATTGAAAATATCCTTAAATTAATTGGACTTTTTTTACTTCTGCTCAAACATTCACCAGAAATGTATTTATTATTATTATTATTATTATAGCCAAATCAATGTTATATATTTTAAAAAATTACTTTAAACTAACCATTTTTGGTAATTCAACAAAAAAAAACTAAAATACTCTAGCTTAAACTGAAGTTACAAGCGTTTATATTGAAGTTTTCTATAAATTAATTGTATTTTTTTACTTCTGCTTAAACATTCACCAGAAATTTACTAAGCGCCAAAGCTATGTTCTATTCTCAGAAATGATTTTAAAATGACTGTTTGCACTAACTTAATAAAGAAAACAAAAATACTCCATCTATAATTGAAGTTACAAGCATCTTAACTGAAAAAATCCATAAATTAATTGTATTTTTTTTTACTTCTGTTCAAACATTCACTAGAAATTAATGTATCGTTAAATCAATGTTATATTTTTAGAAATTACTTTAAACTTACTATTTTTGGTAATTTAATAAAGAAAATTAAAATAGTCTAGCTAAAATTGAAGTTACAAGCATATAAATTGAAAATATCCATAAATTAATTGGAATTTTTTGTACTTCTGCTCAAAAAAAAAATATCAACCAGAAAATTATGAATAGTCAAATCAATATTGTATTCTTGGAGTATTAATTTTAGGTAATTTAACAAAAAAAAATACTGTAGCTAAAATTGAAGTTACAAGCATCTAAATTGAAAATATCCTTAAATTAATTGGACTTTTTTTACTTCTGCTCAAACATTCACCAGAAATTTATTTATAGCCAAATCAATGTTATATATTTTAAAAAATTACTTTAAACTAACCATTTTTGGTAATTCAACAAAAAAAACTAAAACACTCTAGCTTAAATTGAAGTTACAAGCGTTTATATTGAAGATTTCTATAAATTAATTGTATTTTTTTACTTCTGCTTAAACATTCACCAGAAATTTACTTAGCGCCAAAGCTATGTTCTATTCTCAGAAATGATTTTAAAATGACTGTTTGCACTAACTTAATAAAGAAAACAAAAATACTCCATCTATAATTGAAGTTACAAGCATCTTAACTGAAAAATCCATAAATTAATTGTATATTTTTTGCTTCTGTTCAAACATTCACTAGAAATTAATGTATCGTTAAATCAATGTTATATTTTTAGAAATTACTTTTAACTTAATATTTTTGGTAATTCAATAAAGAAAATTAAAATAGTCTAGCTAAAATTGAAGTTGCAAGCATATAAATTGAAAATATCCATAAATTAATTAGAATTTTTTGTACTTCTGCTCAAATATCAACCAGAAAATTATGAATAGTCAAATCAATGTTGTATTCTTAGAGTATTAATTTTGGGTAATTTAACAAAAAAAAAAATACTGTAGCTAAAATTGAAGTTACAAGCATCTGCATTGAAAATATCCTTAAATTAATTGGACTGTTTTTACTTCTGCTTAAACATTCACTAGAAATTTATTTATAGCCAAATCAATGTTATTTATTCCAAAAACTTACTTTAAACTAACCATTGTTGGTAATTCAACAAAAAAAACTAAAATACTCTAGCTAAAATTGAAGTTACAAGCGTTTATATTGAGAATTTCTATAAATTTATTGTATTTTTTTTACTTCTGCTTAAACATTCACCAGAAATTTACTAAGAGCCAAAGCTATGTTCTATTCTCAGAAATGACTTTAAAATGACTGTTTGCACTAACATAATAAAGAAAACAAAAATACTCCATCTCAAATTGAAGTTACAAGCATCTTAACTGAAAAAATCCATAAATTAATTGTTTTTTTTTTTACTTCTGTTCAAACATTCACTAGAAATTTATTTATAGTTAAATCTATGTTATATTTTTAGAAATTACTTTAAACTTACTATTTTTAGTAATTTAACAAAGAAAATTAAAATAGTCTGGCTAAAATTGAAGTTACAAGCATATAAATTGAAAATATCCTTAAATTAATTGGAATTTTTTGTACTTCTGCTCAAATATTAACCAGAAAATTATGAATACCCAAATCAATGTTGTATTCTTAAAGTATTTATTTTAGGTAATTCAGTAAAAAAAAAAACTGTAGCCAAAATTGAAGTTACAAGCATCTGAATTGAAAATATCCTAAATTAATTGGACCTTTTTTACTTCTGCTCAAACATTCACCAGACATTTGTTTATAGCCTAATCAATGTTATATTCTCAAAAATTACTTTAAACTAACCATTTTTGGTAATTCAATGATGAAAAGTAAAATACTCTACCTAAAATTAAAGTTTTTTTTTTTTTTGGTTTGTTTGGCATAGGTATTACCATTCAGCCACTAACGTTGATTTATAATATCTATATTAACATATATTTCGACTATTTCGACGTCACAACACATTCACACACATCCATGGAACCGGAGACGAGTATTTTTCGTTAGAAAAATTACTCGCCTCCGCTGGGAATCGAACCCAGATCACCTCCGTGTCTGATTGGCGAAATCGGCGGCTCAACCGCTCGGCCAAAATTAAAGTTACAAGCATCTAAAATGAAAATCTCCTTAAAATATGTGAATGTTTTTGTAGACTCTTTTAAAACATCCTCAGTTAGTTATTTCTAGTGAAAACAACTTCAAATTTTCAGGAATTACTTAGAAATTATATTTTTTTTATTATCCAACGTAGAAAAACAAATTAACTTGACTAAAAAATATTTTCAAAAAACTTTGAAGAATACTCTACATCAAAAAAAAAATATATAAATCTTGAGCGTAAATATATTCACACAGGCTTTAACCAAACCAACCCCGAGGCAACAGACATAGAGCGAGTGAGAGAGAGAGGTTCAACCCTCGAAGGGCCCGGGGCCCGATCGGGCCGTGACAACCAGAGGGCTATAGACACCATGGGAACACAACCTCCCACATACCGATCTTTCTCGCGGGAATGCGCATTCATAAATCTCATTAAACCGCTCTAGAAAAAAATAAAAACTGTGTAAAACGCCACAATCATACGGCATTAAAGTGTTTACAGTATCGAATATCTCAATCGGACCGGACATAAATCACCGAGCGTACTTCGTGATGATAAAAGCCGAGAGAGTCCATGAGCTACATTTTGCTTGATGCAAATACATGTGGTGCGAGGAAAGAAGGAACAAAAAATGGAGATAATTGTTAATTTTGCAGAGCCCGCGAGCTGTCGACGCGGACGTTTATCAATTTCGACAAATGCCGTTTGTTGGTGGTGAATTATTGTTATTACACACGCCTGATGTGTAAAATTATTTCAGATAACAAACACGTTACGCTTTAAATAACACACTTTTGATGGAGATAAAATCGTCGGTTTTAAACCACTAAAGTCATTTAGTACATAGGAATTAAAAAAAACTATTTATATATTTCACCCATTTAAATGAAATAACTTCCCTAAAAAATTATATAATAATAAAACATTTTTAACTTCGTTTGTATAACACTTTTTTATTTTACGTGACTGTAGTTTTGGCAACTTTAGCCTTGCCATTATCAAACATGTGCTACGTGTTTGATAATGGCAAGCTAAAGTTGCTGAAACTGCAGACACGTAAAATAAAAAAGTGTTATACAAACAAATTTAAAAGTGTTTTATTGTTAAATTAACTTGTATGGCGAAGTAGAAGCCTCCACAATACAAAATAAAAAAATATTACTTCATGCTTAGTCTAGGAGTGGAATCACTTGTTAGAATTTTCAAATTGAACGATTTAAAAACCCACGACTGCCCAAAAATTATACACCAAATTCAATTAGTTTTTGGGTATTTTAAATTCTGGTGTTCCTAACTTTAATTTTAATTTAAGTATTTTAGTTTTCTTCGCTGAATTACCAAAAGTGGTTACTTCAAAGTCATTAATTGAGAATGTACTATTGATCTGACTATGAATTAATTTCTGGCGAACGTTTGAGCAGAAGTCTACACCAAATTATTGCAATTAATTTATAGATATTTTCAATTAAGATGCTAGTAACTTCTATTTTAGCTAGGGTATTTTAGTTTTCTTTGCTGAGCTGCGAAAAATGGTTATTTAAAAGTAATTTTTGTGAATATAAAACTAGGTTGGTTACAAATACATTTTTGTTGAGGTTTTGAGCAGAAGTCTACACCAAATTATTGCAATTAATTGATGGATATTTTCAATTTAGGTGTTCGTAACTTTAATTTTAGCTAAAGTATTTTAGATTTCATTGCTGAGTTACCAAAAATGGTTATTTATAAATCATTTCCAAAAATATAAAACTAAGTTGGTTACACTTATGGTAAGCTTTTGAGCAGAAAATTTAGATGTTCGTAACTTAAATTTTAGCTAGAATATTTTAGTTTTCTTTGCTGAGTTACCAAAAATGGTTATTTAAAAGTTATTTCTGCGAGTATAAAACTATCTTGGTTAAAAATAAATTTCTATTGAGCAGAAGTCTACATTAAACTATTGCAATAAATTTATGGATATTTTCAATTTAAATGCAGGCAACTTCAATTTTAGTTAAAGTGTATTGGATTTATTTGTTGAATAATCGAAAATGATTATTTAAAAGTAATTTCTAAAAATATAAAATTGTGCTGACAATAAATAAATTTCTGATGATGTTTGTAGCTGAAATCTCCACTTAATTCTGATTAATTTTTATGAAATTACCTGCTTTGTGTTTTCATAAAAAAGTTTTCAGTCCACGTATCTTGTTTAAACACTGGAGAATCAAAAAATGATCATTTCTAATTAATTTGAAAAAGAATTTGAAATGGTGTTCAGAAAAAAATATTTTTTCAGTGAATATTTCAACAAAAGTCATGGCAAATGTGTTCCAACGTCCACTCTGTTTAAATTTGGAGTAATTTAGAGGTTATGTTACACGGCTCTTCTTTATGTGTGTGAAAATTGATTTCTTCTGCTGAAATTTTAATTGAAATTTTCTTCTAACGAGTGTTTCCACTCCCAGATTAAGCATGAAGTAAAATTTCGAGTTTAGAAAAGCCTGAAAATTTGGTTTGGTCGCGTAGCGCGAAGCGCGGAGCGACCAAACCAAATTTTCAGGCTTTTCTAAACTCGAAATTTTACTTCATGCGCCACGCGTATAAAACACTGAAATATTCCAAAGTTTAAAATATCCCGCTGAATCAGTATTTGTTTATTTATTTATCCGTTTCAAAAATACATAATATAGTAAAACTAAAACTATAAAATTAAACATTAAAACATAATTACAACTGTAAATAAATAAAACAATTATTAATAGCTGAGCTGCGAAAAATGGTTATTTAAAAGTAATTTTTGTGAATATAAAACTATGTTGGTTACAAATACATTTTTGTTGAGGTTTTGAGCAGAAGTCTACACCAAATTATTGCAATTAATTGATGGATATTTTCAATTTGGGTGTTCGTAACTTTAATTTTAGCTAAAGTATTTTAGATTTCTTTGCTGAGTTACCAAAAATGGTTATTTATAAATCATTTCTGAGAATATAAAACTAAGTTGGTTATAAATACATTTCTGGTGAGCTTTAAGGCAGAAATCTACACCAAATTAGTATAAATAATTTATGGATATTTTCAGTACAGATGTTCGTAACTTCAATTTTAGTTAGAATATTTTAGTTTTCTTTGCTGAGTTACCAAAAACCGTTGTTTAAAAGTAATTTCGGAGAATATAAAACTATGTTGCTTACAAATAAATCTCTGGTGAGCTTTTGAACAGAAGTCTACACCAAATGATTGCAATTAATTTATGGATATTTTTAATTTAGATGCTCGTAACTTCAATTTTAGCTATAATATTTTAGTTTTCTTTGCTGAATTACTAAAAAGGGTGATTAAAAAATAATTTATAGAAATATAAAACTATGTTGGTTACAAATAAATTTCTGATGAGCTTTTGAGCAGAAGTCCAATTATTGCAATACATTTTTGCTTTTTTTTTTATTAAACTTATAAATTATTTTGATTTTATGTCATTTTTTTTTTTTTTTAGATATCCCGAATCAAGATTAGCCAAATTATTTAATGGCACAATTCCGATAGTGCTGGACTCTTTGAAGCAGCACTATTTCATCGACAGGGACGGCGGGATGTTTAGGCACATTTTGAACTTCATGAGGAACTCGAGGCTTTTGATCCCCGAGAACTTCACAGACATCGACCTTTTATTAGAAGAAGCAGTCTACTTTGATATTGCACGTAAGTAAAAAGATAATATTGATGTCTTGCTCAATTTTTATATTATTTAATATTTGCATAGCATGCAGTTAATTTTTTGCATTAATATTATTGAATGCTTTTGTGAAAAGATGATATCTGGTGAAATAAATAAATTAAATTAAAAATATAAGCACAAAAATCTACAAATCGTCAAATATTGACTAAATTTAACCCATTAGGCGAATTGATGCAATAACGCAACATTATTTCATTTTTTAATTACCAACTAAATAAGTTAATTTGCTACATTGTATTTTTTGACCTGACTTGAGAATGTCTGAATAAAAATTTAAATATAAATGAAATTGCCAATTCTTGGTTGCAGAATACTTCAAACATTAAAAGTGCGATTCTTTTCGCAATCTACAACAAGTTAGTCTTACAAAGACTATATCAAACACTCATTTCAATGAGTGTTTGATATAGTCTTTGTAAGACTAACTTGTTGTAGATTGCGAAAAGAATCGCACTTTTAATGTTTAAAAATTTAAATATTTTGTAACTAAAATATTTCAATTATTACTTGTTTTTAGTGTATTTCTAGCTTCACAATATTTCAGTGTTTTATACGCGTGGCGCATGAAGTAAAATTTCGAGTTTAGAAAAGCCCGAAAATTTGGTTTGGTCGCGTAGCGCGTAGCGCTACGCGACCAAACCAAATTTTCAGGCTTTTCTAAACTCGAAATTTTACTTCATGCTTAGTCTGGGAGTGGAAACACTCGTTCGAACTTCAAATTGACCTCTTTATAAAATCGACGATTGCCTGAAAATTTACAGCGTAAACATTATGTATATTTAAAAGAAAAAATTCTAATATATAATAATAAGTCACTCATAAAAATCATAAAAAGAGGTACAGAATTTTATCTAACATCAATTGTTAGAGTTAATTCTATAAAACATTCACAACATGAAAATTCTTTAAAAAATCTTCATGAAATTTCGTGTGGATAACAAAAAATAACCCATCAAAAAAGTTGAATTTATCTAAATTTCAGAACCAGTTTTCGTAAATTATGGGGTTCCCAACGTGGGTTCCGGTTAATATTATTTATACTTTTTATGAACAATACTTCTAAAGAGTGTTATTCACTCCCAGATTAAGCATGAAGTAAAATTTCGAGTTTAGATAAGCCTGAAAATTTGAATTTGCCGGAGCGCGCGAGCGAAGAAAGTCGCACCCCGGCAAATCCAAATTTTCAGGCTTTTCTAAACTCGAAATTTTACTTCATGTGCCACGCGTATACAACACTGATTAAATGCAAAGTTCAAAATATACAGATTATGATAAATACTTTTACTTTTATAAGAAGATAAAGTTTTTAAAGTTATTATTGTATTGTTTATTGTATAGTTACTACCATTATTTAGGAATAAATTATTTTCTATTTCTAATACAAACATAATAACAGCGTACATATTTATATTAATTTTATTGCATAAATTCATGTGATAACAATATTCATTATAATTTAAGAACTAAATACTTTATTATTTCTGCTGTGTCGGTGTAAGTCCTTTATTAATGTTAATATTTTTAGTTTTAAGTTTTTCATTGTAGTAGTATAATTATATTGACCTGTGTAACACATTTGTATTTGATTAACACTAATAAAGCAAGAAAACCAGCCTAGGGGGGCTTCAGCTCCTTTGGCTGCTTCATTGTAGTAGATCAAACCCCACTGAAGGAGGTCAAAAAATGCGAAACGCATTTATAAATACAGTACTCTCTCGCTAATCCGCCACCATAAAATCCGGACCATCGGCGGATTACTGGAAACGGCGGATTATAGTGTCTAGGAACAAAAAAATAAAAAACATATGTAGATATTTACTCATATGCAGATATATTTTGTATTAGGTTTACAAAAATGAATTGAAATTAGAAAATAAACTGACACGTAACTGATTACTCAGGTTTTGAAAAATACTGGTCTAGTTTGGCCTGTTTTTTGCCATAATAAACCTTCGTAATTACTTGATCACGCATTTTACGTAAATTTCTAACCATATCGTATGTCATTCCATTTTCCTGAGCCCATTTAATGCAAGTGTCAACACTTTCCAAAGCGTCCTCTGATTTGACAGTGCAATCTACATGTACCGACATTTCGTCTGATGAGCTATCAAAGGATGAGTCAAATGATTCATTTACAAGCTCATCTTCGGTTAAACGTGGCTCATATATTTCTGGGTTTTCTTTAAACCAATTTTCAACATCTTCACGTGTTAAACCTGCATTAGGATTTGTTGCAAACTGTATCAATTCCTGTAATGGAATTAGATCCTCTTCTTCCCAAGTGTCATCATCTTCACAAATTCTAGGCCACAATTTTTTCCATGATGATTTGATTGCTCTTTCTCCAACTTCGTCCCAGGCATCAGAAACTGTAAAAACTGCATCTTTGATATTCAACATTTTCAGAGTTTCAGAAATGTTTGCCTCTCGACTTATGGCGTTAAGTAAAATCTTCTTTTTGTAATTGTTTTTCATCATTTGTATCACATTTTGATCCATTGGTTGGAGCAGAGGCGTACAATTAGCAGGAAGGAAGAGTGTTTTTATACAGCCGTCACTAGATGATAATTCGTCATTTGGGCCGTGTCCAGGAGCATTATCAAGCACAAGAAGAGCTTTCTGTGGTAGATTTCGCGACTTTAAAAATTTTTTCACCTCAGGCACGAAAACATGATGAAACCAGTCGTAAAAAAAATCTTTGGTTACCCAGGCTTTATTTTGACTCATATAAACAACCGGGAGATATATGTTCTTGAATGGCCTAGGGTTTTTAGATTTTCCAATAACTAAGAGTTTCAACTTATGACTGCCACTTGCATTTGAACAAGGCATAACGGTTATCCGCTCCTTGGATACTTTTCTGCCTGGAGCACACGTTTCACTTCTGTGAACATACGTTTTATGTGGTAAAAGTCGCCAAAATAAGCCAGTTTCATCGGCATTGTAAACTTGATCCGCCGTCAAATTAAGCTCTTCAATTTTTTTCATAAAAACTTCAAGAAATGGTGATACAGCAGCCTCATTGCTGGACAATTTCTCTCCAGTTATGGACAGCAACCTGATTCCAAATCTTGCTTTAAATTTTGTAAGCCATCCTTCACTAGCTCTGAAATCATTTTTCTTATAAATTTTCTCATAGAACTGGAGTGCTTTCTGTCGCAACACTTCAGCAGTTATCGGTGTGTGACGTTGACGCTCTTGTAAAAACCACGAAAAAAGTGTTTCTTCCAACTGTGGATATTCACCAGTTCTCATCGTTTGACGTTTTCCTATTCCAGACTCGGCGTTAGTGACATAGTTTTCGATCTTATTTCTGTTCTTCCGAATATCGTAAACTGTTGACCGCCCAATATGAAACTGATTTGCTATGTCTGTAAAAGGCACACCACTATCCACTTTCTTTAAGATTTCCATCTTTTCCATTAAAGTTAAAGTTTCGTGCTTTCGTTTAGTAGATCGCGATTGTGGTGAAGAAGCCATTTTTTTGCTAATGAACAACAAGAAAGACGCGCGACCGTTCGTTTTTGTTCCTAGTGGTGGACTAACGAGTAGTTGTTTACGACTAAACGGCGATGTATAGAACATTCCAGAAAAAAAAGAGAGGGAGGTGATTGCGGCGGCGGATTACCGAACCAAACTCGTTCAATAACGGCGGATTACAGAGAGTCTATAGATTGGATCAACTTGCGAAAAAACGGCGGATTATAGTAGTTGTCGGATTATGGAGCGGCGGATTAGCGAGAGAGTACTGTAAATAAATAAAATCTATATAAAATTAAATATTTTGTGGTACATTTCACCTATTTAATATAATAACACTAATTTCTTTTATGCATTTACTTTTGTATTTTTAAGGTGACCTTAAAAATAAAAAAGTGAATACAAAAAAGAATTAGTAATATTTAATTAAATACATAAAATTTAAATTCAATATATATTTTATTTTCTAGCCATGGTTCGTCAATTGGAGCAAATGAAAAAAGACCGCATCAAAAACGGCGTCATCTCCACGACGGCCCCCATGAAACACCTCTTATCGAACCGTCTCCACGCCGCCTCCAACTCCGACGCAGCGCGCAACCCTCTAGAAACCTACGAATGCGTCGCCCTCCACGTCAGTCCGGACCTGGGGGAAAGGATAATGCTCTCCGGGGACCGCACCCTCCTCGACGAGGTCTTCCCCGAGACGAACCAGGCTCTGATGGACGCCCGCTCCGGAATGGCGTGGAACCAGCAGGACGTCCACCACGTGATCCGGTTCCCCCTCAACGGCTACTGCAAACTGAACTCAGTGCAAGCCATCACCAGACTGCTAAACGCCGGTTTTAAAATAGCCGCGAGTAACGGGGGCGGCGTCGAGGGACAACAGTTTTCCGAATATTTGTTCATTAGGAAAGCTTTGCCCGGCTGACGTTGAAAATAATTATCCTGATGAGGAGGACAATCAAACAAAATGGGCATATACATATTCTGCTTTATTAATAAGCGTTAAAAGACAATTTTTAAACCTCTATTTGCTACATTCTTTACAGTGATATTTTCTAATTGCTGGTTTAAACCAACCTTGACCGACTAAGACTGGTTTAGACCAACAATTCACTGTAAAGTATTACTAACACAGAAACAACCACAAAACATCAGTTAAAGCATGTATATAAAGTTACTCTTTAAACTCTTTACTCTGTGCTTCAACTCATTTTATTTCTGTTCATCCTGCTTAGTAGAGTATTAAGACTATCTTCTAACGCCTATTAATAATGCAGATTATATTTAATTTTAGTTGACTTAACAATTTGATGAATGAAAACAAACACTGACCAATTTTTTGCTTTTATAAATATAAATGCTTATGAGACGCATATTGTTAAACTGTACTTAATTAATCGGTTAAGTTTCCTTATTAATTATATTAATATAAAATGAGAATTAAAAAGATGTTTTAGTATTGTAAATTATTGAATGGTGTGATCTCAAGAAGAGAATTTAAGTCGATTGTTTTTAGTCTTTTTTTTAACAAATAAAGTAATAATTAATTTAATATTTTACAACAATTGTGTGTCCATTAAATCCGTCTTCTTCTTCTTTCTTCTATAATCCTAAAAACGTAATCATGTATTTTCAAAAATTGGGTCACATTCCGAGTTTTGAAATGCCTGAAAATTTATGCTACGCTTTGCTCCGCGCCCAACTCCAAATTTTCACACTTTTCTAAACTCAAACTTTAACATCATGGTTAATCAAGGAGAGGAAACACTTGTTAGAAGTTTCTCCATTGTCTTAGCGAAGTTCATCTATATATATTGTAACACCCCCTTCTCATAAGGAGATGACACTTACCGCGGCTAGGGTTATTCTATTTTCTATTCTATTGAAAGTGAGTGGGTAGTTATGCTACCCTCCACTGCGACCGCAAGGATCTATTGTGGCTCACAATTAAGGTCGAACATCCGACCTTACAGCTCACCTTCCAAGTCCATCTTCTCGATGAAGTCAAGGATCTTGTCAGGTGAAGTTTTTTCCAGGTCCTTCAGGTTTAGCTTCGGTGTGCCAAACACCGTGGTCCTGATCTGGTCGCCAGCTGGACATATGACGTGCTCTGCTGTTTCATCATCCTCTAGGCATAGGCGGCACTCAGTGGTGTCGCTTAGTCCTAGTTTATTAAGGTGATGCCTTAGACGGCTGTGTCCAGTGAAGAGAGCAGTTAATGTGTGAACAACTGACTGCGCAGCTTCAACCATGAGGCCGTCCTGGCCGCAGATGGTCCACTTGTTACCGCTCTGAAATGTCTCATCCCAGGGCGGTTTTGCCAGAAATCCTGTGCCTCGTGTCTCATCCATCCGTTGTTACGGTCTCTAGCTGTTGATCTGGGTATCCCCAGAGCGGGTTCTGGTCCGATGTAGGCTGTACGCGCCCCCTCTCTGGCTAGGGAATCGGCTAATTCGTTTCCCTTCACGCCAGAGTGGCTTGGCACCCACATCAGACTGACCCCGTTTACCTGTGCCATTTGGCAGAGGGCTTCCTTGCAGTTCCGTACAGCCAGCGAGGAGCATCTAGAAGATGCCAGGGCCCTAAGGGCCGCCTGGCTGTCCGAACATATTTTTATTGTCCTGCCCGCCCAACCCTTTGAAAGGATTTCGTGGGCGCACATTTCAATGGCGTATATTTCAGCCTGAAGTATGGTAGCATACCTGCCAAGGCTGTAGTAAAGTTCAGTCCTTGGTCCGACGACTGAGGCTCCTGTTCCAGTGGACAGTTTTGAGCCGTCAGTGTACCAGTAGGAATCAGCCTTTTCTGGGGTGATTTTGTGTCGCTCCGTCGTCCCTGCTTGGGAACAGGACCTTGTACGGCTGATCCTCGCAGTAGTCCGTGACTGCGTAGTCAGTCTTCATACTTAGGGTGTCGTCCGCCTCAATGGCAGTTGACAGCCCATTTGGTATGAAGACTAACACCTTCGGATGCAATAGGGCCGCGTGGTGATATCGATACGTTGCTAATGTGGCCTCGCCCTGTCGGCTAGGGTTAAGTCAGTGGTGCGAAGGCTGGGGTTCACTGTTAAAAGTTAAATTCAACACTATTGTGGGCACCAGCTACAGGGTAGCAGAAAGGAAAAAAGAACTATTGAGATCGGGTCACACAATTAACTATTACATAATTCAACTCAACAACAATATATTATAGCTATCAATGTGTCACAAACAATCTGATTTAAAAAGTATCTTATGACTAAATAATGTAGTGAATAAAAAGGAATTTAGAACCTGTACAAAAAAAGACCAGCCGTTAGCTAAATTAAATGAATGAAAATCTACTTGTTAGGTACGATGGTAGTACTGGCTCTCTCCTCAGGCGGTAGGTTTGTCTCACTAACTAATGTGTAGGGTATTGTGACTCTCCTGTTCAGGTGGTATTGGCTGCAGGACCTGTGTGTTTAAGTAAGCAAGGTGTAGCGCTCAAGCATGCATGGATGGAATGAAACAGCATGCAATCGGGTGGAAGCGGTAGTCGTGGTGCTTCACTCTCCTTGGCGGTCAGTCCACCTGCTTGTTTCAGTCCCTCTGTGCAGTGTTAGGTTTGTAGTCGTCAGAACCCTCTCCTCCCTCAGTTATGTGATGATGTACCTACAAGTTCGAAGTGGTCGGCAGTAACATGTTTAATGAGTCCCTACTGATTGATTACCAAATAGAAGCAATTAAAATAGCGAGGGCCAGGACAACGGTAGGAAAATTATAAGTGTCGGAGACTCACCTGATTCCTGCAAAACGTCAGCTGAGCTCTCCTTCTGCTTCGAGCACGATGTCGACGGCTGTACTTCCCTCCAAAAGTCGGCTAAGTCTCTGCTCAGGACACAGATGGGCGCCTTCCACGATGTGCTTCTCAAACTCTATGATTCTTGAAGTCACACTTATTTTCACTTCGATAACATCCGGTTCGAAGGAACATGTTAAGGGTTTGTAGATGGTTATTGTACTTTGTAAGAGTACGTAGTTGTCACGACAACAAGAAAACACAGAGAAAATGAGGTTTCAAAAATGATTCTATTAACTGAACTGTACAAAGTCTCGATTGGTAATGAATATTTACAAAAAATATTTACAAAACAAAATTACTGTCCTCGTAGGGGGGATGGTGGTGATGGAAACTTCAGGTACCTGTTTTTCAAGCCCCCGAAGGGTGCTAAACACTTGTTTTGGAAAAACAGCAAAGTCCCGAGCTGGCCGCGTCTTCCGGAATAATATCAATTAGGCGCACTGGACACAATGGAGCGCACTTTACACAATGGGGCGCCCTTTGTCGAGTATTTGGGCCCGGTTTATTGGGATAACAAACCCGTTGCCTCCCGACGACGCTTTCCAAAAACGGTTTCGTGAGAAATCCTGTACCTAATCCGAACACTTATAAATATAATTCAATTTAAAAACACTACGTTTGTTTTACTTATGATTTAATTGACTCCGAATAGTTTCAGCTTTTTCCGAAACTAGTTGGAATAAATTCAACTGTTAGTGACTAATAAAACCTTAAGTGAACATTTTGATTATTATAAAATAAACTAATAAATAAAGTAACACAATTATTTACATTTAAGTAAGCTGAACCAAATAATAAAATCCACGACCTAAAACTATAAGTGGAGTCACTCGGTAGAAGTTCAAATTAAACTCTTATAAAAACAACGGACGCCTGAACATTTACAGAGTATTATGCTTCAGGGGGGCTATTCACAGCACCGATGCAATTTATCGAATAGCTCCCAGGATATGTATACATGCATAAGCATAAGCAAAATATGAAAGTGGGAGTTTTAGTTTTTACACATTTCGAAAAAAATACATTTTCTTATTGTCTACAGTAAATTTTAGAAATATTGTGGTTTATGTAGAATAAAAGTTCTAATTGACTCGACGGGCCGCTGGTTGGCCACCAATGTTGTAAACTATTAGTTATATGTTAAAAATAAACACTTACCTCGCTATTTGCAGGAATACAATGGACTTTACTTCCAGTTGGGGTTTCACACCCTAATACACAACACTTGCTAGGCATTATTATTTAATAAAAAATAAATAATCCTAGTAATAAAGTCACAAACAAAATGCATCAAATCGCACTTGAAAACACTTAAAATAGAGGTTAGAGTGGGAGCCGGTTCACTCTTACGGACTTGTTTATATTATAAAAATAGTTGAGCTCATTCTTTGTTGTTGTTGAGAGAGATTATATTTGCATTTTGTAGGTTATAATCACTGCAATAGCATTATTTTGTGAAATTATTCGATTGAAAGTATTCTCAAACGTTTATTTGTGTCTTCATTGCGATTTCCCAGATATCAGCGGTGTTGTAAGTCAATAAAGGTTAGTCATTTTTTAATTTTCTTTATTACACAAGGTTTGTTTGTAGTCTTGTTTTATATTATTAATACACAGTTTTAAGTCCTTAGTGCTAGTATAGTTTGTGTTTTTGTGTTATAATTATTGTGTGAGTGTGTGAAATTAATAAAAAAATGCTCTCAGAAAGGGAGAAGCACAAGAAGATTTCACCTTCAACGTAAATGGAAAGAAGATTATACCGCTCTACGATACTCCGCATTTAATTAAAGGAATTCGCAACAACCTCTTAACAAGAAATTTAATATGGGAGAAAGGAAATGATGAAAAGTTTACGTGCAAGTGGAAAGAGATACAGCAGGCATACAATATAGACAACCACAGCGGAGAACTTTGAGTCATGCCAAAACTGAATGATAAACATATGTATCAGCATAAAATGTCTAAAATGAAGGTGGCACATGCAACCCAAGTGCTTAGTCACACAGTAGCTTCAGCAATTGGACTTTTTGCAAGAACGTCACTTCAAGCTGAAGATGGAACATTCTTGGAAAAGCGAGCAAAAGAAACTTCTCAAGTCATACATTTTTGGGATCAATTATTTGACAGCTGTAATGGGCAAACATTACATCCGAAGAACGGAAAAACACTAAGATGTGCAGTTTCTAAAACCTCACCTCACCTGAAATTTTGGAAGGAAGCAAGGAAGAATTTATCAAAAATGTATTTTCAGAAGGAAGGTACTACAGAAAGATTTATTCCGCCGTCATTAAAAAGCTGGATTATTACTCTCAAAGGTATGGAATTATTGGTGAAAGATTTGCTGCAATGGGATAATATGTCATTCTTTACGCCAAGGACTTTTAATCAAGATTCTTTAGAGAACTTTTTTGGTCAAATCCGTCAACATTGTGGACCAAATGAAAATCCTGGAGCAAATTCTTTTGTCAATTCTTACCGAACTCTGCTAGTAAATAATTTAGTAACAGTTCATTCCATTGGAGCAAATTGTAAAGATGATAACAGTGTTAACCTAATTACAAGAGTCGAAGAATTTATCACACAACAAAGCAATAACAAAACTGAACTTGCCCAGTGCAATGAATACGCAGTAGAAACAATGAAAAGATATTCACCGGTGGATAAAATGTCTGTAGGATATATTGGTGGATTTGTTACAAAAAAGATAGGGGATTATTATAAATGCGAAACATGCAGGGATTGTATTTTATGCAAAGATAAAAATCAACGAAACGAATGGCACAATTTCACGAAGGAAAAAGAATTCACTGATAGTATTCCCGAGAAATTAAAATACTGTACACCTCAATTAATGGAAGGACTTGCTTATTGCTACAATATTTTTAAGAATCTGTTTCCAAAAATATGCCACCTTGATAATTGCTTTAACATATTATTACAAAGTATTGAGAAGCACAAACCTTTCACATTTAAACCTTGCGAACACACCACTGAGATGATAAAAAAGGTTATATACAACTTTAGCAAGTTATGTTGCTATAATTGGTGCAATGGTGTAAATAAAGTTCTAATGAACAAGGATGACCGAGTTGGAAAAAGGAAAAGGGATCCAATTTATAGCCAGGCATTGGAATATGCAAAGAAGAGGAAGTATAACCACAGTGCTTAGATACAGGGAATTTTTCTTTTAAGTATACACATCCCAATGTATACACTGTGAATTTTCATGTATTCGTTGATTGTATAAAAGCGTTTTATTCAAATTGTTTATCTTGCGAAGCAGCCCGACCAATACAAATTTTTAGCCGTTATAAACTGGAAATAATGAATAACTATTTTTCGATTTAACTGATGTTAGTGAAACTGGGCATATGTGTTTTTGTTCACTATGGACATGTGGATTAGACCTACTGGGGATACCACATATAAAAAAAATGAGCCAAATAGCTCTACCTCCTGGGTGGTTTAGAAAAGAGTTAATATATATTTTGATTTATTTCAGTATTTAGTTCTCCATAATAAAACATGTAAATCTTTTAATAGGTACCACATGGTTCAAGAATCGTCATGTGCATTACAAACAATAAACTGTTAATTTAATAATAAATGTATAAAACTAAACTTTAATTTTATATTTATTTTCCAATTTACCAAAATATTTTTTTCATGCAGGATATACTAAGGTAAGTAATTATTTTTTTTAATTAATTCATTATATCAATAAACACATTTATTTGACCTTAAAAGGAATAGATATTAGTTTTCTATGGGACGTGCCACGATACACAATGTGGCCGATCCGAGCGAACGCACCAGCGGTAGTTCGGGAAGGAAAAATTAAAGTCAAAATTTTCGAACAAAGAAAATAGTATTATATCGTAGATACTCCAAACCTCATAAAATTTCAAGTTAACGATTTTTTTGGACACACTCCTTTTGTGCACTTAATGTTTAAAGTTTATTAATTTCAAATCGCGAACAACACGCGAAAAGTGGATGAGTTTTGATAATTGATTACATCGCACTTACCTAATATATCAATATAGTCTTTCTAAAAGTGTATTAAACATACATTGTTCTACAATATATCACTAAGTGTGAATTAATCAATAATGTTTAACGATAGTTATAATTATTTAAATATAACAACTTTATTTTATTGTATTTAAACTTCTAAGTGGCCTATATAAATTTTTTTATTTGGAACCGCGGAGGGTAGGGCTCATCACCAAAAAATAGCTCAAACTTTCCTCTATTATACCTCATAAAAGTCAGGTTTTTGTCGATCCGTGTAAGAGGCGTTTTTATTTTTTTTATTCAGCGCAACCGTCTACTGCTAAAGCGCTCGAGCTCTTCTGTGCACAGATTTCATACACAGTTTCTACATCTGTGTCATACATCCTTAAATTTCACTAATTTTACTAAGATAACATTCCTCTACAGTGTAACATTATTTAAAATCGTTTCTACTCTTCAGATTTATAATTATTTAAAATTAATAATGTCATTTTAATTTTAACTTCAATTAAACTTATATTAAAAATACGATGTACGAGCCCGCGGCCGTCCATTCTTAAAATTTATTGTTTAATATATCTTTTAACTATAATATATAAAATTACGAAAATGTTATTCGTGTTATCTACCCTATAAAAATTACTTCTTTATCGACTCGTTTCTCATGGTTTGTTTGCTTTTATACAAAAAATAAGTGAGAAATCTTGTAATTTGCTAAGTATTTATAAGATAAACAGTGTTTTCATTGAAAATTAATTCTTGGTCGTCTGTTCTGTCAACGCCTGTGAAAAATGGGGTGAGTGTATTATTTTTAATACGCCAAGTACTTGAAAACTGATAATTTCAAGAGAAGGGATTTTTAGAAGAGAATTAATTTAGTTAAATCTCGTTTCTTGAAGAGTTCGGATATAAATTTTTAAAACCTATCGGAGTGTTAGACTTTTACTATTTAATTTTAAGTAATCTTAGTTCTGTTAAGTGTTAGTTAATTTGTGTAGAAGACAATTTTAGTGTTTAATCTATTAAATTAAGATGGAAAATACATCTATTTCCAATGAAGATCTGTTTAAGATATGGTATAATTTGGAAGGTAGACCAAATGTTACTTCGGATGCAACATACCAATCTTTAGTTAAATATGTTGAAGATCATTTTAATGTTTCTACGCCAACTGATCAAAGTAAAATACGTAAGAACATTAGAGGTTTCTGTAGCACTCTTAAAAAAAACGGATTTTTGCATCATATTCTTACGTAAATTTTACTAAGTTAAATAGCGATTGGATATTTATGAGTTGTGTAAAACCAAATACGGACAATTTGTGTGCTCGAAAGCTATGGCGGTAAGCAGTCGCGTTGAATAAAAAAATAATAAAAGAACGCTTAAGGTGTATTACAGGAAAGTGTGAGCGATGTTTTTATGGTGAGTCTTAGCCCTCGCTGTTCGATATATTTTATATAAGCCACTTCAAAGACAAAATTTAATTTAAAAAAAGTTTTTTCTTTTAAATAAATATAATTACAATTTGATAGGTAGGCTAGGTAGGATAGTTTTAAATAAAGTGATGTTGTAGAGATATGTTATCTTAAAAAATTCGTGAATAAATAGAATGTATGAACTGCGTATGACTGCGACTGCGAACTGCGGGTTTAAGCGCTTTCGCGGTTAACGGTCGCGCTGAATAAAAAAATAAAAAAAGCCCCTTAAACGGATCGACAAAAATCTGATTTTGATAGAGTATGATAGAGAAAAGTTTGAGCTATTTTTGGGTGATGAGCCCTACCCTCCGCGGTTCTATAAAATGTATATAGGCCACTTAGAAGTTGGAATACAATAAAATAAAGTTGTTATTTTTAAATAATTATAACTATCGTTAAACATTATCGATTAATTCACACTTAGTGGTATATTATATCACCCTTGTGAAGTTAGCCATAAAGTTTCCAGCCATAAAGTATATTTCGTAATGTTTGTTCGTCGATATCTCCATAATTACTTAGCAGATGTTAATGAAAATACACACACTAATAGAAAAAGGGTTGCGCTTTAGATTAGTGCTAACCACAATTTGATTCAATGTATACTTTATGAGGAAATCGCATAATTCGATTTTTTTATTACTATTAATTACAGGTTAATTACAACTCCGATTTTCATGAAACTTATACATTCCATGTAGAATTTAACGCTCTATTCAAATATGTAAAAACTATTCACTGGCAAGTTAAATTGAAAAAGTTATTAACAAAAAACCACAAAACAATGGATTTTTAAATGTAGTCCGATTTAGATGAAATTAACATATTAAACTCAAAATTTTATGCTGATTACGAAAATATTATTATTTTTCGCTGGCAAGTATTTTTCGATCAGTTATAGCACATTCATTGACGCTAGATAAACACTTTTACCCCTGGAAATGGTCAGAAATCCAACGAACAAAAGCGTACCGCTGACAGATTTATGACCGACCCTTCTGAAAGGCTCTTCTAATTGGAAAGTACCTTCAATTTCTTGTCTCTACGTAATCTAAATAATTGTTCCAAACTGTTACTCAATTTATTTAACAAATATACACACAACAAATATTTCAGAAATGCATCCGTCAAATAATTCATTAATATTAACGGACTTAAAACGATGAATGAATTGATTTTTTTTAATTATCTCATCATTTATTTTCTAGTTTTACTCAGAATTTTATGAAATTTGGCTAGCTTATACTGTTGTACTGATCATGAATATCAAAAAAGTTTTCACTGACATGTAAAATTGCAATAATTATTAACGTTTTAATTGCAGAAACAAACTTTTAATATTTTTTATTTTTACTCGGATTTTAATAAAATTTGGTCACGTTGTAGCCCGGAGCACTTTGATTACAGAAGTCTAAACAGCTTTCGCTGGCAAGTGAAATTGCAACAATTATTAGGCCAGCCATAAACTTTGAACAATTCTTATTTTTACTTGAATTTTAATAAAATTTGGTAATGTTGTAGTCCAGAGCACACCGATTACAAAAATCAAAAAAGTGTTCGCTGGCAAGTAAAATTGCAATAATTATTAACATTTTAATCACTGCAACAATCTTTCAAAATTGTTTATTTATACTCCGATTTTAATCAAATTTGGCAATGTCATTGTCCGGAGCATACTGATTACAAAAATCAAAAAAGTTTTCGCTGGCAAGTAAAATTGCAACAATTATTAAGCCAGCCATAAAGTTTAAACAATTTTTATTTTTACTTGTATTTTAACAAAATTTGGCAATATCGTAGTCCGAAGCATACTGATTACAAAAATCCAAAAAATTATCGCTGGCAAGTAAAATTGCAATAATTATTAACATTTTAATCGCTGCAATAATCGTTCAACATTGTTTATTTATACACCGATTTGAATGAAATTTGGCAATGTCGTAGTCCGAAGCACACTGGTAACAAAAATCAAAATAGATTTTGCTGGCAAGTAAAATTGCAATAATTATTAACACTTTAATTGCAGCAACAAACTTTAAATATTTTTTATTTATTCTCGGATTTTAATAAAATTTCGTAATATTGTAGCCCGGATCGCGCTGATTACAAAAATTAAAATTTTTTTCGCTGGCAAGTAAAATTGCAACAATTATTAAGCCAACCATAAAGTTTAAACAATTTTTATTTTTACTTGAATTTTACCGAAATTTGGCAATGTCGTAGTCCGAAGGCCACTAATCACAAATATCGAAAAAGTTTTTGCTGACAAGTAAAATTGCAACAATTATTAAGCCAGCCATAAAGTTTAAACAATTTTTATTTTTACTTGTATTTTAACGAAATTTGGCAATATCGTAGTCCGAAGCACACTGATTACAAAAGTCCAAAAAGTTTTTGCTGGCAAGTAAAATTGCAATAATTATTACCATTTTAATCGCTGCAACAATCGTTCAACATTGTTTATTTATACACCGATTTTAATGAAATTTGGCAATGTCGTAGTCCGAAGCACACTGATAACAAAAATCAAAATAGATTTCGCTGGCAAGTAAAATTGCAATAATTATTAACATTTTAATTGCAGCAACAAACTTTCAATATTATATAAAAATGTAGACGAGGCTTACATGTTAACTGTGCTAACAACCATCAAGATATGTCAAATTACATTTGTGAATTTTGTTTAAAATAGAAAGAGTGCATTATTTGTCATACAGCAGAATTATTACATACCATTTATTTTGAAATAATATTAATATCAAATAAAATTTGCTTTTTTGAAATTGTTACATAACAGTTTCTTAAAAAGCACGTGTCTTCGATTTCCATTATGGGATATATCGTACGGATGAGATTAAACAAGATCGAAACACGAATAACTAAAAATTGATATTTCCCAATTTTTATACTTTTTGAAATTTACCTATTGGTACATTTAATCTGTGTCGGCCAAATCCAATTAGGCAATTCCCAACCTTGCTTTTCGAGTAAGTTTACTAAGATTTTAATACCGTGTCCGTAGAGCGGTTTTTCCTAATGAAGATCATTTAGAATACTTTTCCCGCTTATGTAATCCGTAAGAGTAATTCTTTCGGTACCTTTTGTAAATATAATCCGACCAAAAATAAACATTGTTGCAGCGATTGAAAAGTTAATAATTATTGCAATTTTACTTGCCAGCAAAAACTTTTTGGATTTTTGTAATCAGTGTGCTTAGGACTACGACATTGCCAAATTTCGGTAAAATACAAGTAAAAATAAAAATTGTTTAAACTTTATGGCTAGCTTATTAATTGTTGCAGATTTACTGGCCAGCAAAAACTTTTTTGATTTTTGTAATCAGTGTGACCCGGGCTACAATATTACCAAATTTTATTAAAATCCGAGAATAAATAAAAAATATTGAAAGTTTGTTGCTGCAATTAAAATGTTAATAATTATTGCAATTTTACTTGCCAGCAAAATTTTTTTTAATTTTTGTAATCAGTGTGCTTCAGACTACGATATTGCCAAATTTCGTTAAAATAAAAGTAAAAATAAAAATTGTTTAAACTTTATGGCTGGCTTAATAATTGTTGCAATTTTACTTGCCAGCGAAATTTTTTTTCATTTTTGTAATCAGTGTGACCCGGGCTACAATATTACCAAATTTTATTAAAATCGGAGAATAAATAAAAAATATTGAAAATTTGTTGCTGCAATTAAAATGTTAATAATTATTGAAATTTTACTTGCCAGCGAAATCTATTTTGATTTTTGTTACCAGTGTGCTTCGGACTACGACATTGCCAAATTTCATTCAAATCGGTGTATAAATAAACAATGTTGAATGATTATTGCAGCGATTAAAATGTTAATATTTATTGCAATTTTACTTGCCAGCGAAAATTTTTTGGATTTTTGTAATCAGTATGCTTCGGACTACGATATTACCAAATTTTGTTAAAATACAAGCAAAAATAAAAATTGTTTAAACTTTATGGCTGGCTTAATAAATGTTGCAATTTTACTTGCCAGAGAAAACTTTTTTGATTTTTGTAATCAGTGTGCTCTGGACTACAACATTACCAAATTTTATTAAAATTCAAGTAAAAATAAAAATTGTTTAAAGTTTATGGCTGGCTTAATAATTGTTGCAATTTCACTTGCCAGCGAAAGCTTTTTAGACTTCTGTAAACAATGTGCTCCGGGCTACAACGTGAGCAAATTTTATTAAAATCCGAGTAAAAATAAAAAATATTAAAAGTTTGTTTCTGCTATTAAAACGTTAATAATTATTGCAATTTTACATGTCAGTAAAAACTTTTTTGATATTCATGATCAGCGTATACAACAGTATAAGCTAGCCAAATTTCATAAAATTCTGATTAAAACTAGAAAATAAATGATGAGATAATTTAAAAAAAATCAATTCATTCATCGTTTTATGTCCGCTAATATTAATGAAATATTTGACGGATGCATTTCTGAAATATTTGTTGTGTGTATATTTGTTAAATAAATTCAGTAACAGTTTGGAACAATTATTTAGATTACGTAGAGACAAGAAATTGAAAGTACTTTCCAATTAGAAGAGCCTTTCAGAAGGGTCGGTCATAAATCTGTCAGCGGTACGCTTTTGTTCGTAGGACTTCTGACCATTTTCAGGGGTAAAAGTGTTTATCTAGCGTCAATGAATGTGCTATAACTGATCGAAAAATACTTGCCAGCGAAAAATAATAATATTTTCGTAATCAGCATAAAATTTCGAGTTTAATGTGTTAATTTCATCTAAATCGGACTACATTTAATAATCCATTGTTTT
The DNA here is from genome assembly GCA_932526585.2 of Philonthus cognatus. Lineage (NCBI taxonomy): Eukaryota > Metazoa > Arthropoda > Insecta > Coleoptera > Staphylinidae > Philonthus > Philonthus cognatus. The sequence continues at coordinate 17,216,956 of OW052243.1, forward strand.
GTGGTTTTTTGTTAATAACTTTTGCAGTTTAACTTGCCAGCGAATAGTTTTTACATATTTGAATAGAGCGTTAAATTCTACATAGAATGTATAAGTTTCATGAAAATCGGAGTTGTAATTAACCTGTAATTAAGAGTAATAAAAAAATCGAATTATGCGATTTCCTCATAAAGTATACATTGAATCAAATTGTGGTTAGCACTAATCTAAAGCGCAACCCTTTTTCTATTAGTGTGTGTATTTTCATTAACATCTGCTAAGTAATTATCGAGATATCGACGAACAAACATTACGAAATATACTTTATGGCTGGAAGCTTTATGGCTAACTTCACAAGAGTTATTATATCGGGTGATCAACAATGATTGTAGACAGGTTAAATTTCCCGCCAAAAAATGTTGGTACAACTGATTATATGAAAAGAAAATCCCCTAGATTGCTTTTCCATTGGCGTAGCAAACATTTTTTCCCAAAATAAATTAAATATTTAATCATAACTATACATAAAATGTTTACAATTTTAATTAAATATACAAAAAAATTGAAGTAAGTTAAGGTTTTGTGTATTTTTAATAAACGTAGAGTTAGCATCCCTAATTTTATAATAAATGTTGAAAGTGATGGCCTTCATTTTCGTACTCGTTGAAGCTCCTCCGGATTTATGTTCCTTATCTCTTCTTCAATTGCTGTTTTAAGCTCGTTTAGGGTATGCATTCGATTTTTAAAAACCTTATTTTTTATATGCCCGAATAAATAAAAATCGCACGGAGTGAGGTCTGGCGAACATGGTGGCCATAATCCGTTGCTTACCAAGCGATCATCGTAAAATTCCCTCAAGTAATTTAATGTCGCCAACGCAGTATGAGGAGTGGCTCCATCTTGCTGAAAATAACCCATTATCTGTTCGTCATCATGCAATTGATTCAAAAATTCATCTAGAATGAGTGTTCGGTAGCGCTCCGCATTGATTATTTCGTTGAAAAATATTGGGCCAATTATCCGTCTCGAAATTGCTACCCAAACACCAATTGTTTGTGGATGTAAATCCGTTTCAATAAAAGTATGAGGATTTTCTGTAGCCCACGTACGATAGTTTTGGCTGTCACATATCCTGACAAGTGAAACCACGCCTCGTCAGTAAAAAAGGTCTTGTCCAACATACCATTATCATTTAAATTCTGATTAAACCAATTGCAATAATCAATTTTTTTTTGGAAATCAAGTGGCTGAAGTTGTTGAACTACCGATACCTTATACGGGTGCAAATGCAGAATTTTTTTTGTGGCTTTTATGCAACTCCCATACGATACTCCTGTAAACGGAATAAACATTAAAATTTGTGCGCACCTTAAAATTAAGAACATACCCGTTTGAAAGTTTTCTTAAAGATTTTGTTGAGCTTTGTTCAAGTCGTTGTTGAATGTCGCCAACAACCTCTTCTGTTAAGATAGGCAGTCTTCGAGCTGACTTGCCCTTACAGATACAATTCTTTCCCTCAAAACGGTCAACAATGCGGGTTTTATGCGAGGAAAATGTTTTGTAAGGAATGTGGACATCGGGGAAGGCTTGAATAAATTGATTCAGACACGATTGTAATGAGTAAGTCCATGTGCCATCTTCATTCATAGTTCCACTTCGATAATGAGCCTTCAGGATGAAAGCATCATGCTGTGGTGCAAACATCACGGTAAACACAAGCGAATTCTCTTAAAATCTGTAAATTTAGGATTAAACTTAAATTTTCTAATTTTCTAACCTTAAAAACAGCAAATCACTTACCGCAAAACAAAGACTTATACAAAGTAGTCCTGATAAGAACTGATGTCTATGAAACAAAATGAAAAATAACTTAATTCGAAGAATGAATTAACACAATGGCAAAATGCGACGCACGACGCTGCTAATGTCAAATCGAGTTACTGTTTATTAATTTTTCCTTGGCATGAACTTGGAGCGATCAAATTCCCCAGATTTTTCGGCGGGAAATTTAACTTATCTACAATCATTGTTGATCACTCTTAAGAACAATGTATGTTTAATAAACATTTGAAAATACTGTATTGATATATTAGGTGAGTGCGATGTAATCAATTATCAAAACTCATCCACTTGTCGCGTGTTGTTCGCGATTTGAAATTGATCAACTTTAAACATTAATTGCACAAAAGGAGTGTGTCCAAAAAATCGTTAACTTGAAATTTTATGAGGTTTGGAATATCTACAATATAATACTATTTTTTTTGTTCGTCAATTTTGACTTTTATTTTTCCTTCGCGAACTACCGCTGGTGCGTTCGCTCGCATCGGCCACATTGTGCGATAGGGGAACTGGCAAATCCCCCACGGGTTATTATTATTATTATTATTATCATTATAATTTATTATTAATATTATTATAAGTGATTCTTTTACGAACAGTTCATAAAGAACGATTCACTTTGAAGAAATGATTCGGTTGATTAGAATCACCTAAAAGATAACTTCCCATATCTGATGCGTACACTTGAAAGATAATTTATTGGTTGAAGGTGCAATTGAAAATGTAAGATTCATTTTTATTAATTCCTTGAAGAAACTGAAAATCAAAGTCTCAGTCGACTGATACAAACAAAAAGCAGGCGCGCGTAACCATACACCGTTTCTAGCCAAACAAAATTAATTCAGTCCAGCTCGAACTGGCATGAAATTTACTGTGCAGTTTGTGGTCTGTGCATAATATAATAATGGGGTACTTCGCCCCAGCTTTTTTGGCGTTTTGTCTAAATTCCTGCGGGGTCTACATCTTCCGCGAGGTCGCCAAGCCAGGATGTGAACCTCTCATCTCGTGTTTGATCTTCTTATTTTCCGTGTTTCTGCTTTTATGGGACATAAGGCTATTCCCGTCTTCTTTAAGGAAAATATGGAGAGGCGGATCATACTTTTTCCACGTAAGTAAAAAAAAAGTATAGATTTTAACAAACAGTGCATCGACAGGATTGTATTTCTTAAGTTAAATAAGCGTCTCAACAATCCATAAGAAATACAAAAAAAATTAATAATAAAAATCCTGACTGAAAAATATTTGAAGAGATAGAGTCGACTGAATTAGGGCAAAGTTGCGTATTTTAGGGCCTAACAATAATCGGAAAACAATTTTAAAATATCTTTTTTTGTATTCGAGAAATCAACAAAAAACTGATTTTTTGAAAGATCGTTTTTATTTTTTTATTCAAAAACTACTTGATCTGGACATTTACAACTTTGACTTTTTAATGAGGAATCTAGTAGCATATTTTTTCTAAGATAACTATAACATTTACCCGAGGACCATAGCTAACATTTGTTTTTTTTATGAGCGCCATTTTGGATTTTCATTTTTTTTGAAAAAAATCTTCTCTGAACTCAGTGATGTATCACACTCATAATTTATTTTAGATTTGATATTCAAAATTATATTTTCTTTTTTGCAAAGAGTGCCTTGGAAACAATGACGTTTATCTGTTAATCAATAAAATCTTGACAGCAGTCAATCATCGTTAATACTCCAAATTAAATAATAACTGTCGATCTTTTGTATCGATTATCACATAAACGTTGCACAAACTAAATTTATTCTATTTTTATTGTTTTTATTCCAAAACTATTGACAAAAAAAAAAAATTCTTGCATTTTTTCGCTAAATTTCGGTAAATATCACATCTAAGCGTTATATATTTTTAACTTTTCTGTAAATCAATGGTTTATACGCGTAGCGCATGAAGTAAAATTTCGAGTTTAGAAAAGCCCCGTGAAAATTTGTCTCGGGTCGCTGCGCGACCCTCGACAAATTTTCTACGCGGGGCTTTTCTAAACTCGAAATTTTACTTCATGCTTAGTCTGGGAGTGGAAGACGCTCGTTAGTTTAAAATACATCACAACTGTTAAATATGTATCGTCGGATGCCCGTCTTCAGGGGTGATATGTAAGCTAATTATGGATCGTAGGAGTATTACTCAACTGTTTCCAAGGCACTCTTTACAAAAAAGAAAAGATTAAAATTTTACATATAAAATTTACAGTAAACTATAAGTGTGATACATCATTGAGTTCAGAAAAAAATATTCTTCCAAAAAATATGAAATACCAAAATGGCGCCCATAAGAAAAACAAAAGTTATAATTATCTTAAAATAAAATATGTTACTAGATTAACCGTTAAAAATTGCCTGTATAATGTCAAAGTTGTAAATGTCTGGATTCAATGGTTTTTGAATAAAAAAAATAAAAACGAAATTTCAAAACATCAGTTTTTTGACAATACCTCAAAAACGAAAGAAGGTATTTCAAATTTGTTTTTAGATTACTATTGGGCCCTAAATTATGCAAATTTCGCTCAATTTAACCGATTCTCTATCTCTTTAAATAACCGAGATCCCCATCTGTTGGAATACGGACACTTTGTATAAACATAAACGCCTTAGCAATCCATGAGAAACAAAAGAAAATACGACGGTAAAAATCTTGGTTTTTCCAAGAATATTTACTTTGTAAAATACTATATAATTTAGCAACTACCTCAGTTACACCTTGCGTTTTTTAGTTCATCACCTCTGCGTTCATCATGGAACATATAATGACTGACTTCTGGTTCCCCATGGAACTCAGTCTGACGTCTCTTTTGCCGAGAATAGCACAGTTCGAGGAAGACATCCTCAGACAAAATGGATGGGCTGCTAGTGGAATTTCGCAGTCACTAAGAATGGAACTCGCACACGTCATATCTAGTTACTTAATGTCATTCTTCTTTTTATTTTCCGTCATGCATGCCACCCGCATCGTGGACTTCAGGTTGCTAAGGTAAGGAAAAATAATTGGTTAATGGAGAAAGAAATTACATTGAATTTTTATTTTAAGCACTATTAAGTCAACGTATACTTACGAGCAGGGTTGTAATGTTTAAAATACTTAGTTTTAAAACAGTGTTTTAAACATGTTTAAAAACAGCCGTCGTGTTTTAAATGGTTTTGTTTTAAACATGTTTTAAACGTTAATTTTGTTTAAAGAGTTTTTTTTTTATTGTCTTGAATTAGTTCAACTATATTTTATACAACTTTATTAAACATGTTTTGTTTACGTTTTCAATTTTTTTTAATTGTTAAAGATATTTCAAATAACATCCCACTAAGCAAATCCATTGAGGTAATGTTTTATCAACATTAAAACAAAGTTTAATGTTGCTACAATGTTGATATAACGTTATTTGTTTGTTTTTTGCTCAGTGGGATTAACAAAAATAGAATTTTATCATAAGAAAATATCGCTATTATGTGTGCATAAATGTGATTTAAAACGTGTTTTAAACATGTTTAGGGTTATTAATAGCAACGGCGGCTCGCAGCCTAACTTCAGGGTAGGCCAGAGGCCCAAGGTAATATGTATCCAATATTGAAAGGTGACTTTGTTGGGCAATAAAGCGCTTTGTTATAAAGCGCGACCACAACCTCACATTTTTTGTGCCTTGGCGCTGTGGCCTACCCTGAAGTTAGGCTGCGAGCCGTCGCTAATTAATAGAATTGCCGTTAATTCCATTATAATTCAATGCTAATTAATCTCTACTAAACGCATACAAACATGATACCAACATTTCGTATTATTAGAGCAAAATTTACATGTTATTGATTAAATTTGAAATAATGATAGAATAAACGTAGCAACATTACATTTTCATGAAATCAGTGTTTTATACGCGTGGCGCATGAAGTAAAATTTCGAGTTTAGAAAAGCCCCGTGAAAATTTGTCTCGGGTCGCTGCGCGACCCTCGACAAATTTTCTACGCGGGGCTTTTCTAAACTCGAAATTTTACTTCATGCTTAGTCTGGGAGTGGAGACACTCATTAGAAGTAAATTTCAATCTAATAATTTATCAAAAGGAATACATTTTCACAAACATAAAAAAAACAGTGTAACATACCTTCTAAATTACTTGATTACAATGAAGTTAGAACAACTTCATTGTAATCAAGTAATTTAGAAGGTATGTTACACTGTTTTTTTTATGTTTGTGAAAATGTATTCCTTTTGATAAATTATTAAATTTAAATTTACTTCTAATGAGTGTCTCCACTCCCAGACTAAGCATGAAGTAAAATTTCGAGTTTAGAAAAGCCCCGCGTAGAAAATTTGTCGAGGGTCGCGCAGCGACCCGAGACAAATTTTCACGGGGCTTTTCTAAACTCGAAATTTTACTTCATGCGCCACGCGTATAAAACACTGATTTCAAGTGAAGTTCAAAACATACTGATACGGTTTATACATTTATGATGTATTGCATTATTAAATAATATTAAATAAATTCTAAATAACCGTATTTTGTTATGGCAGTTGAATTTATGTATAAGACTTAAGCTAGGGCTATTAAATTATTAGTTGTAAACGAACAATACTAATTTAGTAAAAAAACATTTTATTAATCAGGAAATGTCAATACCATCCTTAGAATTGTGTTAAAGCTGTATGCTAAGGTCTATTACTAAGGCTGGTTATGTTTTAAACATGGTTTTAATTGTTAATGTTTTAGACAGTTTCATTTAAAAAAAAACGTTATGTAAACAAATTGCTTGTTTTAATTAAAATGAAAAAAAAACGTGTTTTTTGAACAACCCTGCCTAAGAGTGCTTAAAATAAAAACTTATATGTAATTTCTTCCTTTATTAACTAATATTGAAATGCATGCATTGTTTAATTTGAAAGTTATTATTTTATTAGCCATTAAATGGATACTGGGAGTTTTTCTTTTAAGTATACATGTCCCAATTATAGCATATATTCTGTGAATCTTCGAATATTGGTTTTTTAAAAGGTTTTAATTTTAAGCTTTAAACGAGTTTTTTTCACTCCCAGACTAAAGATAAAGTAAAATTTCGAGTTTAGAAAATCCTTAAAATTTAGTTTGGTCGTGTAGCGCGTAGCGTTACGCGACCAAACCAAATTTTCAGGCTATTCTAAACTCGAAATTTTACTTCATGCGCCACGCGTATAAAACACTGATTTAAAGTGAAGTTTAAAATACTGTTATACTGAAGTAATATCCTAAGGCAGTGTATTTTGAACATAACGTTAGATCAGCGTGGCTTTTCTAAATTCGAAATGTTACTTCATGTTAAAGTGGAGTGGAAAACACTCGTTTAAAGCTTCAAATTGAACTCGTTTAAAAAGCAACGAATGTGAGAAAATTGACTTCGTATGCATATGTAGGTATACTTAAAAGAAAAAATTCCTGTATATAAATTGTGATTAACGTTGTTCAATAATCTAAGTTCCGATCAATTCCGAATTTTAACTTTTTAGGTGTGGATTAAAGGAGTTTTTCTCGGATATATCGTCACGATTCGGCAGCACCTGTAGAAGACTGAAGCGGATGGTGTGGAGGTCGAGAAACGTAAAATTTCAGTTGAGCGAGTCACGAATCACCCCTTGCCGCAACTATAGCCCACGGGCATCTCCATCAAAGGATTATCTCAATGAAGATTCTGCGGATGAATTGTACTGTAGTCGCGGCTATAAACATAATCAATATTAACAACTTTTCAATCATTCTTAGTATAAGTTGGTTTTGTATTTTGCTGAATAAATTTCCTGTGTAATAAAGAATTCAACCACTTTTTTAGATTTATTTTTATTAAAAACGTGTTTAATGTCACCTAAAGTTTACAAAATACTACGACCGAGATCTGAATTAGTGTTAGTTGATGGCAACAATCGATAATATTAATAAAAGTGATTTTATACTCAATATTTTAAAGTATATAAGCCATGTCATTTGCCAAATTTTATGTTATTGCATAACTAATGGCCTTAGCTAAAGCTAGAAATTTACTATCAATTTAAAGTCAAATTTCGAAGCATCTGCTCACCGTATTTCGTTTGTATACATACGAAATTGAGAATAAACACACTTTTTGAGCATTTACATATTTTTATCATCAAATAATTTTAAAATTTCAATTATAATTACAGAATACTATAAATGCTAATCTGTAATTCCAGAAAACTGTAATTGCTAGATTACATAGATCTGTATTACTGCATTAGATGGCGCTAGCTATCGAAATCATTAATAGTTTTCACATATTGGCTTGAAATAGTCAGAAATGTTCAGTATTCCTCAGCACTGGGTCGGGACCATAGATTAAATTAGATTGATAACTCATAGAGGGTTCCACGTATTATGATTTTAGTTAACCGACCCACTCGATGGGACAGCGCTGCAATCGCAAATGACGTCATTGGGCGCGGGGAGCGAGCGGGCTTCTTGCTAAGCGGGGTGTGCGGTACAGGGGGTCTAACATTGAATGGAGGGTGCTGTGCGGGGAACATCGCACGGTATTAAATTACCGTGCGATGCGAAAAATAACAAAGACCTAATGAACATGTTAAATGTATATTTTAAAAGTTATTACAAATATATTTCACTATATGTCATAACCTAATTACATTTCACTTCTCAACAAAATGTCTGCAGTTCGTCAAAAAATGCATCTTAGAAATGAAATAAGAGGTCTCCTTATCCGGATAAGGATGTTGGCATAAGTAGTGTTCCATACAGTGAATTTTTCTTTAAGGTACACATATGCATAAGCTGTAAATTTTCCGACATTCGTTGTTTTTCAAAAGAGTTCAATATAAAGCTTTAAACGAGTGTTTTCCACTCCCAGACTAAGCATGAAGTAAAATTTCGAGTTTAGAAAAGCCCCGTGAAAATTAGTCGAGGGTCGCGCAGCGCCCCGAGACAAACTTTCTGGGCTTTTCTAAACTCGAAATTTTACTTCATGCGCCACGCGTATAAAACACTAAAATATTGTAAAATTTATGTATATTCTAATTTCACTTGAAATCTGTGTTTTATACGCGTGGGGCATGAAGTAAAATTTCGAGTTTAGAAAAGCCCAGAAAATTTGTCACGGGGCTTTTCTAAACTCGAAATTTTACTTCATGCTTAGTCTGGGAGTGGAAAACACTCATTTAAAGCTTCAAATTGAACTTTAAAAAAACAAGGAATATCTAAAGATTTACAAAAAATAGGTTGAATTTGAAATACGTATACTTAAAAGAAAACTCCTTGTATGTATAAATACAAATAAAATATTTCCAGAAGAAAGTTATTGTTACTGCAAAAATGTTCAGCAAAAATATTAAAGGGAAGTATAAATGAAATTGCCAATTCTTGGTTGCAGAATACTTCAAACATTAAAAGTGCGATTCTTTTCACAAATCTACAACAAGTTAGTACTAACTTGTTGTAGATTTGCGAAAAGAATCGCACTTTTAATGATTAAAGGGAAGTATTTGGTATATAGTGAATCTTATTTCGTAAATCGGGAAATCTTTTGACTTATATTTGACAAGGTGAAAGATATTTGGGATATAGTGAATCTCATTTGATCAATAGTGAAATGCAATAGAAAAACCGTGTAATTAAATTTAAGACATTATTTTATGTACTGGGATCGTACTTTGTGACTAGATGAAATTTCAGAATTGCTTGATCCAACAGCAACGGGAACATTCTCCATGGAAGTATGCTCCTAGCCCGGTGTGAAGAAAATCTCCACGTCCGTGGTTGTTTCATGCATAGTACTTGAAAATCATTCACGGATGCTAGGAAGAAATAAAGAGAAATAATGTAGACACACTGGTTTTAAATATGATTGACTGCAGATTTAATTAAAAGAATAGACAATGGCTTAAAAACTTAAAATATTACATAAACTTACGGTTTTAATTATTAATGTTAACGCCCATCCCCAAAGATTCAGAATTGCTTAATCCAACAATAACGTGGGATATATTCCATGAAAAAATGCTCCTAGTTCAGTATGATGAAAATATCCACGACCATGGATATTTAGTATACTTGAAGATCATCCACATGTACTAGGAAGAAATAAAGAGAAATAATGTAGTAACGCCCTGGTTTTAAATTTGTTTGACTGTACACTTATTTAAAATAATACACAATAGGTTAACATTTAAAAATATTTTACATACTTACGGTTGTAATTATTTATATTTATTAACGCTCATCTCGAGAAGATTTCGCCTTATCGGCATTTTTGTGCCTTTAGATCCGACGGATCTGACAGCTGTTGTCTGAAAACGAGCCCACGTTAGAAATTGCGGGAAATTTGAAATTCCGACATATGCGCCCTCCCATCGAGTGGGTCGGTCAACTATATATGTGAATTTACAGAATCATATGGAGTCGACTGGGTCTGGTCGGGACCACACTGAAGAGGACCTCGAAGTCCGAAACTCGTCTGTGGGTACCTGGTGCCGGAATACTGAACACAAATTCAATTCTGTATTACTTGGTTACAAAAATCTCTAATTGCTAGATTATAGAGATCTTTAATTGTTAGATTACAGTGATCTCTAATTGCTAGATTACAGAGATCTGTAGTTGCTAAATTACAGAAATCTATAATTAAAGCTCATTTCTAAATACAGAAATGTATAAGTAAAAAAACTGTCAAATCACATTTTCACATTCAACAGCAAATAAATAGCGGACACGTATTTCATTCCAAAATAAAACGAAACGATTTGCAAATATGTGTTAAATCACAGAAACTTGCAATAAATACCCACGATAAATAATTTACAACGACGGTGAAAACAATCTTCCAGGTGAGAATAGCGCTAAGTAAAGTTATCACTTTAATAACCTCAAATTTACTATTCATATCCTATGTTGTTTAAGACCATATTAAGTTCCACTAATGTAACTACATGTAGTCTGAAAAAGTTTTTACTAAGTAAGATTACTTATAACGTTTTATTTAAAGTTGTATTGGTAGGGAAAATATTCTTAAAGGGCCATATGTAATTAAAGAAACTTCTAGAAAAATGCAACTGTCTACGAATAAAAATAATGCTTGTTATAATCTAAGAACTCTCTGCTAATGTTGAACCGTTTTCCGCAAAAAGTCGTCCAATTGTACGTGCAGGAACCAATGACAAATTAAAATGAGTAATACAAGAATTCTGTCTATTTATTAGGCCGAGCCGCAAGTGAGTCACGTCACGCAAGAAAAAGCAACGTAGTTTTCTATGCAACATGTATTAAAATGGGAAAACTGCATCTTGTGACTCACGGCTCAATTTGTACTGTCGTATTTCAATATATGCGTTGCATTTGCCTAAGTGGGGTGACTCGCCCGCGTCTCATTTTGCACTCGGCTTTAAAGTTGCAGCATGGCTTTATGCTTATTTTGTTAACTTTTTCAGATTGTTTAATTTTGGTTATTCATTCAGAAATATTCAAATTATAACTTGGCTTTAATTTTTAAATGTATGCTTAGTGTGTTCACCTCTTTTTTTAGAATGTCTGATTTCGGTGACTGGTTCAGAAATGTGCCCCTCTTCACGAGGTACTGGTTGGCTTCGACGGTCGTCCTGACGCTGGCAGGCCGGTTCGGCCTGGTCGATCCAATGAGCATGATCCTGATGTACGAGCCGCTGAAACGTTTCCAAATCTGGAGACTCCTCACCTGCATATTCTACTACCCGTTGAGCCCGGCGTCCGGATTCAACTTTCTCATCAACCTCTACTTTTTGTACAGTTATTCGCAACGGCTGGAATCGGGTGTGTACGGCGGACGGCCGGCCGACTATTTCTTTATGTTATTGTTCAATGGGATCTGTTGCGTGCTCTTAGGATTATTTACAGGATTACACGTAAGTGAACAAAAAGAAAAATGATACTTTTGGTATAAAAGTAAAAGTCATTAAGTGCCAAGGATCAACTTATTTTATTTAAATATTCGAATTCGAATACACTTTAGAATGAATATTCGAATACTTCAATTTAAAAATTCCCAGCATTAATCAAAACAAAACAACTAAGTATGTTTTTTGAACTACATATTTAATTTGTTTTTACACTCCTGGCGCATCAAGTAAATATTTCGAGTTTAGAAAAGCCTGAAATATTTACTTCAAGCTAAATCAAGGAGTGGAAAAACCTTGTTAGTAAACTATGAAAACCTTTAATGACAACACCAAATTCTTAAAAAAACAACACGATAATTAATGTTACTCATAAAGATTATGAAAATAACTAGTTTGTGTTTGTTTCCCATTTTTTTAAAGAAATCAGTATTGTTATTAAAGGTTCTAAAAGATGCCTAACAACTGGTTTTCACTTCCTGGTTAAACATGAATTTAGAGTTTAGAAAAGCCTGAAAATTTTGTTTTTTTCAGGCTTCATGCACCAGGCGTATAAATCACTGATTATAATATGTTTTAAATATGTTAAATTCAAGTATTCGAAAATTCATTTTAAAAGATATTCAAATATTTGAATTGTTCGATCTTCGTTGAAATATATATTTAAATCCTTCAAATATTCACATCGTTACAAATATGTAAATAAATGTACTAACAAAATAATATATTAAGTGACTTTATTATCTTTTTACAGTTATTAATGGATCCAATGGTCTTATCAGTCCTTTACATCTGGTGCCAGTTGAACAAAGACGTGACGGTAAACTTCTGGTTTGGCACTCAATTCAAAGCGATGTACTTACCCTGGGTGCTGCTTGCTTTCAACATGGTGATCAGGGGAGGGGGCTTCGTCGAGCTGATGGGCATTTTAGTCGGCCACTTATACTTCTTCTTGACGTTCAAATATCCCCAAGAATTAGGAGGACCCGTTTTACTGCAAACACCAGACATTTTCAAAAAGTGGTTCCCGAATAATCAAGGGGGGATTTACGGGTTCGGTGTGCCCCCGCAACGTGCACCGTCTGCACCCAGGCCTAGGACTGGGGGACATAATTGGGGTAGGGGGCAGGCCCTAGGTGGGAATTAAGTTAAGAAGTACAAGGTTTTATTATTGCCAAAAATTACCATAATAATAAGTTTCGTTTTGTTCGGTTATTCATTTATCGTTTGATTTTTTTTGTATTCGATGAATCGTTTTTATTCACTTCATATAATTTATTGTTTTCTGTATTCAGACCTATTTTTTATTGCTGAAATAAAACATGAAAATTATTGTTTTCTTTTTAATTCACCTATGCCGTTGAATGATAATTGATGAAGAACTGCAACTCTATATACTTTTTATGTTACGGTAAATTCATGCTCACTACAGGCCGGTTCACAATCAAAACAGAAACGAGAACTAGAACGTGAAACAAGTTGGATCATATCGTTTCCATATTAACGTGCACAACCGAGCGCCTTCTCATTCTCGGCTTGAGAATGACAAGGTGCCCGTATTGTACGTGTTAACACATAAAACCCTATAATTGAACTTGCTTCTCATTTCCGTTTTGATTGTGAACCGGCCTTAAGTGGCAATATCTCTAGGTCCAATGATAAACTAATACTTTCAGAATTCACTTTAGAAACGGCAATATAATACTGTATACCATTGACAGAAATTGAATCAAACTAAAGCAGAGAGCGCCATTTTCTAGAAGGAAAAATAAAATTGTACATTGGGTTGCAAATTTAACACACAGTTGTACTTTCATTTATTCGTTGTTTAACACCTATCCCTGAGAATACAACTCATAGCCTACTAGAACGAATTTTCAACTAATGAGATGCAAGGAAAGCCGTAGGTACATGTCTACGATGATAAAAACAAAAGAAGCGGTGATAAGTTGTCCTGTCATTCGAAACGTCAAAATAGACGGAAATCGCTAAGGTAAAGTTTTGTGCAGTGATATTAATAGAGAAGGGAAAAGTGCGACTCCAAAAAACACCGTCATATACAAAGAATCGCAGTGAAGGCAGTTTTCGAACTTTTGCGCGGGTAAAAAATTCGCAATCAATAGGAAAACAACAATATCACAACTGTCGACAATGTTGAGGGACTCGCATTATTTTATTCGTTATATTCTCTCACTAAATATCACTCGTGATATGATTAATTATCGATGATATATTACGGCTGAAAATTTAAAAATTGTGTTTTCTTACAGTGTTATTAAAAAAATAGTATTAAATATAATTTTAAGGGACCATGTTATATTTTTATATCTACGTTACTAAAATATATCAATTGTATTTTTTTATAAATAAGAGAGCAAGGCAGGATTCGAATCCTTTTATACGATTCAATAGAGGCATTCGAATACTTTAGTTAAACTGGATTTGTTTACATTTTTTTAAGAGGATTCGTACTCGAATCCAAATGCGGGTGATTCGAATCCTCATAAAAGGATTCGAATATTTATAAAATGATTCGAATATTTATGAGGATTCGAATACTTACGAAATGATTCAAATACTTACAAAAAGATTTGAATAGTAAAAAATAATTCGAATTGATTGTGAAGATTAACATGAAAAATTTGTTTAGTGTGTTTTTAAATTTCTCGTTAAATCAGTGTTTTATACACGTGGCGCATGAAGTAAAACGGCAGGCACTAGGGGCGGCGAGTGTTTCCATTCCCAGACTAAGCATGAAGTAAAATTTCGAGTCTAGAAAAGCCCCGTGAAAATTTGTCTCGCGTCGCTGCGCAACCCTCGACAAATTTTCTACGCGGGGCTTTTCTAAACTCGAAATTTTACTTCATGCTTAGTCTGGGAATGGAAACACTCGTTCGAAACTTCAGACTGAATGCTTTGATAAGAACATTAAATGACTGAAAATGTTTTTAAAAATATAATGAAATAATCTAATTTTCAAATTTTTGTTTAATATTATTTAAAGTAAAACTGACAGTGGTGGTGGATGCCCAGCATCGAACCTCATCTCCCTAACCCAGCGCATCGAAAGCCCAGGGCTGTAATCCTGCAACAGCAGGAGTATCCAACCTCCGGCTGGAACCGACGCTCTCCGGCTCCCAAAAATGGAAAGGCGCGTTCAGTCTGGCCAAATCTCGTGGGAAGGCTATAAAACCCAGGAGGCGAAGGTCAAACAGACAAGGGGTTCGCGAAGAAGGGCGCCAGGGAGCCCATCAAACCCGGCCACAACCCCCGCCAAGAACCCCCTTGCAAAACAAGAGGCTTCGCTCGGAAACGAGCACGCCCTCTACCGCCCAACCAATCACGAGCAAGGTGAGACCCAGCACTACAGCTGGGGAGACCTACAGGCAGGCACTAGGGGCGGCGCGAATGGCTGTGGTACTTGAAGAGTACCCAGAACAATACCTCACAGAGGACCAGGGTAAATCCGTTCAGTGGGATATACTAACTGAGGTATGGAAGTGCGAATCTTCCAAGGGTCCTTAATTCACCAACAGCTACTTCGAGAAGGGGGTTGTGAACATCACATGTGCCAACGAAACTTCTAAGGAGTGGCTGCTCCAAAAGATCCCGACAATCAAGCCATGGGAGGGCGTTGCTCTGCGCAGCGGAAATGCCAGGGAAATTGTCAGGATGACTAAGGTTGGAATCTGGATGCAAAAGACGGACCTAATCGAGGCCAAAGATACGGCTGACCTTATCAGCTTGCTGAAAACCCAGAACTCTGGGCTAGAAACAGCAAGATGGAAGGTAGCCAAGAGGAGGATAAAGGGACAACTTTTATCCTCTACATCGACGAGGGTTCATTAACGGCTCTGGAGAAGGCAGGGTTTAAAGCCTACCTAGGTTTCTCCCAACTAACCTTCAAAATCCTCGGAAGGAAGCCGGACATTTTGGACAGCTATGGAGGTAATTCAAATTAACCTCCACCACTACAAGGCGGCCACCTCTGCCCTGTGCCGCCAACTCCAAACAGGCCCTTATACAAGAACCCTGGTAATACAAGGGAGTTGTAAAGGGTCTAGGTAACACCGGAGGTAAGTTAATATATGATACAAACTCCGAAAAGGTCAGGTCCTGCATTTTTGTGCGGAACGACATAATCATCTTAAAACTGCACAACTTCTGCTTCACAGATCTAGTCGTAGCGAAGGTGAAACTCTAGGGTGAGGGATCTACACTCGAGGCCGTTATAGCCTCAGTATACCTCCCCTACGACTCTCCGCAGCCCCCGCCTTCCAAGGAACTTAAGGAGCTCACGACCTACTGCAGGACGAGGAGACTACAGCTGTTTATAGGTGCAGACGCCAATGCCCATCACCAACTCTGGGGCAGCTCAGACACCAACAAAAGAGGTGAGTACCTATTATATTTCTTAATGGCTTCGGACCTTGAAATTCTAAATCAGGGAAATGAACCCACTTTTGTTACTATACATCGCCGCGAGGTAATCGATATAACGATTGCGTCGCGAAGTGTAAGTACCCAACTAGTGATGTGGTATGTCTCGGACGAACCATCCCTCTCCGACCACCGCTACATAGTCTTGGAGATCGGCCAAACCCGTGAGACCGAAGTCGAGTTCCGAAACCCACGAAGAACATGTTGGGAAACACCATGTAGACCTTGGTATTCACCTTAGAGATACCAAGGAAAACATCAAAACAAAACTGGATGTAGAGCTTGTTGCAGAACAAGTCCAAGAGGCCATTCTAACCTTTCAGAAAAACTGCCCTACAATGAAGAGATCCACCGGCAAAGTAAAGAGCTGGTTGAATGAACACCTAGAAAAACTTAGGAGAGACACACGCCGGCTTTACAACAGAGCGAAGAAATCTGGTGAGTGGGAGGAATACTCCAAAACACTGACTGAGTACAGCAAGATTAGGAGGGCGCGCCGGGAGGCTTGGAGGATATTCTGCTCGGAGATTGACAAAATCCCCGAGGGAGCAAAACTCTACAAAATCCTAGCGAAAACCTCCGACCCCTCTTGCGGAACTCTGAAGAAACCAGATGGAAAATTCACAGAAACTGATAAGGAAGCAACGGAGATCCTTATGAGGACCAATTTTCCCGGATCTGAAATCCTGCAAAACAATGCGGACATCCACACAGCGCTTGTAACCCCTAGTAAGGCGGCAACAAAACAAGACTGGGAATTTCAAAGAAACGGTCATCCCGTTCGCTAAAAGAAGAAAATGGGGGGGGGGGGGGGTTCAAATCCCCAACCTTCTTTAACCAAACTCTACAATTTACCAGTGAGGTCAAATATCTAGGTATCTATCTAGATGGAACCGTCAATTAAAAAACGTAACCGACAGAGCAAAAACGACGCTAAGGACAACAAAGCGAGCTCTGGGAAAACATGGGGGCCTCAATCCAAAAATGACTATGTGGATTATAATACAGTAGTAAAACCCATGATCACCTACGGATGCACCATATGGTGGCCAACAGTATAACAAAGTACTGCGCAGACAGCTCTCTCTAGAGTACAGCGACTAGCCTCCTTATGCATAACTGGCGCTCTGCGTACAACACTAACTGCCTCAATGAAGACCCTACTAAATCTCCAACCACTAGATCTAGTGGTTAAAAGTAAGGCCAGACTAGGGGCAGATAGGTTGAGGACAACTGGAAACTGGCACCTCACAGGAAACCACTCCAGAATAGAACAGGTAGTTACCAAACCTCTACTGCAAATGGGAAGTGACTACATGAGACCACGCTACTGCCTTAATAGACCCTTCACAATACAGTGTGAAGGGGACAAGGAAAAGCGCAACCCTCCATCTGGAACCTTGATCTGGTACACCGACGGATCAAGCGAAGAAGGTGGTGCTGGCGCTGGGATCCACGGCGTAACCCCAAAATGTGACATCTTTGTGTCTTTGGGGAGGATGGCAACTGCACATCAAGCCAAAATCTTCGCGATTAGCCAATGTATTATGAAAAACCTGCGACGGGGATATAGGAGGCAACATTATTATTATTATTATTATTATTATTATTATTATAACATGGGAGTGCATTCAAAACCTGACGAAACTGGCGACCGTAAACACCGTAACTCTACGGTGGACGTCGGGACACACAGGGGAGGATGGCAACGAGAAAGCCGACGAATTGGCAAAGATTGGATCACGTAGACCCTACATTGGAACAGAACCGATGCTACCGATCCCCAAAAAGTCAATAAGACCAAGCGTGAGAGAATGGACTCTGGAAAGACACACTGAGCGCTGGAAAAACCTGACAGGGCACAGACACAGTAAACTACTAATGGAAAAACCCTGCCAAGAACTAGCAACTGAGGCCCTCAGACTCAGTAGAAACAACCTTAGAATGGTCACAGGAATGATAACTGGACACTGCACCCTAAGGAAACATCTGCATAACTTGAAACTGTTTACAGAAGATCCAATATGCAGTCTATGCTATGAAGAGGATGAAGACGCCTCACATGTACTATTCGAGTGAGAGGCACTTACTACCTGGAGGGAAGCAAACCTTGTCCGAGGGAATTCAACCCACTTCCCGAAGGGAAAGATGATCAAAAAGCTGCTGGAATTAGCTAATGAAACAGAGCTCTTTGATTAACTACGGTAAACAGAAGAAGTACAATAAGCCACATGGCTGCGGTGCTAGGGCAGAAATAACCCCAAACTTCCGTTCCTTGCCACTAAAAAAAAATAATTGGTAGACACAATCTGAAATGTTAAATTTATCCGACATATCCCTGATTCAAGATTTTTTTCCTTAACCTTTTAAATTTTTACGTGTTTTGTAATTTTTATGAAGCCTGTTGATTTTGACAAGTTAAATGATATCAGATGGCTTTTTTGTTAGTATTTTGGTCAATTTAAATAAAATACCATGACTTTTATCTAACTTTCCCGGCTTTAATGATATTCAGTGAACTTTTTATTTACGTAATTTTCAGGAATTCGTCGATTTTATAATCGATAAATAATATAAATAATAAATTTGAACGAGTGATTTCACTCCCAGGTTAAGCATGAAGTAAAATTTCGAGTTTAGAAAAGCCCCGCGTAGAAAATTTGTCGAGGGTCGCGCAGCGACCCGAGACAAATTTTCTATGGGGCTTTTCTAAACTCGAAATTTTACTTCATGCGCCACACGTACAAGACACTGATTTGAAGTGAAGTTCAAAAACAAACAAATACATCTTTAATCAGAGTAACACAGATATTTAGTCTGTTAACAATGATGTTCAGTCTTAGTAATAAATAATTAGGTTTTGAATTATTTTGTTAAAACAACTGGTAACGATAATTATATGTTAATGGTTGCAAAAAAATAATAAAATGAAATTTGTATTCGTGATTCGAAAAAACAGGGTTGGAATCTTTGATTCGAATCATATTTATCTCTTACAAATCCTTTATTCGAGTTTTCGTAATTCGAATCATATTAGATGATTCGGATTCGTGAATCGAATCCTTTTTACGAGAATTCGTCCCAGCTTTGATAAATAATATAAATCAGGAAAAAGGAAATATAAAAAAGAAAACAAAAAATTCTTTCGTCGTATGTATAATTAAAAATTATCTATAAAAATTTAAATAGCAAATATACTTTAAAACGTGAGTCATGCGAAGTTCATTCCGGTACAGAAAGGAAAAACTTACATAACACAAACGGTATTTGAGCATCATTAGTTTGTTCTTCTTCGTCCACACGCACCTACTTAAAATGTACATGGAGAAAACTTAGAGAGACAGATACAAATATAAAATCACAACATTGTTAAATTTGTTAAGACAAAAAAAATCACAAAAAAGAGATTAAAAAATAATTTCATTCGCGTATTGAAAAGAGCTGCCTAGGAAAGGAAATCAACAGTTTTTTTTTACAACCACAAGAGATAAAATAGAAACAATAGAGTGGGGTATAAAATTATGTTCAAAGTTGGCCTTCAATGAATAAAAAAAGAAAGAACAAAATTTATTTTTATGCATTGTAAAGAGTAATTCTTACAAATTTCTCATTTAGCCAACTGTGGCCTTTATATGAATAAAATCATATAAATTAAAAATCACTTGATTTATTTTACTAACTATTACATTTTACATTAGAACAAAAGTAGTTTCATGGATTAAAATGTCTGAATTTGAAGTTGCCAGTATTTTTCACTTGCTTTGAAGAGTACTGAAGACACGACCAGTTTGGATGTGGAGTGAGACAGTCAGGTTTTGGTTGGCAATGAAACAGTTGGGATACCGAAAGGTTGAGTTGGACTCAAATCAAGTCGAGTTTTAAAAACATTTTTTTTTTAAAGTTGCCTCTATTTCACCACTCAAAAAGTCACATCTTTTATTTCATTTTAACAGTTTGTTTTTCTACATTATTCATTCATGGCCTGCTTTGAAAAAAACTTTAATGCCTAGCGCATTTCAAACAAACACTCATTTCACCTCTTTTTAAAAATATTAGTGCGAGTGTGTTTTAATTTCAAGAATAAATTGGCACATGGATATTTCATATATTATTATAATAATAACAGTGATTTTCGCACCAAATAAAAAATTTGAATCACACTCGATTCATGTACAGCAAGAGAGTGCAAACACTGTGCAAAATCAACTGTTTAATTTTTATTTTAATCATTTGTTTTTATAGTTTTTAATAATCGTTAAAGATGGGTTTATATAAATATTTACACCACTGAAAATATGATCGGGAAATTGTTTTTTTTTGCCTTATTCATCATTACGTTATAATATATACACAAAAATATATATTTGTATTAAATATTTTTAAATATCAGTCATATTTGCTGCGCGTTATTCTTTATTTATTTAAATGGAGGGGACGTATTTTCATCATCATCTTCTTTACAATCATCATCATAATTATCTAGAATCAGTTTAAAGGTAAAAAATCGTTAAGTGTTTACGCATTAGTCATTAAATGCATAAGTACTTAATATTATTTATTATTAGTAATTTATCTTTTCAAAAATAAAAATTTAATAGTTTTATAATAGTTAACCCATTAACATTTGAGCAATTATAGAGTTAACTATAAAGTAAAAAATAAATTAATAATAAGAAAATTTAGATAAATTTTAGGTAAAGTTCTGCACTTTTATAATTTCTATGAATGACTTATTACATACTTGGAATTATTCTTTTAACACGTTGACTGCCATGGATTTTTTCACGATTCATGTAAACAACCTATGAGATATTCCGTAGCTGGAAGTCAAATATGTTCATTTTTTGCATTCGTCGATTTTCAAAAAATGTTTATTTTGATTTCGAAAGAGTGTTTTTACTCCCAGACTAAGCATGAAGTAAAATTTCGAGTTTAAAAAAACTTGAAAATATGGAATTGGGTGCGGAGCGAAGCGAGCACCCAAACCAAATTTTCGGGCTTTTTTAAACTCGAAATTTTACTTCATGCGTATAAAACACGGAAATATTGTGAGCTTAGAAATGCACTGAATACTTTTTTTTTAAATTAGTAATAAACCGAATTTTTTAATAACAAAATATTTACTCGATTAAGTCAGCCCAAATAATACAATATATCAAATTAACTTACTTAGTAATTTAAAAAAATTGAAATAATGTTGCGTTATTGCATCAATGGCACTTAATGGGTTAATTTACCTTTAAACTGATGATTATAATCATAATTCATCATCATCATCAACACTGACAGTTTTATAATCATTATTAATATCATCATTAGTTTTTTCTCGTTATTTAAAAATCACAAGTCATCACATAAAAATATTATCCTCGGAAAAAAAATGGCAAGAAGCATTAGTAAAAGTTTGTTCGTTTCGTGATGTGTCTTTCATGTTAGTTTTTTTTCTTTCTAAATAAAAGTAATTGTCAGTTTACCTATTGTCTAAGCCTTAAGAATAAAAATATGTCTATAAAAAAAATTATAATAAAAATAAAAAGGAGAAATGGCACAATTCACAGCAAATTAATCTAAAACTAAAACGTTTAAAGAGTGTGTTGTTCGTGTGTGTGTAAAACCTAGTTTAAAAATTTACAGTTTAAATGATATGTCGTTTGTTTTTTTTTTTATGGTTCGTCCGGAGCCGTCGGAAGAGCGTCGTCCGTCGAGTGTTGAAGAAGGCCGGCTTTTTCCTCTTTGGCGCCACCGGCTCCATTATAGACGGTCTCGTAAACGGGATTGACAAAGTTGTTCGACTGGTGAAATTACACAGGAATTAAATTTAATGATTAAAATAGTCACATTTCAATATTCAACTATTTGAATTATTCTTATGCGAATCCTAGCGTGAAGAAGAGTTAGAATACAAAATGATCTATAATTACATAATGTTTACATATAACCTGATTTGTGCCAGAAACTTAAAAAATGTGAAAAACCAAAAGAACAACACAAAACTCAACTTTTAAACATGCTCACAGAAATGTTAAACTTTGCTTTAGTATTGTGTTGTTAAAAGTACAACATATTGGTACACACTTGAATGTTGGAATTTTCTTTATTACTGTTTATCTAACATTTCTGGTGCATTTCATAGTTGATTTGAAGACTGTTTTTTTGTTAACTTTTTCGAGGCATTCAAATTTATTTGACTCTATTGAATCTCAATCCTTCAATAGTTGTCGACTCACCTTATCAGCATCCAGCGAGAACGGCTCGGCGTCTCTCTCCTGATACATAGGATTATTAAAATCATTCTCCTGCAACCGTTCGTGAGAAAACGGCCTTCTACGTTTGCTCAAAAAGAACGCCAAGCCTACCCCACCGACTACCAACAAAAGCACCCCTAACGCAGTGAGTATAGGCAACACGACATCCCCTCCTTCGCTGGACGATGCCTGTTTCATGATCTCGACATCGTTGTTAGACAGTTGGTCGCAATGTGGACCTTCGAAATCTGTCGAACAGAGACAGTGGGGTTTGCCCTCTTTGATTTCGCAGGTGCCACCGTTTTTGCAGTAAAACCGGCAGGCGATTGGGTATTCGCACGTGGATCCCGTCCAGAGTTGGTCGCAGTGGCAGATGGGGGTGCGGTGCAGCCCGCCGAATTGACAGACAGCGTTGTTTCGGCAATAATTCGTGCAAGGGTTGTTGTACCCGATGTATTCCTAAAAAAATTGACTGATTTTAACTGAAATTTAATTATGGGAGTTTGAGGAAAGAAAGAAAAAATGATCGATCAGTGACATAAATTCCAACCACTTGTTTTGGGTCCTTTATAACTAACTCTTTTACGCTCTTTATAGCCAGCGTTTCATACCTAAAATAATCTCATATAAATGTGATATTAGATAACCACTAATTGTTTAAAGAAGGCTAGGATCTTTGAGTCATGTTCAGTTCCCCTGATGCAATGGAGATAGTTCATAAATATATTTGAACATAAAAATTAAATTTACCTCACATAAATCTCCACCCCAGTTGTTCGTGCAATTACACAAATCAACACCATCCAGATGTACGCAAACTCCTTCATTCTTGCACCTGCAATGGTTTCCTCTCGAACCGCACGCGGTGGGTGGCGCTGGCCCCGCGCACAAATCCACCTCACACCTCCTCCCGGTGTAAAGCGGCGGACACTCGCACTGCGGCTGTTTCGCACCCATAGTGCAACTCCCCATGTTCTGACAGTGTCCAACGCACAAATCCTGCTCGCACCTCGCCCCCGTATAACCATTATGGCACTTACAAGCCGGCCCGCTTTTCCCGTTATGGCATACCCCGTGATACGAACAAAAATCATCTGTGCATTCGGAGAACTCGCAAAGCTCCCCGTGATAACCAACCTGGCATTTACACTCCTCAACGTTGTAATTCCTCTCGCAAATACCTCCGTTTTGACATTCTTTGTTCGCGCAGCTCTGGCATCTAACGCCGGTGTACCCCGCTGGACAGCTGCACTGTGGAACCCCCGGTCGAGCGCTGTAGCATGTCCCACCGTTGTAACACCGCCCTTCGCACATATTCACCGGAGTTTCGCATCTTTCTCCAGTCCATTGCGCTAGACAGTTGCATTTGAGCGGGGCTTGCACGCCAGGGGTTTGCGGGGAGAGCAAATCGACGTAGCACATGCCTTTGTTGCGGCAATATTGCGAGCATCTGTAGTGTTCGCACCGAGGGCCGTTGTATTGCGGAGGGCACATGCATTTCGGCCCCGAGCCGGGGGTTATTTTGCAAGTACCGGTGATACAATTGAGAGGGCAGGATTGTTCTGTGTTGCTGGTGATTGTCGGTTTACAAGTCTAAAATGTAAAATAGTGTGTTAAAATTCTCTCGAGTTTATTTTTTTTTTTAATTCGTTCGTTTTCACTATATTCCATACGTAATATTATTTTATTGTATAAACATATAACGACAAAGAGGAGTTGGCAGGATTTATCTAAATTTGATATATTAGAAATAAAGTTACCAGGCCGTCTTTCACGTATCCGTCGGCGCAAATGCAAGAAGCTTTATCGGGTTCTAGTAGGCAAAATTCGGACGAATCGCAGTAGTTATAGCAGTGATCAATGAGCTGCTCTTGGCGTTTTTCCTGGACAATTATCAGCTCGACTAGGCGAGGTAATCCCTGAGCTAAGTGGGAGATGTTTCCCTTTCCGAATTTGTTCATCCTCATCACGTTGTTAGACAGGTGCGTCGAGAAATAAACATAATCTTCGAACACTTCTAATTTAAACGGACGTTCATCTAAATAAACATTACTTTATTAGAAACTATGGAGCGTAAGTTTACAATTTTAATTAACTGACCATGCGAAAACTTCTTAACGACGTGTCTATCCATTCCATCAAAACGAATCGACTCGATTGTTTGAGCTTTGTGGTCGGCCCAGTATAATCGTTTAGACGGATGGTCGATGGTCAGACCAGTGGGGAAGAGAACCCCGGAATTTTTCAAGACCCGCCTCTTGTTCCCGTCCATGTTGGCCGTCTCTAGACGGGGCACTGGACCCCAGTCGGCCCAGAACATGATCTTTTCCGAAGGAGCCACAACAATGTCACTAAATAAAACAATATCCGTTGGACAAGAGATCTAGTATTGACAGATACTGCTACGTTGGAAACGTTTTTGCTTATAATTAAACGTTGGACAATAAGTCTGTCAGAAATGCTATGTTTGACAATAGCATTATTTACAAACTTCTTGTCATAACTGCAATTTTCACAACGATGTCCCTCAATAAAAAGTATTACAAACAAAAACGAGAACAACGTAGCTCTTTTAAGTTAGACACGTATTTGTATATATAATACAATAATATATAATTGCCGTTAGACAAGAGGATCATAAAAAACTAGATTACGAATAAAATCTTACCGCGGCTGTTGCATTTTTCCCGTAATAATAGTAGCATACATTGCTCCATCAAAAGTTGCCGCTAGAATCCTGTCAAAATCGGTTACGTAAATCCTCTTCGCGCCCCAATCCACGGCGATTCCCCTCGGCTCCCGCAACCCGCTCATCACGGTTTTAATCTCGGTCTCCCTGATGTTCCTCCCATCATCCGTTAACGGAATTTTCTTACTCTGTATGTGCTTATTGTGATGATCCGTCCAGAAAATCGTCAGATACTTCGATCCGTACAAAATATCTACACCGTCCACTTTGTACCCGGTATCAATCCCAATTCGATCGACTTGATAATTGACTCCGGATTTGTAAGGGGAGATGAACCTGAGCTCGGCTTCAACGGCAACCGCTAGCTTGGCAGCGGCGCCTTGTGCTTCGCAGCCTCCCCCCATTGAAACGTGGAAACCGTCAGCGCATTTACAGCTATAGTTTCCATCCTTACGCTCGAAGCACTGCTGGGAGCAATCGCCGAATTTGCAAGGGGTTTTAAAGCAATCGATTTCATCAGAGTTGTCTCCGCAATCATTCTCACCGTCGCACACTAAAGTTGAATTGATGCAGCGGTTGTTCATGCAGTGGTATTGGTGGACTGGACAGGCGCCGTAGGGGCGGCACATCTGCGGTTCTTCATCGCTGTTATCGCCACAATCGTCCTTGCCGTCGCATATTAATGAGATAGGGACGCAACGGTTGTTGCGGCAGCGCAAGCGGCCGGGCGGACAGGGGAGGGTGATGCACATGGAGAGGGACTCGTCGGAGTTGTCGTCGCAGTCGCGCTGGCCGTCGCAGCGCCAGTCCTCTTTGATGCACATGCCGCTGTCGCACTTGAAGCCGTTGTCCGGACAAGTGTCGCTGCAGTTCACCTCATCGGAGCCGTCCGAGCAATCAATATCACCATCACACTTCCAATCACTAGAGACATTTGGAAATGAAGAATCTTGTAATTGTAATTTAAAATTATTTTACTTTAAAAAACTGCCTACGCTGATTGACCATTGAAGAAGAAATAAAATGCAAAAATACTTACAGTGAAATACAATATTTCGGATTCAAACACTGGAACTCGACAGACGCGCACTTCGAGTGGCAGTTCTGCTCGTCCGACTTGTCATCACACTGGAACTCCCCGTCGCACTGCTGGCTGCCCCTGATGCACTTCCCGTCTCCACACCTAAACTCGCTCTCGGAACAATTCCTCGGTTTACACCCGCTCTCGTCCGAACCGTCGCCGCAGTCGTTCTCGTAATCGCACCTCCATCTTCCCGGAATGCACCTGTTCGTGTTGCATTTGAAGTAGGTCGGCTCGCAAGTGTGGTAATCGGAAGATAGACACGAACTGGGCTCGTCTTCGCCGTCGGAACAGTCCGATTCCCCGTCGCACTGCCAGGTGCGCGGGATGCACCTACCGGAGTTGCAGCGGATATGGTCTGTTGGACAGGTGCGGGAATCGCACTGCGGGCCTTCGTCGGAGTCGTCGCCGCAGTCGTTGTCTTTGTCGCATACCCAGACCGTGGGGATGCACTTATCATTCTCGCATTTGAATTGGTGCGGCGGGCAAGTCGTCGGCGGGCAATCTTCTTCGTCTTCGCCCAGAGGGCAGTCTTTGTTTTTGTCGCAGCGCTGATTACTGCCTATGCATCTAGCCGTTATGCTGACGTTTCCTAATTGAGATAAAAATGTAATTAGATCTAAACACGCAAGGAAACATTAAAACACCCTTACCTTGACACCTAAACTGGTTGTTCAAGCAAGTGTAATTCTGGCAATTGCTCTCGTCGCTGTTATCCTCGCAATCATCCACACCGTCACACAATTTAGTCGGGTGTATACAATGCCCATTCTTGCACTGGTACTGTCCCGGCGTGCACTTAAACGGCGGGCAGTCGTCCGGTTCATCACTCTTATCCCCACAATCATCCTGCAAATCGCACTTCCACCAAAATGGAATGCATTTGTAGGTCGTTTTGCACTCGAAATGCGCTGAAGTGCAGTTGGAAACGCAACTGCGCTCATCTGCGCCTAGAGCGTAGTTTTCCGGACAGACGCAGGTGAAGTAAGGCGGGTTTGGTGATAATAAGCAGAGCGCCGAGCAGTTGGCTTTCGCGCACGGATTCTCTGCTTTGATTTGTCTGAGCGGATGGACGATGCGTAAGTCCATCGGGCGGTGGATTGTCGTCACCAGGGATTTACAATTATCTCCCCTGTATTTATGGCAGCGCTCGATTGATTTCGTCTCCCAATCAGTCCAGTAGATATAATCCTCCCAAACGGCAATCGCGAAAATGTGGTGCAGCTGCAGTTGCGGGTTCTTACTCCTACTGGCAACTATTCGAATGTTCTGCCCGTTCAAATCGGATACTGCGATATAATCCTCGCGGGCGTCCCCCCAGAATAACTCATCAGTATCGTAGGCGACTGTTAACGCGTTGGGCCAACCTAATTTCGAACTTGAGTTAACTATAATTGTGGGATTGGACCCGTCCATTCCCGCTTTTCCGATATGCACGTTCTTCCCCCAATCGGTCCAATACATAAACCGCCTTATCGGGTCCAACGCTACAGCTCTGGGTTCTTGTAACCCCGAAGATATTAAAACTTTTCTGAATTTTCCCTCGAGTGTTGAGACTTCCAGTGTGTCTAAGCCTTTGTCGCACCAGTATAAATTTTTGCCGATCCAATCGACGGCTAAGCCGTCGAGGTTTTGTAAAGTGGCTGAGTGTAAGGTTTTCGTGGAGTTTTCAACGTTGTTGCACAGGCGTTTTATCGAGCTAGAAACGGTGGTGACTTCCGACCAGTATATGCACTGGGATTCCCAGTCGTAGTCCAACGCGACGGCGTTTGTTAGGTTGTGTTTTAGAATGGTCGCATGTCCATCCAGGTTTAATTCGCGGATGTAATATCTAAAAAGATTATCTTAGTAGAGAGCAAGAACCAACATGAGTATAAGAATTTTTTAATAAAAAAAAAGAACTCACCTATTTGCGAGAAGCAACAACGCAGTTACATTTGAATCAGCCTTACACGTCGTCTTATCGTCTGACAAAATATACCCATCGACACAGCTACATCTGTATGATCCCGACGTGTTATGGCACTTCTGGCTGCACGGACGACTCTCGCATTCATTTATATCAACACAGTGCGTCGGGTCTTTTTTGCTCAGCCGGTAACCTTCGTAGCAAGCACACTCGAAACCGACTGGTTTATCAATGCATTTCTGCGAGCAGGGCGGAACAGTCGCATCACACTCGTTAATACCGCACTCTTTTTCGTCGCTGTAATCCCCGCAATTGTCCTCCTCGTTACACAGTAGAGTTGTGTTGACGCAGACGCCGTTAGTGCACTCAAATAGATGATCCCCTCTACAACTGCTCTTTTCGCTGTTCGTGCAGTTCGACTCGTCGCTGCCGTCTTCGCAATCGTGTTTGTTATCGCAGTGGTAAATTTCGAGAATGCACTTTCCCGAGGCGCATTTGAATTCCCCTGGGTAGCAACTTGGCTCGCAGTTGGAGGGCTCGTCGCTTTTGTCGTTGCAATCGGCGTCTCCATCACAATAATACATCTATCAAAGTTAAGAGACATTGAAAATGTAATACTGACTAGAGCCCTGCGCGGGCTGATTTTCTTAGGCCCGGCCTAGCCCGGCTCGCTGGCAAATTTTGCAAGCCCAGCTCGGTCATGAGGTAATTAACTTGAGCCCATCCCGGCCCGGGTAAATAATGATCAGGCCCGGCCCAGTCAATATTTTAGTCTAAATATTTAATAATATATTACGTCACGAGAGTGCAGTATTCCGAGAGTATGTAATTCCCATATCACTCGAGGAACGTACAATACTTTACCTACGCCATAACAAAATAAACAATGATCATGAAAGAACAACTTATTCAATAATTTTAATTAGTAACATGACATTGATGAAAACTAAATTACTACTTGATCAATATACATCAAAGAAATGTCATTTGGTTGTGCGGTAATAAATCAGCTGTTCAGCTGTTAGCATGTAATATACTTGTCAAAGCTATTACGTGCATGTGTAGGTAATGTCAATCATACGCTTCAGGATATCAGTGTGGTATGATGCGGTTACTAGATAGGGCGTAGGTAAAACATTTTACATAGTTTCAAACTCCTAGTTTATAAACATTTTTCACACTTGTCAATAAATATTTACTTGGTTTTAGATATAGTTTGCAATTAAAAATAAAAACGAACTTTTAGAAAATTAGTCAGGCTCGGCCCGGCCCGTTCTCATATTTTGGATTTGAAGCCTGGCCCGGCCAGTTTTAAAAAATTCGAGGCCCGGCCCGGGCAGTGCTCTAATACTGACGCAAACAGGTTTATAGACGGCCCACACCTTCAACTGTCCAATGCAGATTTGCCAGATCATGAATTACGGAGGTTAGAGAAACTGTACAACTTTAAATCCCTTATATTATTAATACAATTTTTTGTTCATTATTCCCGTTGACATGCTTAAATTACTTACGCTTGAGATGCAAGTTCTGTCTGCGCACTGGAACTGTTCTTCTTTGCAGGCAGTTGGGTGGCAGCCCTGACTGTGGTGTTCGTCCGCTTCGTCCGAACAATCCGCTTCCTGATCGCAAACCCACGCCCATGGAATACACCTTCCTGTTGAATTGCAGCGGAAATCCCACGGGCCGCAAGTGTGCTGCAGGCAGTGATCGCCCTCATCGGAATTATCAGTGCAATCGAGTTGACCGTCGCACTGCCATGCCAGCGGGATGCAATCGTTGTTGGCGCACTTGAACTGATCGGATCTACACTGCTGTTCTATAAAGAAATACATGTAAGGTGTCGACAATTTATAAATTCTTAGTTTATAAAACTGATAATGCACTTACTGCAACCGTGCTCGTCGGATTCGTCGGAACATTCGGGTTGGCCATTGCATCGAAAGTGTATAGGTATACAAAGGGAGTCGGCCTCGCACATGAATTGATCATTTCGGCAATGACCCTCTGAAATTAAAAGTCAACTTTCGATATATTCACACTCTAGCAAAGACTCGTCTAACATAATGAAATCTACTCTTCAACATAGTTAAGTCTACTGTCCAACAAAGTTAAATCTACTGTCCAGCAAAATAATTAAAAATGTACTGACTGCAATTTTCTTCATCGCTACTAGGCCCGCCGTTTGTGCCATCGTTGCAATCGTCGTTCCCATCGCAGAGTTGTTTCATTGATATACACTTGCTGGATTTGCACTGGAACTGGTGCAGCGAGCATGGCTTGTTCGTGCAGTTCTTTTCATCAGAATTATCCCAACAGTCATCAGCACCATCACAAAACCATTCAGGAAGAATACAAGCCGTGGTGTGCTCACAATTGACCATGTGTTTCGAATCTTCACACTTTTTAACAGCTGAAATAACAATTTGCAAGATTCAAGAGCGTAAAAACCAACTGAAGTACCTTACTACAATTATAGTGCAAACAAGAAATATTTTATGTTTAATTGGGCCCTCTTCAAAGGAAAATTATCACACTTTGACAGTTAATTGTTTTTACCATCTTTAAAGATTATCCAACGGTAATTTAAAATTGTTGAAATAGTAGTATAACAAAAATACACTTACGACATCCCATTTCGTCTGAAGCATCATCGCAATCCGGATCGCGATCACACCTGTAACTCTTTAATATGCACTTCCCGTATTTGCAGCGAAAATGTGTCTCTTCTGGACATGTGCAGTTCGCCTCGTCGCTAAAATCTCCGCAATTATCTACCCCGTTGCATGTTAGATTGAATGGAATGCAGCGCTTGTTCATACATTGGAACATGTTCCGGCAAATTCTGTGCCCGCAGTAGCCAGGCTCTTCATCGGAGCCGTCGGTGCAGTGTTTCAACCCGTCACACGTGAGGATGTAAGGTATGCAACCACCGTCTGAACAACGGAATGAATCGTTGTTGCACGTGGTGGGTGATTTAGTGTAGCATCTCATCCCGTCCTCAGCCAGAACTCGCCCGTTGGAACAGCTGCATTTGACTTCGGCCGACGCGGAGAGCATGCAGATATCCTCGCAACCACCGTTTAGCGAAAGGCACGGGTTTGAGAAGCAATCGTTTGTGTCGTTGGCTATTGCAACGATCCCCATTGGGCGTGCGACGTCCCTCCGCAACCACACGACGTTTTGCCCGGTGAGTTTATCGGCCCTTAAAACCGCGTGCAGAACCCAGTCAGTCCAAAAAATCAAGTCCCCGTAAACGGCAAGCGCGAACGGATGCTGGGGGGTTACTTTCGCCAAAACCACCCTTCCACTCCCGTCATACTCGCACCGCTCGATTTTGTCCAACCTGGCGTCGCTCCAGTACAACTTATGCGCTTTGTGATCGAACGTTAGCGCATTCGGCATGCGTATATCGGTTGTTATAATCGCCTCTCTGTTAAATCCGGTGAAGTAAGCTCTTTCGATGCTAGGTTCGTGCGAGTTCCAGTTTGTCCAGTACAAGCGGCCCCCGCAGCTGTCCAACGCTATCCCGCGGGATTTGTCATGCGGGTGTAACCGTATGACTGTTTCAACTTGTGATTTGTTCATACCTTGCTCGGTAAGGTTAACACGGCGGATCGCAGGGTCGTTGTTGCACGTCCAGTAGAGGGCGTTGTGGATTTGTTCGTAGGCAACGCCTTCCACGGAACCTTGTCCTGGATCAAAATATTTATTTTTTAATTAAGAATTCATTTCAAATATCCTACATCCTTAATAGGTAACTAGGATAATAAACATTTTTTTCTCTGTTAGAAATATGAAATTATCAAAGATGTCATAACATCGTTCGAAATTATTTATTACTCACTTTCAACGATGATTTCATGGCCAGTGCCGTTGAAGAAGACCGTGTTGATCGAGCCCCTCTGGATGTCGGAGTAGAACAGCCTTTGTTGTTTGTAGTTGAAACTCAAGCCGATGGCGTTTTTCATAAGCGAGCTGTTTTTAATGCTCGGAAAGGGCGCGTTTTGAATCCCAGCGTCCGTCATGTGTATCGAGTCGATGCTCACCACCCGCGAGTACATCACGAAATTGTCATATTCTAAAATAGACATACGTACACTCGAATACAGGATATTTACACAAAAATAAATTTATCTTAGGGGGGGGGGGAGCTCACGCGTTTTGGGGGAATTTAAATTTATGTATATACGTCATAATACTACAATTTAGTTAACCCTTCCTTACACCCCCTGGGTGCGCCCCTGAAAGATACACATAAGTACATGACCCTTACTCATGCGTGACTAAGTGTGATCAATCTCGTACGATACAGTAAGTAAATCTCGTGTGTTGGACAAACGTTGAACAAAGGTATGAAACCTACCTTTGCAAGTTTTTCCGTCCTCTGCTAATATCCCGTGCGGGCATGTGCAAACCGGATGCGTTCCGTTAAACAAGCACAACTCTTGACACCCTCCGTTGTTCCTGGCGCACGAGTTTTTGCCCTGTTGGCGCCTTTTTGAAAACACCTGAATATCTTTGAGCGAATCGCCGGCCTGGCTCAGCAACGTGGTGTAATCGGATAGATTGTTTATACTAGCTGATTTTATACTTCCCCTGTCGTGAGTTCTAGAATAAAAAAAGTATTCAATAAGTAGTTGTACGTAGTGGCCACTATATTTTTTGTTTAATAAGCAGGAAATTTTCTTTTAACTATACAAATACGTTGAATTTGTAGCTTATAACGAGTTTTTCAGTTATTGATGAAAGTTCAAACAGAAGATTTTAACGAGTATTTTCGCTCCCAGATTAAGCATGACGTAAAATTTTGAGTTTAGAAAAGCCTAAACATTTTTTTGGTCGCGTGGCGCGTGGAAATTCTCATTACAAATGAGCAAATTGAACTTTTTTTAAAAACAACGAATGCCTGAAAATTTGTAGCACCCACTTAGGCCACAGTCGGGCCCATTATAGTTTCCCTCCTGATTGTTAAACTCATTTTGCACTATCGGCAATTGCCAGGATTCGTGCGGCTGACCATTGCCATCCGAGGCCCTTCGCAATTTGGAGCATCTTCCCATAGTACCTTGTCTTTGACAGCGCTGGACACTCGTAAAGAATGTGCCTTGCAGTTTCTTCTTCTTCGTTGCATCCTCGACAAAGGTCATCGTTAATGATTCCCATCGATGACCTTTATCGAGGATGCAACGATGAAGAATAAGAATGGTGTGTTACTTACGTGTCGAGCCAAAAGATAATATCGTCCAACATAGTTAGAGCCACCGGATTCTGCAGCGAGTGGTTCAAAAGGACCTGATGTTCCGTCCCATTATAACTGATTTTTTCAATCGTGTTCAAGCTGGAATCGCACCAATAAATAAACTTCCTCTCCATGTCCAGCATTACGTCCGAAATACCAGCACTCGTCGAATTCACCAAGACCTTCCTATTGGACCCGTCCAACCCCGCCATTTCCAACTTGTTATCCCCACCCCACACCAAAATTCCTACAGCCGGGTCCAGCGCTAACGCCGCAGGCTTACCAACCTCGTAGGACAAAACAACGTATCGTCCAGTTCCGTTCAACCTGGAAACTTCGATTACCCCGTGTTTCGGATCGCTCCAGTACATATTCCGCGCGGACCAGTCGATTGCCAGACCCGTTAGCCAATCAACTGCGACCGATTCCATCCCTTCGTTTTGTTCGATTATCGTTTGCCTTTTTGTGCCGTCGCGACCAATGCTGGTCACTAAACCGTGATCACTGTCGGCCCAGAAAATGAGATCCTCGCCGGCTACAAAATCGATAGTGCTGGCCATCGAAATTCGTGAAATCGGGCCCAGAACTTGCGTGTCGTTGTTGCCTTTAAGCGGGAGCCCGCGGATTTCCCAGCTGATCGAATAAAACAGAAACTCTTCGATACCTTTAAAAAAATCAAATCGATTCACGATTATTATCAAAGGAAATGGGGTGAAACTCACCTAAGCACCCCCTAGAGTCGACGGGGTCTATGAAATACCCAGTGGCGCACCTGCAGGTGTATCCATCGTCGGATGTAGGCAAACACAAATGCTGGCAACCGGCTTTGTTCGACCCGCAGCGATGCGATCCGACCTGCTCGCTAGGATCGTAAATCCTTAGCGCCAAAACGGAAGTGCTGTTCCTCAACACCTTGTTGTTCATCCCGGTCGATTTATCGACCACTTTAATCGACTGGTTATCATCATCGGCGTAATAAACGAAATTCTTATAAACAGTAGCCGCCGCCACCGTCACATTCGCCAACGGGAGTTTGAGATTTCTCTTAGTTTTCAGATTGTAGAAGTAAATTTCAAAATTATTAACATAATAAACCCGATCCGTGTTTTTATCGTAACTCAGACTCTTCGTGTTAACCGTCAAATTCGTCATTAAAACCGTCCGATTGCTCCCATCCATCGCGCTCATTTCAATACTCGCGTAACTCTGGTAAGTCGCTATCCAAAACAATCTTCCATGCGGCGGATCCACCGCCAAACTAACAATATTAACCTTCTCAATCAAAACCGTGCTGAACTCCCCGTTTAAATTGCAAACTAATATCCCGGAAGGCGATCCTATGAATAGCAAACCGGAGAGCCAATCGACGGCCAAGCCGGAAGGGTGTTCTATTCCTGTGTCGATTAGCGTTTGCGTCGGGCCGATTGTCAAGCCTGATTTTTTCACTTCGTTTATTTGCGAGTCCGTCCAGTAGAGCGTATTGTTCGAGGCTAGGTATTCGATTTGGCTGGGGCTTATGACTTGGGGCATGCTTATAGTGGGGATTATGTGGTAGTACGGTTGTTGCAAGTCGACTCCGCGGATTTCGCTGGCGCGTGCTATTAGCAGTACTCTTTCGTTTACTGAAATAAATCAGTGGAATAATCATTGATAAAACATTTGTATTTAAACTGTAATTTATTAATCGACTAGTAAGATTTGTTTTCGACTGTTGGCCAGGCATGTTTTCAATTGTTGTACAAGTGAGGTTTTTGGCTCTAGACCATAGATGATTTTCGGCTATTCGGCAGGTAAGATTTTTGAGCATGTACGTACCCGTAAGAAAAAGTGTTGGACTAGTAAAGATTTCAGCCGATTGACAGGGAATGTTTTTGGATATACAGGGTGTCAAGATTAAGCAGTCGAAGCATGGGTATCTTCTTAACGGTAAGAGATAGAGAATCGGTTAAATGGGAGAAAATATGCAGGATAATGAGTTCAGAGCACACTGCGAAAAAACTGATTTTAGAGATATTTTATTTTCCTTGATAACTTAGTTATTATTGGTGATAGAAAAATGATTTTTTGACATTCCGAAGACACTTTTTTATGCATTTTAATAATATGTTTAACACGTAGCAAATATTTTTCAAGATATGCATACTAACTTCATTTTATCATATGCAAGCCAAAGTTTGTGCTAAGCTCATTTTGTAGTTATTATTTCCCTTTCATTTAATATACCATATGGTGGTTTTATTTCTATTATGGGAAACTCTGAACGTTCAACTGTTTTGTTGGTTTTACACCAGACATAGATAGTACTCATTGTCCTGCATATTTTCTCCCATTTAATCGATTCTCTATCTCTTACAGGTATAACTATTGGAAACGATTGGGAAACACTTGAAAGACAAAACTTACCAACACAAGTCTTATTATCCTTATTCAACCTCATGACATGCGGACAATCGCACTTGTACGACCCATGTATGTGCAGCAAGCACAAATGTGAACAACCACCATTATTATCAGCGCAAGGATTAGGCACGCCTCTTGGTTGACGGCTAGGATGTAAAATCTGTATATCAAACGGCTGAGTTAGAGTCTTTTGAATTATAAATACAGAACTTCCATTCCACTTATTCGCCCTCACGACGCCGTTGGTCCTCCAATCCGTCCAATACACGTAATTTCCAAAGAGAGTTATGGCGAACGGATGGGAAAGCATGTCGTGATTGCGCATCACTTCGTGGTAATCCGTGCCGTCGTATTTCGTCGTGTGGATGGAGTCAGAGCGAGCGTCTATCCAGTAAATCCTTCTGGTGTCGTAATCTAGGGTTAATCCGTTGGGCCACGCGCCATCGGTTTCTAAATCAACTCGAACCACAATTGATCTTTCTAGCCCAGCGAGGGAACAGCGCTCAATCCGTGGAGCCGCGTTGTCCCAGTCGGTCCAGAATAGCCAACCGTCGCGTGGGTCTAAAGCGACGGCTCTAGGGCTTTCCATCTCGCCGGCTACTAAAGTTCGGCGGAAGCTACCGTTCAAACGGGCTACTTCGATTTGATCTAGATTGCTTTCGACCCAGTATAAATTTTCTCCGATCCAATCGACGGCTAAGCCTTCGGCTGTTGCTAGCCCGGTTTGTACGACGGGTTCGATGTTGCTTAAGGAGTTGCCAACTAGAGTGCCTCTGTAGATTTTGTCGTCTATCACGTCCGTCCAAAATATCTGTAGGAAAAAATAATATACTTTACTGAAAAACGCAACTGGTGGATGATAGTACAAACTAGGCTTATTTCGATCCCGAAAAATGTATCGATTATATTGTAAAGCCTTTCACCTACAATAGATAATATTGCCAGAAAAATATTAATGACAGTTACGAAATTAACCACATTTATCCGGCCCCTTTTCATAAAAATAAAAAATATTATTATTTTTTATTTTTATGAAAAGGCGCCGGATAAATGTGGTTAATTTCGTAACTGTCATTAATACATCGCGTGGCGTATCAAGTAAAATTTCGAGTTCATGAAGCCTGAATTTACTTCTTAATTTAAACAAAATTGATGATCAAAACGGTAAAAGCGTTAAATTTAAAGTTTCGAATGAGTGTTTCCACTCCCAGACTAGGGGCCACGCGTTTAAAACAATGATTTCAAATTTCAGAATATAGCGCTTATTAAATCTTTCAAAATTTGACGGCCTCGACCAATTTGCCTGTATTCTTGTACAGTTTAATTTTAAGTTTTTCTTTAAAAAAAACAAGTTTAAATTAGAAAAGCACTTCACGAAACACAGGTAACTCCCGTAGTTTTATGTGGACGTAGATTTTTACTTTAAATAAAATGTGTTTCATTTCGTTCTTAATTTAGTGCAATATATTATATGGTGTTTAATGAATAAGGAGTATCGTATGCAATGATACCGACCGTGTGGTATCGATACTAGCGATATATCGGAAAATGAAATGTCGATATAAATATCAATTATTTTACATGCAAATATCGATATTTCAAAATATCGATATATATCGAACATCCCTAATACAAAGTAGCTAATAAAAAACAATTTTTCTTATAAGACAATGTGCTTACTGTAAGAAATCACCTACCATATCAGTATCATTTGAATGGAAGAAGTCCAACGCTATCGTGTTCTTCAAACTTGAAATAAAAGCCTTCACGTTAAACGTATTTAAATCCACCCCTTTGATCTCGTGCCTGTTGCTAAAAATGACATACGGCGTGCTGTTATCTATACTCTTACAAGTAAACCCATCAACCTCTAACGCGTAACCCGGTAAACAGGTGCATTTATACTTTCGGCCTCTAGCCTCGCAATTCTGTGAGCAAACGCCCCAATTCTCGCAAGGGTGATTGATTAAACAAGTCAACCCATCGGATTGTAAGTGCAAATTTTCGGGGCAAGTGCAGACTAAGCCTTCGGGCGCGTTATGGCAGGTATGCGAGCACATTAGCGAGTAATCGCATATTTTTTCCGAGCAGCGAAAACCCTCGTCCGTTTTATCCAGACAGTCGTTGCGCCCGTCGCACAGCTGCTCGACTTTAACACAAACCGTGTTGTTGTCGCATAACCTGGAAGGGTACTGACAATCAAGCTCCTCGTTGCGAGGGGTTACGATTGTCGCGTTTTGTATCTTCTTTTCATCACAATTTTTCTCATCCGAGCCGTCGGTGCAATCCAAATGACCGTCGCAATGGAATTTCTTCGGGATGCACTCGAAGGTGCTACACTGAAATTCGTTTTTCTCGCAAATCACGCTCGTGTTGCTGCAGCCGATTTCGTCAGAACCGTCGGGGCAATCCATTACTTTATTGCATCGTTTGTCGAGCGTTAGGCATGTCAAGTTGGACAAGCACAAGAATTCAGTGTTGACGTTGCATTTGACGCAGTCGATTTCGTCGGAATAGTCTTTGCAATCGTCGATTAGGTTGCAGACCAAATCGGAGGATATGCAACGTTTGTTCTTGCAGGTGAATTCGGTTATATCGCACTCCTTTTGTCTTTCCTCTAAAAAATAATAATCTAAAATGAATTAATGTAATAATCCGATATTTTCTTTCCGATTTATTGAAATATAATTACAATTAAAACTACTTATAAATACATTTTTACCCCCCACTTAAAAAATGTCTTAATACAGCGCTATCTATCAAGAATTCAAAAAAAGTCACTAATAAAACCTACATCAATTTTAGTGTAGAATTCGAGCTTTCTATAAAAACTAGGGATTCCTATTTAGATTTCAAAGTTGCCCTTACTTAATATTGATTGAATCAGTAATTTTAGAACCTTCTATTATTGTTAAGTATTGTGTCCGAAATCATGGATCACTATTTGGGACAATAGTAGTGTTGAACATTGAACAGTTTTCAGTTGTTTTCGTTTGTTTTTTTTTATTTTTATTTTGATATTATGTATTAGATAAGAGGATGATGCTTTTTTTATGATTAAATGATAACCAAACTGTTTAATATTGATTAAATCAGTAATTCTAGAAGCTATTATCGTTAAATATTGTGTCCAACACTATTTAAAATAAACGCACCGCAGTCTTTTTCATCGCTACCATCAGAACAGTCCTCGTGTCCGTCGCACTTCCACAACTCCGGGATGCATATTTTGGGATCCTTGCACATGAAACCTTTATTACAAGACGTCGGACAGTTCTTCGGGTCCTCGTCACTTCCGTCCATGCAGTCCTTATCTCCGTCACAAAGCCACGTGTTTATTATGCAAACAGTTTTATCACACCTGAAAAAAAATTACAAAAATTACGTTTGTTTCATTAGCACTTACAGTTTCCATTGTCCAAATTTTGAA
Source organism: Philonthus cognatus (assembly GCA_932526585.2). Lineage (NCBI taxonomy): Eukaryota > Metazoa > Arthropoda > Insecta > Coleoptera > Staphylinidae > Philonthus > Philonthus cognatus. The sequence goes on from OW052243.1 coordinate 17,256,076, forward strand.
ATATAAAATTCAGTATTATCGAATAGAGGGTTGAATTTAAAGAGAGAAACGTTAGACATAATAAAGTGTTATGCAAACCTGACCTGAATTGATCATTTTTGCAGACGATGTTTGCGCAAGGGCCATCGGGATCGGAGCTCTCATCGGACCCGTCGGAACAATCGTCCGATCCGTCGCAGACGAAATCGGATATAATGCACCTTTTTGTGCGTTTGCACTCGAAATAATGGATCGGGCACGTGGACGAAGCTTTGTAGTTTGTTATTTTTATGCAGGTGTTATTGCTGGACCATTCGTAACCGTCCGTGCAGGCGCAAGTCGTCTTTTTCGGTGTCGACAAGCAGAGTTCCGTGCAATTGTTGTTGTTGTTTTTACAAGCATTAGTGCCTAAAAATAAAACCTAGTTACTTAACTATGGTTTAACCTAACCTAAATAACTGTGAACCTAAACTTTGTAAATGGTCAGCAAAATGCGTTTAATTTAAAGCTTCGTAAGTTCGAAATATCGGGTGTCCAATAATTACTGAAGTCCTGGGCGGCTGTGGAATCAAACATGAATCTCGGTTCTTACTTCAAAATTATTAAAACTCATGGTTGTAAAGTCATAGGGCCGTATGATTTTCCCTTCGTTAACTAAATAATTGATTAGAGTGAGTGAAAACAAATTACCGGCGTTAATTAACATTAACATCACTAATACTAAATTATTCATAGAAATCATAAAAAGAAGTGCAAAATGTTAGCTAAAATCATCATATAGAGTTAACATGTTTTATTTCGAAATAGACCTCAAAAAAAATATTTCTGCGTTAAATAAAAAAAAAAATTAAAATCTGTTTCCGCCATTCTGTTACGAAAGGTTCAATGCATATCTTTGTAAAAGAAAATTTGTAAAATATTATTATATTGTATATTACAAAGTTTACATATGTTAATGAAAACTCACCTGTTTGTGCCTTAGAGTCGAAAATTTTAGCCTGAAACAACGGCGAATTCCCCTCGTCCAAAACCCTCCTGCTCTTACTCTCCAGCTTGTACTCCATGACAAACCCAGTGACGTACTCAACGAAATAAACGCTGTTGTTGAAAAACGACAGCCCGTAGGGGTGATCCAGACCCTTGCTAACCTCTACCCTTTGTCCCTCCCCGTTCAAATCCACACTTTGTATTAATTGTTTGTTGGAGTCCGACCAGTACAGCCTTCTTCCGACGATGTCCAACGATAGGCCGCTGGGCCATAGCACGTCTTTTTGGACGAAAGTTTCCCTATGCGTACCGTCCAACCATGCGCGCTCGATCCGTCCGACGCCTTGGGCCGTTGGAGGGCAGTGCGACCAGTACATGTAACCCTCTACAGGGTGCACTGTTATAGAGCGCGGGAACATTTTTCGATCCGAAATTAAAGTCTTGCGCATCGTTGCGTTGGACATACGTAGGACGCTAATCGCCCTGTGCCCCTCGTCCGTCCAATATAAGTTTCTCGCTATCCAATCAAACGCCAGCCCATCGCATTTATCCAAACCGGAATCTAAAATAATCGTTTTCTCTCCACCCTCAATGGTCGCTTTTTCAAGCGCGGCTTTTTTAGAATCGGAATAAATCACCGATCTGGTGCTTATGTCGAAATCGACGGCGCTCGGCCGTTCCAGGCCCGTGATTGGTACCATTGTTTCCGAGCCGTCGTTCAAATTGATCCCTTTGATTGAAGCGGGTTTGCTTTTTGTCACGATTAGAAACGAGGGCGGGGTTTGTACGAAACACCGGCCGTTTTGCGCGAGTTTGTAGCCGGCGGCGCAGAGGCATTTCGGGGTGGCAATGTCGCGGTTCCAGTTGGGTATGCAGAGATGTTCGCAGCCGCCATTGTTGGTTTTGCAAGAATGTGCCACTGAAATTTTAATTTAATAAAAAATCATGTTTATAGGGCAGAAAGACCGAAGTATCGATCTTCGCAAGGAGGTATTAAGAAACTCATGTATTTGTATTATATTATTATATAATATACTAATCAGAGCTGGGCAGGATTCGAATCATTCAGGATTTTAGAGGATTCAAAAGAGGGATTCGAATATTTTACTTAAACTGGATTCGTGATCCGGATTCATTATATTTTTTTAAGAGGATTCGTATTCGAATCTAAATGTCGGTGATTCGAATCCTTATAAAAGGATTCGAATCCTTATAAAGGGATTCGAATACTTACAAAAGGTTTTGAATCGTCAAAAATAATTCGAAATAATTGTGAGGATTAACTTGAAAAATGTCTTTTGTGTGTTTTTAAATTTCTCGTTAAATCAGTGTTTTATACGCGTGGCGCATGAAGTAAAATTTCGAGTTTAGAAAAGCCCCGTGAAAATTTGTCGAGGGTCGCGCAGCGACCCGAGACAAATTTTCTGGGCTTTTCTAAACTCGAAATTTTACTTCATGCTTAGTCTGGGAGTGGAAACGCTCGTTCGAAACTTCAAACTGAACGCTTTGATAAGAACAAAATATGACTAAAAATGTTTTTAAAAATACCAATCTAGTTTTCAAAATTTTGTTTAATATTATTTGCAGTAAAACTGACATGGTAGCATGGTAGCAAAATTCAAAACACGTCAAAATTTATAAAATTAGCTTAAATATTGATAAAAACAATGAAAACAATTTAACAAAATGGAGGTTTCCCACAGAAAATAGTTATATTAAAAGGTCAGGGAAAAAAATCTTGAATCAGGAAAATGCCGGAAAAATTTAACAGCCACAATCTGAAATGTTAAATTTTTCCGGCATTTTCCTGATTCAAGATTTTTTTCCCTGACCTTTTAATATAACTATTTTCTGTGGGAAACCTCCATTTTGTTAAATTGTTTTTATCAATATTTAAGCTAATTTTATAAATTTTTACGTGTTTTGAATTTTGCCTGCTGATTTTGACAAATGTAATATTATCATATGGCTTTTTTGTTAGTGTTTTGATCAATTTGAATACAATTCCATGACTTTTCTCTGACTTTCCCGGTTTTAATGATATTCAGTGATTTTTTTAATTACGTAATTTTCAGGCATTCGTCGATTTTATAATAGAGTTCAATTTGAAATTTTAAACGGGTGTTTCCACTCCCAGGCTAAGCATGAAGTAAAATTTCGAGTTTAGAAAAGCCCCGTGAAAATTTGTCGAGGGTCGCGCAGCGACCCGAGACAAATTTTCGGGCTTTTCTAAACTCGAAATTTTACTTCATGCGCCACGCGTATAAGACACTGATTTCAAGTGAAGTCTACTTGTCCACAATATTTTCGTGTTTCAGTGTTTAATACGTGTAGCACATGAATTATTACAAAACAAATCTACGTTAATAAATTTCAACTTGTTTTCAAACTATGGCAAAAAAAATCAAAATCATCACGATTTTTATTTTGCAATAGCTTTGTTATTTGAAAAATCATTCAGCTAAAATTTAAAATATATAATAGTTTACAAGTTTTATCTAGCATTTGTATTAACAACATGATCAAAAAAAGTGAAAATGATCAAATATTATTTTTACTATAATTTTGTAAATTAAACAGATAATAATATTTCAGTGTTTTACGCGCGTGGCGCATGAAGTAAAATTTCGAGTTTAGAAAAGCCGGAAAATTTGGTTTGGTCGCGTAGCGCGTAGCGCTACGCGACCAAACCAAATTTTCCGGCTTTTCTAAACTCGAAATTTTACTTCATGCTTAACCTCGGAGTGGAAACACTCGTTATAAACGTCAAATTTAACCCTAATTATTTTTTGTAAAAGTAATTGATAACTGATTAAATACGCTTTAATTTGAAAACCGAAACGAAAAATATAACGATTAGAAGTTTTGCGTGAATCTTACCTTCTGGTTGTCTCTGTCTGTGAAATATGTGCAAATTAAACGGCCTAGTGATATTCGTAACGATCCTCTTCACGCTCTGCTTAACCTTATCCAACTCCAAAATACTATCATTATGCCAGGAAGAAACAAAAAGCTTCCCCTCAAAAATGCTAATCCCGTATAAATTCTGCACCGGCGTTCCCTTCATAATGGTCTTTCTGTTCTTCCCGTCGTAATCAACCTTTTCGATGTAATCTAAATACGTATCGACCCAATAAACCTGACTAGTGGTGTAATCAACGGAAACACCGTAAGGATAAACGATTTTATGGGTGATTAAAGGAGTCCTATCGCTCCCGTCCATTTTACTCCTCTCCAACATCGGAGGAGAATGCCCCCATTTCGTGAAAAACATAAACCCGCGCGTCGGGTCCAGCGCTAAAGACCGCGGTTTTCTAATATCGATCTCCAGCAAAATGTTGCACCTCTTCAAACTCTCGCTGCAGATGAAAATCATCTCCCTGATATCGTCTAAAAAATACCAATTGTTCGAGACCCAGTCCAACGCGATTTGTTGGATGTATTCGACTTCGGGAAAGGTGGTGGGTTTATCTAGGATCCAGCGTTGGTTTAAATCGTCGACGTTTGCGCACACCAGTGCGGCTTTGCTGACGTTGTGATGGACGTAACACACGGAGCGGTTTCTGTGCGAGTACTCTAGGGCGTTGCTGTTGAGCAATTGGAGGGTAGAGTTGCCGGGGAAGGGTTTGCCCTCGAGTGTCACACGGCGGATTGTCGCTTGCGTCGAAATTATGAGGGATGCCGGTTCGGTTGAAGGAACTAAAATTAAGAAACATTCAATGTTATAAATTCTACGTAGTAAGGTTAACAACGTGAGCGTATAAAAGTAACATTGTGAGGATGTTAAAACCAATGGGAGATAAGCATTGGCTCTCCTTGGTTTTAACATCCTCACAATGTTAAGGAAATCGATTAGACAAGGACTATATATACCAACCACCAGTCTCGCATCCTGCCACAGCATCGAAACACGATTTCCAAATTTTATATAGAGACTGGCTAACTGGATATATATGAACTGTGTTAAAACTAAGCAAAATCAAAGAGAAGCCGCATGTTTGATCGCACAGACAATTATTAAACGTATGAACTTGTTATCCAACGCTTTTACTATTGTCCAGCGGATTAACGAATGAGCTGAAGTGGGTAGAATATTTCATGACTTTTTACGTCGTGGCGATCAATTAAAAATTCCCCTGACTTTTCTCTGATTCCAGGGTTTTCTCCCTGATTCCCTAAAATAATTTCATATAACTAAACCAAATATAGGGGAGAAAAAAGTTATTTACTAGTTCAGAGGTCGGCAACGCGCTGAGCTCGAATCAATTTTTAAGTGCCTGCAGTTTTTAAAATTAAAATTTTATCAACTTGAATAATTGATTTGCAATAAATTTGAAATCTTCAACTAATTGCTTAGAGTGAAATTAATTTAAGTATGTCAATTATCAATTGTTCAAACTACGGTACACACCGTAGGGCGTCAATTTTTCTACTCCTTTTTTTCTACTAATAATTATTTCTACCTTATTCTTTTTCCTACTGCATAAAAAATTCTACTAATTTCGTTTTCTACCAATATTAATTTATTGAATTTTCGAACATTCGAAAAACATTAGAACACTGACATCTTCATGACAACTTCACGTTCATTCATAATTTGACACATTTGTAACTTTGATAATATTCTTTCAACTTCTTTTAAAATTATGGACGTGGAACTGATTAAAACATCTCGAAGTACGTTGTTGCACATCGGGGGATATTTGTATTCCAAAAACAATGAAAAAAACGGGCGAGTAAATTGGAAGTGCCGCCAATATCCGGAGTGCAGCGCTCGAGCGGTGACCCGTTCTTATTTAACCCACGGTCAAGCCGTTGAACTCTTGAGGGGTCCGGATGAATCGCCTCACCAGGGACATGCACCCAACATGGAAGAAGTCGAAGCCGAGAAAATAAAGGTTGAATTAATGAATCAGGTTGGTGGTATGGTGTTCACGGGGTTTTTACCTTCAGAATCGCCTGAAACGCAAAGCGGAAGATCACCCGGAAGCTCCACCTGTGCAACTGCTCCGGAGCGAATTGCATGATGTGCCTTCCGAAATATTAGCCTTGCTTCCTGATCGACCTAACTTAACCAGAGCTATCCAACGCCAAAGACTCCAAAACATGCCGACCAACCCCACTGACAAATGATTTGGAAGAAATTCCACAAAGGTATCGGGATACGGCAGGTGGCGAAAAATTTTTGCTGTACGATTCTTGGGATACGGATGAAATAGAATCGGTCGGGCGACTAATCATTTTTGCGACAAAAGAAAATTTGAGGCGCCTCATGAGAAGTTCCAATTGGTATGTCGATGGGACCTTCAAGGTAGCTTGATTGATTTGATTTAAATTTTGATTTGATTTGATTTGATTTGATTTCGGTTTATTCGGTTGATTCCGGTTAATTTTATTTTCAGGTCGTGCCTCATATTTTTTTCCAACTTTTCGCCATCTTAGCCTCTTTCCAACCAATTCGCCGTGGAGTAACCCACATTGTGGCATTACCGCTAGTATACGCCTTAATGGACGGTAAAAAAGAGGTGGCATACGAAAAAGTATTTGCAGTGGTTAACGCTGCATGTCAAACATCTGGGATTCCTCGTACTGTGCCGGTTGTCGTTATGACAGATTTCGAAATGGCCATTATTAATGCAGCTAAATCCATCGGCAACACTACTGTCAAGGCTTGTTTCTTCCACCTACGTCAAGCAGTGTTTCGACGCATTCAAGAACATGGTCTACAACAAGCTTATAGTGACCGAAATGATGAGCGAAAAATTAAGATAGCTGCCCAAATGATGTGCGCAACCGCATTTGTGCCAATCGAAGATGTCGTTCGAACCTTCGCTGCTTTTGAGCGACAAGCTGCGGAAGATTTCAAACCGATCATAGATTATTACGCGGTAATTAATGTATAATTAATATACAACTTCAGTTTTTTACACCTTTCTGATTCTGGCAGGAGAACTATGTACGCGGAAGAACTGCGCGAGGTAGACGACGCGCTACATCACCAAGATTTCCACCAGAGCTGTGGAATATGTACGATGCAACTCTTCAAAATTTATCCCGAACCAACAATGTTTCTGAAGGCTGGCATAACCGGTTCCAAATTGTTGTGGGCAAAAATCATCCGAGTTTATACACATTTATGAAAGAACTTTTAAAGGAACAAGCGGACACTGAGTGTATGATCCGTGAACTGGATTTAGGCAAACGAATTAAAAAAGACAGGAATCAATCGAGACAGCAGCAAGAAGACCGAATCAGCAACGTGGTGCTTCAGTACGAAGAACGAAAAAATGAAATTTTATTGTACCTTAAAGACGTCGGACATTACATTACATTTTAATAAAAATTCAGTTTTTCATTGACGTTTGAGTATTATTATTTTGGGTAGATAATAACAATAGTAGAAAAAAAATAGTAGAAAAATCGGAGTAGAAAAAATGGAGTAGAAAAAATGGAGTAGAAAAAACGTCGTACAAACGGTACACACATCACCATTTTTTGTATTTCGTTTAATATTATTTAATGTGTCAATTTTGTTTTTCGAACAGAACTAACAATTTGTCAATTCTTTAATCGTCAATTTATTATTATTCTTAATTTAAAAATTCCCTAACTTTTTGCTAAAAAGGCCAAATTTCCTCGACTTTTCCTGACGAATAAAATCCCCTACTAACTTTGCCGGTTGGTCGCCACCCTGTTAAAGTAACATCGTAAGGATGTTTAAACTAAGCAAAAGCAAGAAAAATTCGCAGATATATACTAAACTTAAGAGCTTCTTGTCCAACGCTTTTCCTATTTTGTCTAACGGATTAAAGAATGAGCTGAAAGTTTGTAAAACATTTCATGACTTTTTAGCACGCTTATTTGATATTGTTATAACGTACCATTTATAGCAATACACTGACTTCCATTCTTGTTATACCCAGAAACACAGGAACACTCAAAAGACCCTTCGGTATTTTTACAAATCTGCGCGCAGGATGTCTCCAGCTCGCACTCATCCGCGTCAACGCAAGAGCCTCCATCGAGCCTCATCCCCTTAGGGCAATAACAAGCCGGCCCTTCCAGGGTCGGCGTGCACTCATACGCGCATTGGTGCTTCTCACACCCCTTCTCCTCCACGCAAAAATCCCACTCGTCGCTCCCGTTCGGACAATCCCTTTCACCGTCGCAGAACTTCACCAGTGGGCGGCATTCTGTGGTGTTGGCGCAACGGGCCTCGTTCCACGGGCACGGGTTCCGGTCCCGCTTGCACAGCTGGGGGTCCTCGTCGGAGAAGTCGGGGCCGTATTGGGCGGACACGCCGCAGTCCCGCTCGCCGTCGCAGAGGAAGCCGGTGGGGAGGCACTTGTGTGTGTGGAGGCATTGGAACTGGCCGGGGCGGCACGTGGGGCTCTGCTGGCACTCGGGGGGCTCGTCGCTGCCGTCCGAGCAGTCCCTGTTCGAGTCGCAGCGCCAGTTGGACGGTATACATTTGCCATCGCCGCATTGAAACTGAGTATTTGAACATGAATCTACAACAACAAAAAACATAAATAAACTTTTCTTCTTAATTCAATTTGCGTAAATTACAGTTGGAACAGCCTCACAAAGATGCTGAAGATTGAGGTTAAATTAGATTATGAATGAACATATCTTCCTAATTCAATTTACATAAGTTACAGTTAAAATTGTCTCACAAAGATGCTGAAGATTGAGGTTAGGTTAGACGTCTGTATCTTAGATTATACCTATAACAGCTGCTTCTAACTCAAGCAGTAGTTACAATCAGGGCTGTGGAGTCGGAGTCGGAGTCGTGGAGTCGGAGTTTAGGTATTTTGGTCGGAGTCGGAGTCGCGGAGTCGAAAATTAGTTACGACTCCGACTCCGGACAAATCGAAATAAAAAGTACAAGATGGACGAAAATTGAGCGTAACACTTCAGGTAACGCTATTCGTTGCTGCTGTACCTATAGCTTCTTATTAAGTCGCGATAGGCATTTAAATTCTAAATATATGATTAAAAATAAGTATTTTTTATTATATTTTGTGTAAAATTATTGGTTTTACATATAATAATAAATTATGTCTAATTTGTAACGTTTAAAAATAATATAGTGTTACTGGGCTTATTGAATTAACACGATTATTAGTGCATTTTTAAATAATTAATTTTGATAATTTTCTTCGACTGTTACATTTTTTTTATAGAGTGTCTTCTCTTTGTATAAAGAGCCGGTCGGTGAGTTATAGTGGCTTAACGAATCATAATTAATATCGTAGAATTTTAAAATTATTAATTATGATCACGTTAATCCTTAAAAACAAAATACATGTTAATTTTGCATTTGAACTTCTTGTACATACATGTGGTTTTTAATAGTATCCTTTAATCCTTATGATTTCCTAATAATCACCGGAGTCGGAGTCGGACGTTGAAGCTGGAGTCGTTTTATCTTAAATTGAGGAGTCGGAGTCGGAGTCGGATACTATATCCACCGACTCCACAGCCCTGGTTACAATCCAAATTTTCAGACTTCTCTAAACTTGAAATATTTACTTCATGCGCCACGCGTATTAAATACTGACTTAGAGTGAAGTTTTAAAAACACTTTACTTAAAAAACACAAAATTAACTTAAATAAAAAAATAAATCAAGTAAATATTTAGTTAAATTTCTGAAAAAACTTGTCTATAGATATTTGAATTATGTATGAAGTGAGATGATGTATTTTACCTTTTGTCTAAATTCATTGAATTTTATAGCGATTAGACATCTGTTCAGCGGCGGCTCGCAGCCTAACTTCAGGGCAGGCCAGAGACCCAAGGTAATATGTATCCGTTATTGAAAGGTGACTTTGTTGTGCAATTCCTTGTATTTATAAAGCGCTATCCCAACCTCAAATTGTGTATGCCTTGGCGCCATGGCCGACCATAAGGAAGTTAGACTGCGAGCCGTCGCTGCATCTGTTGATTGTTAATTTTCTTCAAATCAACTAAAACTTAATAATAAATTAAATTTAAGAATAATTAAGTAAGTGTGCAATAATATTGGAACAAGTGTTTTCCACCACTTGAGTAAGCATGAAGTAAATCCAAATTTTCAGGCTTTTCTAAACTCGAAATATGGATTTACTTCATGCGCCAGGCGTATTAAACACTGATTTAGTGTGAAGCTTTAAATACACTTTATTCAACTTTAATAACACAAAATTCTTCAAAATGTAAAAATATTCTTCGCTCCTCCTTTATTGGTTATTATTTGTGGGGTAAATTCTTCATATTAAAGAAATTTATTCAAATATGGCAACACTACTTTACCGAAAGCCGGTGGTTGTATGTTGGGTTGCCTATAATGATTGTTGTTTGTGTTTCTAAGTTCGCTTAAAATCAGTGTTTATTGACGTGGCGCATAAAGTAAAATTTCGAGTTTAGAGAAGCCTGAAAATTTGGTTTGGTCGCGTAGCGCTACGCGACCAAACCAAGTTTTCAGGCTTTCCCTAAACTCAAAATTTTACTTCATGCCTAAACTGGGAATGAGAACATTCGTTGAATGCTTATAATTTTCCATAATTAAAACGACCATATTCCAATTTACCGGTTTCGATTCGCAAATTAACGGAATTACCGGTAATTGAAAAGGTACGTAAATTTACAATTCCTAATTTTTATAACAGCTCCTAACTCAAGTTATATTCTAATTTACCGGTTTTGATTTACAAATTACTGGCAATTGAGAATGTCGGTAATTTTTTTAACAGCTTCGTCAGCTAACCCTCATCTCAGAGCTGGGATGAATCCTCAAAAACAGGATTCGAATCACGAATCCGAATCACCTAATATGATTCGAATCACGAATACTCGAATAAAGGATTCGTAAGTGAAAAATACGATTCGAATCAAAGATCCTCATTTTGGAATCACGGATACAAATCCTTTAAAAATAAATTCGAATCTATTATTTGCAACCAGTAATATTTTAATCCATCAGTTTTTATTAACAAAAATGTTCATTTACCGACTAAATATCTGATTATATAATGATTTTAATTAACGATGATATATGTGTTATTGAACTTCATTTTAAATCTGTGTTTTATACGCGTGGCGCATGAAGTAAAATTTCGAGTTTAGAAAAGCCCCGTGAAAATTTGTCTCGGGTCGCTGCGCGACCCTCGACAAATTTTCTACGCAGGGCTTTTCTAAACTCGAAATTTTACTTCATGCTTAGTCTTGGAGTGGACAACACTCGTTCTTAGAAGTTTCAAATTAAAGGATCACTCTAGATTACTAAGTTTATTACCATTTTACAAAGGCTACAGCTCGAAGGACCAATCATGGTCTTTGGAGACCGAAGGACTAAAGGGAATCGAAGTTTATTTACAAGAAAACAACGAATATCTGAAGGTTTACCGCATGGATAGGAAAGATAACATCCAATTTTGAAAAAATATCGAAGTTGGGTTGGTTTTCAGTGCGTTTTAACTTCACTTTAAATCAGTGTTTTATACGCGTGGCGCATGAAGTAAAATTTCGAGTTTAGAAAAGCCCCGTGAAAATTTGTCTCGGGTCGCTGCGCGACCCTCGACAAATTTTCTACGCGGGGCTTTTCTAAACTCGAAATTTTACTTCATGCTTAGTCTGGGAGTGGACCGTCAAGATTTTCTACATGTCGAGATTTTCGATATTTTTAGATTTATGTCGATTTATTCACAGTTTGTTATTGTATTAAATGCAACTTTAATATTAAATAAAAACGGTTTGTTTTAGGAATATAATATTCACCCATTAAGAGCCGAGCAAATTATAAAGTTAACTCTAAAAGTTAATTTTAGGTTTGCATCTTTTTCTATAATTTCAATGAATGATATTATATTACATATGTCAATTTTTTAAAAGAGTTAAATTTAAAATTCAAAGGAGTGTTGTCCACTCCCAGACTAAGCATGAAGTAACATTTCGAGTTTAGAAAAGCCCCGCGTAGAAAATTTGTCGAGGGTCGCGCAGCGACCCGAGACAAATTTTCACGGGGCTTTTCTAAACTCGAAATTTTACTTCATGCGCCACGCGTGTAAAACACTGAATTAAAATAAAGTTTAAATTGCACTGAAAACCAACCCAACTTCGATATTTTTTCAAAATTAGATGTTCTTTTTTCCTATCCATGCGGTTTTCAGATATTCGTTGTTTTCTTGTAAAAAAACTTCGATTCCCTGTACTCCTTCGGTCTCCGAAGACCATGGTTGGTCCTTCGAGCTGTAGCCTTTGTAAAATGGTAATAAACTTGGTAATCTAGACTGATCCTTCAATTTAAAACTTCTAAGAACGAGTGTTGTCTACTCCCAGACTAAGCATGAAGTAAAATTTCGAGTTTAGAAAAGCCCCGCGTAGAAAATTTGTCGAGGGTCGCGCAGCGACCCGAGACAAATTTTCACGGGGCTTTTCTAAACTCGAAATTTTACTTCATGCGCCACGCATATAAAACACTGATTTCAAGTGAAGTTAAAAAAATACTATTAACGTTGGATATTTTTCATGGTTAAGTAACCAAAATGCATTCACAAATATTTGAATTATTCGAAAATTTCAATATTTATATTCAAATATGAATAATTTAGTAATTTAAATATTCATATTAGAATATTTAACTATTTGAATTAATCGAATTCGAATCGCAGCCTTAATAGCGATGATTCGAATTATTTAGGAGGATTTGAATCCTTTTATAAGGATTCGAATCCTTTTATAAGAATTCAAATCGTTTTATAAGGATTCGAATCCTTTTATAAGAATTCGAATCCTTTTATAAGGATTCGAATCATCTACGTCTGGATTCGAACACGAATCCTTTTAAAAAAATGTAACGAATCCGGATCACGAATCCGTTTTCACTAAAGTATTCGAATACCTCTTTTGAATCCTCTAAAAGGATTCGAATCCGGGAATCGAATCCTGAATGATTCGAATCCTGCCCAGCTCTGCCTCATCTCCAACATCTATCACCTCTGTTAAGATAGCAGTGCCAAATAGTCAGAATGCACTGTAACCTATACTAGAATTAAGGGCTAATTAAGGGCTATTTTAGTGCCCTATTGTCGATTTTAGTGCTCCACCCTTAAGGGTGCAAATCGCAACATAGCCACCTTAACATTAAGCTGGCAAGGCAAACTTACAAATCAGGAATTAAAAAACATTTTCTGTACGACATAATTAAGGGCTAATTAAGTGCCCTATAAGCAATTTTAGTGCTCCACCCTGTACTTAGAAAAAAAATATTTTCTACTACAATTTCACTTTTTTCGAAAATGGACGAGCAGACTGCAACAAAACTATAGAATAATTTAGAGCTCCTTGCTTACTAATTAAGTGCCCCATTAGCGATTTTAGTGCTCCACCCTGTACTTAGAAAAAAAATATTTTCTACCCCAATTTCAGTTTTCTCGAAAATGGACTAGCAGACTGCAACGAAACTATAGAATAATTTAGAGCTCCTTGCCTACTAATTAAGTGCCCCATTGGTGATTTTAGTGCTCCACCCTGTACTTAGAAAAAAAATATTTTCTACCCCAATTTCAGTTTTCTCGAAAATGAACGAGCAGACTGCAACGGAACCATAGAATAATTTAGAGCTCCCCGCCTACCAATTAAGTTCCCTATTGGCGATTTTAGTGCTCTACCCTGTATTTAGAAAGAAAATATTTTCTACCACAATTACACTTTTCTCGACAATGGACGAGCAGACTGCAACGAAGCTATAGAATAATTTAGAACTCTTCACCTACTAATTAGGTGCCCCATTGGCGATTTTAGTGCTCCACCCTGTACTTAGAAAACACATATTTTCTACCCCAATTTCACTCTTCTCGAAAGTGGACGAGCAGATTGCAACGAAACTAAGATACAAATGAAAAAATTAACAATAATTTTGATTCTGTATTGTGGAGGCTTCTACTTCGTTATACATGTTAATTACACAATGAAACACTTTTAACTTTGTTTGTATAACACGTTTTATTTAATGTGACCGCAGTTTCGACAAATTTAGCTTGTCATTATCAAACATGGAGTAACTTAAACTAGAGGTTTTACAGGTATATATACACAATTACAAGACAGCGGTAAAAATGGGGGTGTACATTAGGTCAACCTGGTCGTTAATTAAGGGAATTCCCGGATTAGCGCGGGCTTTGTGTATCTCTAGTGCTTCTAGTAAATTCATTTTACGACCCTTTTCGGCATGATGGATTATGGTAAGTACATCTTTTTCAAAAGTGTGATTTTCGTCTAAAAGGTGTTTTGCAAAAGACGACTTATCACTCTGTTTAAGCCGAAAAGAGCGCAAATGTTCCCTCAATCTTATGTTGAAATTACGACCAGATTGGCCAATGTATATCCCTTGACAATCTGCGCAAGTTAATTTATATATTCCGGATTTATTAAATTTATCTAATTTTGTTTTACTATTAAAGATATGGTTATTGATTTTACAGTACGGTTTAAATGCAACTTGAATATTATGCTTTTTTAGGATATTTTTAACTTGAAAACTGACATTACCAAAATAAGTTAACGATTTATATTTAATTGTTTCTTTTTCAAATGATATTCCAGCGTATAATAGATGTTTGATGTTATTAAATTTCTGTTTTTTAAGAAGTCTATCAACCAAATCACAACCATAACCATTGTTAATAGCCATAGCTCTAATCAAGTTAATTTCCTTCTCGAAAAAATTAGCTGACAAAGGGATTTTTAAGGCTCTATGAATCATTGAATTGAATGCAGCAATTTTATGTTTATAGGGATGTCTGGAATGGTTAGGGATAATTGAGTCGGTAAAGGAAGGTTTTCTAAAAATGTCAAAAGAGAGTTTGTTATTTATTCTGGTAATAGACAGATCTAAATATTTAATGTTGTTATTGATTTCGGTTTCAGCTGTGAATTTAATTTTTAATTTAATTTAATAAACTTCACCCTAAAATTAAATTCACAGCTGAAACCGAAATCAATAACAACATTAAATATTTAGATCTGTCTATTACCAGAATAAATAACAAACTCTCTTTTGACATTTTTAGAAAACCTTCCTTTACCGACTCAATTATCCCTAACCATTCCAGACATCCCTATAAACATAAAATTGCTGCATTCAATTCAATGATTCATAGAGCCTTAAAAATCCCTTTGTCAGCTAATTTTTTCGAGAAGGAAATTAACTTGATTAGAGCTATGGCTATTAACAATGGTTATGGTTGTGATTTGGTTGATAGACTTCTTAAAAAACAGAAATTTAATAACATCAAACATCTATTATACGCTGGAATATCATTTGAAAAAGAAACAATTAAATATAAATCGTTAACTTATTTTGGTAATGTCAGTTTTCAAGTTAAAAATATCCTAAAAAAGCATAATATTCAAGTTGCATTTAAACCGTACTGTAAAATCAATAACCATATCTTTAATAGTAAAACAAAATTAGATAAATTTAATAAATCCGGAATATATAAATTAACTTGCGCAGATTGTCAAGGGATATACATTGGCCAATCTGGTCGTAATTTCAACATAAGATTGAGGGAACATTTGCGCTCTTTTCGGCTTAAACAGAGTGATAAGTCGTCTTTTGCAAAACACCTTTTAGACGAAAATCACACTTTTGAAAAAGATGTACTTACCATAATCCATCATGCCGAAAAGGGTCGTAAAATGAATTTACTAGAAGCACTAGAGATACACAAAGCCCGCGCTAATCCGGGAATTCCCTTAATTAACGACCAGGTTGACCTAATGTACACCCCCATTTTTACCGCTGTCTTGTAATTGTGTATATATACCTGTAAAACCTCTAGTTTAAGTTACTCCATGTTTGATAATGACAAGCTAAATTTGTCGAAACTGCGGTCACATTAAATAAAACGTGTTATACAAACAAAGTTAAAAGTGTTTCATTGTGTAATAATTTTGATATCTACCTTAGGATATTATTTACAATATGATTGGAATTGTAAGTTTTGGTTTTCTGAAAATAAATATTTATTTTTTAAGATTATTTTGTACAGGGTGTGCCGATCAAGCAGTCCATGCATGGGTATCTTCTAAACGGTACGAGATAGAGATTTGGTTAAATGAGAGAAAGTATGCAGGACGATGAGTACTATCTATATACGGTAATAAATTAACAAAAAAGTTGAACGTTCGGAGCACACTGCGAAAATACCGATTGTTTCGATTATATTTCTAATAATCGAAACATCAGTTTTCGCAGTGTGCTCTGAACGTTCAACTTTTTTGTCAATTTAACACCAGGTATAGCTGGTTCTCATTGTCCTGCATATTTTCTCCTTTTTAACCAATCTCTATCTCTTGCCGTTTAGAAGAAGATACCCATGTATGGACTGCTTAATTGATATACCCTGTATATTCTTTAAGAACCACGTACATTTAAATTAGTAGACTGTAATAAATGTAAATTATTATCTAATAGCTAGATAATCTATTGCAATAATAATATAAACGAATAGTTTGGAGTGTTCTCAATTGCTTATACTTTTTCAGTAAATACGTAATTTCAGGGCCGGATAATTTGCTTGTGTTGAGAATATTTGAAGTGCCGTTGGCCTCTTTATGTTTGAATTTGATATCACGAGAAGCGTTAACATAAACATTCGTATTTGGTTTACAAGACGACGGGATTTCAATATTTTTATTAATATATTGCAACTTGGTATCACGCTTTTAGAACAATCAACACTTGATCTTGCACACCAATAATAATCATTTTAACAACTCGCACTGCATCTTATTTTTGAAGTGTATTATTGAGTGAAAATAAAAACGCTGAATCGGTTAAAAATATATATTATAATGCTTTAGACTTTTCAAAAATGTTATTTTATAAACCGACGTTGCCTTAATCAGTTGTATTGTAGTGTTCTTGTATTGCGTTATCGAGTTGTGTTAATGTTTTGTTCTCTTGTTCTTAGTTCAGTTAGTGTGTTGTTTTGTTGTGTTGTAGTTCAGTTAGTGTGTTGTTTTGTTGTTCTTCGTTGAGTTATTGTGTTGTGTTGATCTTTATTGTGTTGTGTGAAAAACTATCAATAATGCCAAAATCACGAGGAAGGCCGATGTCAGTCAATAAGGAACATTTAATTGATACTATTATAAAATATAGACATGACATAGTTTTGGAAAGTGGAAACATTGTTTCTAAAATAAATAATGTCTGGTCAATAATGTCCCAAGAATTAAATAATGTTGCTAAAAGTATTTTATATTCGATTGTAACTTGCAATAAATATAGTATTCGGGACAAGCTATATGTACTTTTGGGTGTAACTAAAGAAAATTCAGTTCGATCATCATCATCATCATCATTATTATTAACTTCTTCTGGGGAAAGTGACGTGACATCTATAAGTGACTTATCGTTAGAAGAAGACGAAAAAAGACAATACAATGTGATTATTTCAAAGAATGATTTTATAGCATTAATTGTGACGAAATCAAAGAAAATAAGACTTCGTAATGGAACCACAAAAAATAGACGTGTTAATGTTTTTAAACCCGGTTTCTGGCAAGATCTTATTTCCCAAGAAATTTTTAAACAAACTCCAGTGAGATGTGCCTTCCATTTTAAGAATCATTTCATTAGTACTGATTTAGAATCGGGATACATTAATGGTAAGTGTTTCTTCTTCTCTTTATGCGTTTCTTCTCTTTATATATATATTTTTTTATTATTATTATTACATAACATGAGTACATATATTTTCAACAAATTAACATCCGTTCTATAATATATTTCTTTTATATTGAGCAGTGTTCTGCTCAACGTAATGAATATCCAGATGTAACAATAATAGTTCAAAGTATGCTATTATTTTTATTTGTCATTATTTCATTTTACTTTGCTAATTTTATATTCTGATGACGTTTAAGGAAATTATATTTCAGTCTTAATTTGAAATTGGTGATTTAATTCTATGATAAAATAAGATATACAGAACTAAATTATTTAAATATGTCTTCAAGATTTTTTATGATAGACGCTATAGTTTCGTTGCAGTCTGCTCGTCCATTTTCGAGAAAAGTGAAATTGGAGAAGAAAATATTTTTTTTTTAAGTACAGGGTGGAGCACTAAAATCACCAATGGGGCACTTAATTAGTAGGCAAGGAGCTCTAAATTATTCTATAGTTTTGTTGCAATCTGCTCGTCCATTTTCGAGAAAAGTGAAATTGTAGTAGAAAATATTTTTTTTCTAAGTACAGGGTGGAGCACTAAAATTGCTTATAGGGCACTTAATTAGCCCTTAATTATGTCGTACAGAAAATGTTTTTTAATTCCTGATTTGTAAGTTTGCCTTGCCAGCTTAATGTTAAGGTGGCTATGTTGCGATTTGCACCCTTAAGGGTGGAACACTAAAATCGACAATAGGGCACTAAAATAGCCCTTAATTCTAGTATAGGTTACAGTGCATTCTGCCCATTTGGCACTGCTATCTTAACAGAGGTACATCTATCCTAATCTCACTCTCCAGCATTTAACCTAACCTCAATCTATACCATCTAAAGGTCAGTCAATAAATTTGCAAGTCCTAATTTTTATAACAGCTCCTTCTAACTCAAACAATATTCAAATTTTCTGGTTCAGATTCACAAATTAACGGAATTACCGTTAATTAAAAAGGTCAGTACATTTACAACTACTAATTTTTATAAGAGCTCCTTCTAATTCTAGCGATAATCTAATTTACTGGTTTCGATTCACAAATATAACGAAATTACCAGTAATTGAGAAGGTCGTTAAATTTAAAAATCCTAATTGAAATAACAGCTCTGTCAGCTAATCTCCAACATCTAACCTAATCTCACTCTGCAGCATCTAACCTAACCGTAATCCAACATCGCTACAGTATAATGGTATAGAAAGTTATCTGGCATTGTATAGATTGTACGGGATTGAAAGTACACTCCGCGGCTCCCAATGCGGTCTAAAAGGCTTAGATCTCGTGACACGTAACCAAGGTGTTTGCACATGCGTATAATAATAACAATAATATTAATGTTCATTCATGCTAATAACTTTACAGTTTTACACACGTCAATACACAGGTACACAAAAAGCAATAAAATCTTACACGAGTCAATAAAAATGTAAATAAAACTATAATGTCGTACGAAACAATTCTTAAGAGGACAGGATGGTATGATTTACTATATCACATGTTGTTTTAAAGTTTTTTTTCTTATAGACAATGACTATACCCTGATGACATTTCACGCTCTGTCCCCCATATTCACACTAGATAACCTTCTATACCATTATACTTTAGCAACGTTGACCTTAATCTCCAGCATCTAACCTACTCTCAATTGCCAGCATCTAACCTAACCTCAGCCTCCAGCATCTAACCTAACCTTCAAACTCCAGCAACTAATCTAAGATGAAAGGAATTGATGTTAAGTTAGATACTTCTTGTTTAGGCTAACCTAAGGCAGCTTTGCTAAGTAAGTTTAGGTTAGGTTATTTATAAATCTTCAGCATCCAACTAACTAACTAATCTAACCTAACCTAACCTCCAAACTCCAGCAACTAATCTAAGATGACAGGAATTGAGGTTCAGTTAGACGCTTTTTGTTTAGGTTAACCTAAGATAACTTTGCTCAGTAAGCTTAGGTATTATTCATCGATCTCCAGGATCTAACCTAATTTTCAAACTCCAGCAACTTATCAAAGATGTTAGGAATTGACGTTCAGTTAGATACTTTTTGTTTAGGCTAACCTAAGGTAACTTTGCTTAGTAAGTTTAGGTTAGGTTATTTATCAATCTCCAGCATCTAACCTAACTTCCAAACTTCACCAACTAACCCAAGATGACAAGAATTGAGGTATATTTAGATAGTAAGGTTAGGTTAGATGAATTTTATTTAGATTAGCGGATAGTTACATGACTTATGTAAGTGTAATTGTTTGCGATCCCTAAATGGAGATGAATGCACTCTATAAGCCAGCCGATAAAACAAATAAAAGCACCTCCGAGACCGATTTATCAATATCACATACTTTTTTTGTAACTCATTCAAATATTTACAAAGGCGTCTGTCTGCATCGCAATCATAACAAGAGCATGTGTTTGCACGGTTCGTCGAATGCCTTATCATTGCCACAAATACACATTTTGATTGCTCGAGACTAGGACGAAAACACAAGCTAAACAACAATAGAACGTACAAACAAAAATTTATGAATATTTCTCGTTGGAACAAAAGACGCATTTCGATTGCTCGAGCCCAGAGGAAAACACGTGTTACAATCTAAGCGGCAACAGAACATACAGAAAAAATTAATAAATATTTCTTGTTGGAACAAAAGATAGACTTATTTTTTTATTAATTTCTTCCGTAAAATAGTGCACAAAAGAAAAATGTTTATCAAACATCGAAGTATTTAACAAAGGAGCTTCTATTATCGTTATCAGTTTCGAATTTTATCAATTTGAATGGACAGAAATGTTTGATCAAGCAGTTTTCTCTCTTCCATTTTTTTATTTGTTATCAGTGTTGATTTCATTCAGTTGTTTTCTATTTTAAATAATCGGGTATTCATGCTTGAATTTATCGTGCAAATATGAGGTTTAAGCAAACAATTATCGGAATTTTGATAATCGGCATTTACGTAAATGCAAATAGATTCATAAAAGTTTATTCATCTGCCTGAGCTACTGCGTGTTTAACATGTTTCAGTGTTTAACAATAAAAGTAAAACCCTCCCAACTGTGTTGTTTTATTTAAAACGAAATATAGAGGGTTATTCAAAATAAAGGAACAGATTTCAAACATTTATTTCTTCCAAACTACAAAAGATAGAAACACAATTCCAACGTTCCTGGAAAGAGAAAAGTTCAATTTTTTATGCATTCACCATGTGTTACCCGTGCTTTGGATTCTTATGGGATCCTTTCGTAAACTTTACGAATACACTCGACTTTTTCATTTGATGTGCGTGAAGGTCCCATGCTTTTCTGTTTGCAGATTCGTCTACGAATCTTCGATGTCAGTGAAAAGCACGTTGAACTTAAATAATGGACTCTAGTTTTGCTGATTGCAGTACACAAAATGGTTTTTATTGTTGTGTCGCCATTTTACTACAGACAATCAACATGACAAGCAACAGCGCTAATGCGGCCGTGGTTGGAACTTCTACCTGCACTGTTAAAATTTTAAACATTTGTCTGTCCAAGAACGTTGGAATTGTGGTTCTACCTTTTGTAGTTTGGAAGAAATAAATGTTTAAAATATGTTTCTTCTTTTTGAGTAATCCTGTATAAAAGTTTATATCCTCAATCATTTCCAACAGTCGAGTGTCAATCTGGTTTTATCGATCTTGCTCATCACTAAAAATTAATATGTTTCTTCTTTTTGAGTAATCCTGTATAAAAGTTTATATCCTCAATCATTTCCAAGAGTCGAGTGTCTGGTTTTATCGATCTTGCTCATCACTAAAAATTAATTGAAATTCCGCTTGCACTCTGTTTTAATTTAACAAAAACACTGCTTGAATAATTGATAATTTCCTGTAAAGTCTTCAAGTAGAATCACTCTTCTTCCTGTCTTCTCGCTAATTATTATAAATAACCGTGAACGATGATATCATATTCATAAATAAAGTCTGCCTTGTCTGAAACGAAAAATATCTCATCCCATAAATTATTCACTCACCTTCATATGTGATGTGACGGTAATTGTTTTTGATTAATTCGCAACAACTTTATCTAATAATAAATATGGAGCCTGTCGTGTAACAAATGGTTAATTTAATGATTGAGGACGAACGCCAATTTTCTCAATCGTTTCGACCTTTGAGGTTAAGGTCAACTCGAAAAAAAGAATAGAATAATATAGTTGAGAATTTGATATTTTGTAGTAGAGGCACACTAATTACTCGTTTGTTTCACTTTTTTATTTTTATAAAAAATTACACTGCTAAAGCATGATTAAGTGCAATATACAGTGGTTAAACAAAGTAAAAAAGTGTTTAATTTACAAAGATATTTAATGTACCATAACGTTAATGATGCAATTATATACATAATTTAAATATTAATCTAATGAACATTTTTATTTATGACCTTTAAATATGTACGTCTAATTTGATATTCATTTATTAAACAATTACATTCACATCAATTGTTCCACTTCCATCGGCAATCATAAACACAGCATTAAATTACATTATGTATGCAATGATGTCGATTTTATTATTCAATAAAGTCATTAACTCCAGACACTATTGAATAAAGATTCATAAAAAAAAACTCTGTGTTATGATATAATAATCAATATTATCAAAAAATGTCTGACCAAAAACGTGTTTAAAACAGAACATACAGGGAGAGCATATAATTAATCAAGTAGATGATCTAATGAAAGAAAAATTAAAAATCCAAATTAAAATAATAGAAGCTCACGAAATGAAGAACGGTGCAATATTAGTGAAAATGCAGAACTGGAAAGACAAAATGACCGTAATTAAAAGCAGAAGAAATCTAAAAGGAACCGAGATATACATAGATAACGACATGACTATGCAAGAAAGAAACATTCAAAAAAGTTTAAGACAGCTAGCTAGAGAGGAGAAGGAAAAAGGAAATACAGCAAAAGTGGGATACAAGAAGATCAGAATAAACGATAAAACACTTGGATGGGAACAGATAAAAACAAACTTTTTCTCAAAAAACTGAAAAGCAAAAATTTTCTGGACATAATGATGACAAAAAAAGCAACGAAAAAAGGAAAAAAGGCAAAAGGAAACGATACTATAAAAATAAGTACATGGAACATCAAAACTATGTTAAAAGTAGGGAAAGTAGAAGAAATATCTAGAGAACTGATAAAGTATAAAATTGACGTAGCCGCATTACAAGAGATAAGATGGAACGAATCTGGGCATGTAATTAAAAATAAATACACTTTATTATATTCAGGTGAGAAAGAACTAGGCAGAAAC
Source organism: Philonthus cognatus (assembly GCA_932526585.2). Classification (NCBI taxonomy): domain Eukaryota; kingdom Metazoa; phylum Arthropoda; class Insecta; order Coleoptera; family Staphylinidae; genus Philonthus; species Philonthus cognatus. The sequence continues at coordinate 17,279,027 of OW052243.1, forward strand.
GGAGTTGCATTCTTACTAACTAAGAAATTAAGGAATTGCATAATGGAATTTAAACCTGTTAGTGGTAGAATAGCGTATCTTAGATTGAACACAAAACCTTTCAATACATCTATTATAAACGTGTACGCACCAACCGAAGTAACAGATGAGAAGCAGAAAGATGAAGTATATGACGAAATCGAAAAAGTATACTATAAAATACCCAAGCAAGATACAATCATAATCTTAGGCGATTTCAACGCTCAAATCGGAAAAGAAGACTACTTAAAAACAGCAGCATGGAAGCATACTATACATGAAACATCCAATGACAACGGCCACAGATTATGTCATCTAGCAACAACAATAGGAATGAAAGTAGTCAGCACAAAATTTGCACACAGAAAAGAACATAAAATAACATGGATGTCACCAGGACGGCAGTATAGCAACCAAATTGATCACATCCTCATTAAGAAAGAACGAGAAACAAATGTTAAAAGTGCGATTATTTTCGCAATCTACAACAAGTTAGTCTTACAAAGACTATATCAAACACTCATTGAAACAACTACTTCCCGGGCTAATACCCCGACGGACATTGAATTATACAACAAGTGTTTGCTGTTACATACAGTAACCTACTGCAAATGTAACAATTTGGGTCACTGAGGAGAGATAAATCTCGAAACGCATCTATAGATGGCCTGAAGAATTTGACCCAAATTGTTACATTGACATTGAGACGTCGACGCGGTGAACGCAGAATTTTACAATTTGCTGTTGAAAGACATACGGCTCTTACACAGGGAGTTGTGGTTTGGGGGGTGATAGCATATGGTAGTCGGTCTCCTCTAGTTTTTTTAGAAGCAAGTCTTAACGCGATTCGGTATATTGACAACATTTTACGGCCAGTGTTAGTGCCCTATGTAAATGGCTTGCAGAACCCCATTTTTCAGCAAAATAATGCTCGACCTCACACAGAGGCCATTTCAAGATAGTTTTTTGATAGTGCCGAAATCAATTTGTTACCTTGGCCATCTCGTTCTCCAGATCTATCGCCAATAGAACATGTTTGGGATATGATAGGTGTTAGAATAAGTAACTTACAGCGCCCCGCTAACACTGTAATGGAACTTAGAGGTCAAATTATCGAAGTTTGGAATGAAATACCCCAAGTCGATATTGACAGCCTGATTTCTAGCATGCCTCGACGTGTTAATGAGTGTTTGGGAAATCGTGGAGGCCCAACACATTATTAATTTTTATTCATTTGTTGTTTTGTTTTTCAAGTTTACTTTTTGATCATCGATACAGTTCGTTTACATGATCAAATTGTGTAAATTTTATTAAAATCGTGCAATAAATACTTGGTGTTCTGATTTTTTGAAAGGCAGTATACAATATTTTGCACACAATACTTGCAAATAATTTTGAAAAATTATTAATGACAGTGACGGGTCGATAATTAGAAACACTTGATTTGTCTCCATTTTTAAAAATAGGAGTTACTCTGCCAATTTTCCATTTTTGGGAATAATGCTAGTACGGATAATTAAGTTGTATAAATGAATTGAAACGACAAGAATTTATTTGAATAAAAATATATATTGATGACAATAAAACCGTTTAACATTTGAAGTGTGAAGTTCTTTAAAATAAAACATTTTAACTTTGTTTGTATAACACAATTTTCTTTTTGTGACTTCAGTTTCGGCAACTCTACTTGCTATTATCCGTTTGATAATGGCAAGTTGAGTTGCCGAAACTGCAGTCACAAAAATAAAAAGTATTGTGTTATACAAACAAAGTTAAAGTGTTTTATTTTATTGAATAAACACGTATAACGAAGTAGAAGCCTCCACCGCTCATAATGTGAAGTTCCTATTTATAGATGTTAAATGTGAGTAATAAAAAAAACCAATTTATTAAATAAAAAAATATAAAAACGAATTAATATTGATTTATTTCAATAATTTCGTCTCTTTAAAACTTTTTCAAATATTTGATACAGTCTTAAAGAGACTACATTTTTATATATTGCCAACTGCAAAAATTTAGTCTCTTTAAAACATTTACAAACATTTTGAAAAGTCCTAAAGAGACTGAATTTTTGCAGAAAGTCGATATTAATTCGTTTTTATATTTTACAAATATTCTGCAAACAATTGGCAATTGCAATTTTACTTTGTCTTAGCTCAAATAAAAATGAATCTACCATTTATATTATAGCATTATTGTATCTACATTTATATCTTGAAATTGTTATTAAATGTGAACACAATATTGTCACAATATATTTTACCGTTATTGATACTATATCAATATTTATTATAGATACAATTATGTACAAAACCAGTATAAAAATAACTTAGTTTTCAATATTGTACCAATAATGAAAATTCAATAATAGATTTTGAATTTCTGTACAATATTACATCAATAATGAATATAATTTGTCACCTAATAATATTCAATTACTTCAATAATGAATATAACTTATCACCTAATCATAGCTTTCAATATCTGTACTATATTGTATTGATAATGAATGTCACTGATCCTTCAACATAAATATTTAATATACAGGACAAAAGTTTAGAAACATTTAATAGTTTCTTTAGAGTAAATGTCCCAGATTATAAAAATCTCTATTAAACGAAGAGGCAGTTTAATCCTAGAAATAAACTAACCTCATAATGCTTAGAATACACTGAAATAAAATAAAATTAGTAAAAATTAATGCCTTTTAGTTTGGAGATGAATTGAGGAAGTAAAATTGAGGAAGTAAAAGCCAATTAAATACTGCAAGAAAATTCTCTTAGCACTAAAAAGTCTGAGATTTTTAGGAGGCAATATTTGTGTTTTAATTTTCATCGCTTCGTCGCTACTCGACTAAACCAAAATTTAATTCCTTTCTAAACTCAAAATTTTACATCACGCGCCACTAGTAATAAACGCTGATTTAATGTAAAGTTTGCAAATATTCTGGTAAAACTATGTGCTAAATCAGTATATTTTAAACTTCATTTTAAATCAGTGTTTTGTACGTGTGGCGCATGAAGTAAAATTTCGAGTTTAGAAAAGCCTGAAAATTTTCAGGCTTTTCTAAACTCCAAATTTTAGCTTAATCTGGGAGTGGAAAGCAGTCGTTAGAAACTTCAAAATAATCGCTTTTATAACGTTACGCGACCAAACCAAATTTTCAGGCTTTTCTAAACTCGAAATTTTACTTCATGCTTAATCTGGGAGTGGAAAGCACTCGTTAGAAACTTTAAAGTTAATCGCTTTTATAAAACCCAGTGAATTCCTAAAAATGTACAACGTATGCATTGGGATATGTATACTTAAAAGAACAAAATTCCTGTATGTTTACCCTATATTCAATACAACTAATTCTTAATAAAAATGTCAAGTATTTATACTATAGTTAATATTTTTTTTCTGGATTTATATTTATAATATTTTAATTTAAACGTTTCCATTTTAAAATAAAGTATTTTATCTGGAGTGTCCTCCTCTGTATTTTTTTGCTCTCGTTTTCCTCTGAAAAAAAAACTAGATTTGCATATTCAAAAGTGGCCCTTTTCAATGCTTTAGGGGAGTTAAAGTTAAAACATGTGACACGTTTGTGATATATAAGGCCGTCGGCGGCCAACTTTTCCACCACCGACATTTTTATTTCTCACGAATTTAAAATAAGCGTTTTTTAAAATGCAAGCTTAAATATTTTATAAAAAAATAATAAAGGTACTGCATGGAGGGACTTGAACGTGTTTTTTAATTAATACAATATTTTCGATATGTTTAAATGCGAATTGTCTAGTTTTCTAGACAAATATTTTGTCTCAATTTTGCATATATATAATAATAATAATATATTTATTCTGTTACTGCCATACAGGGTATAGATACATTCGTCAGTTACAGTAAAATTAGTACTTGGATAATAGTTCAATAAATTCTTGACTAGAATACACTGCATTTTTGCACAAAATGTTTTTAATGGGATTTTCAAATCGTTTGGGTTGTAGATTCTTTATAGATTGGGGAAGTTTATTATATAAATTGCTTCCTGCGTATAACGGTGATTTTTTATATTGCTCTGTGGCAAATTTTTCAATGCAAATATCGTCAGAAACTCTTGTTTTGTAGCTATGTTTGTCTCTATTTTTGGAAAGAGAGTTTTTATTTTTATGTATATACTTTAATAATTTATAAATGTAAATTGATGGTGTCGTCATTATATGCTTAGTCTTGAATATCAATTTGCACGAATCTCGGTATGATTCTGCAACCAAGAATTGGCAATTTCATTTATACTAAGAAACAAATGTGTTGGATGTAAGATCCTATAGAGGTGCTAATGCAGATACTTATCATTTCATGGTTACAGTAGTCATAAAACAAAGTAGCGAACCGGAGGAAGCAGGGAAAGCAAGAAAAATGGGATCGAAAAACTCAATATTACTAAGACAAGGGAAGAATACAAAATGGCATTAAAGATGAAAATTGAGAAAGAAACGTCAACAACAAACACAGATGTTAACCAAAAGTGGAAAAAGCTGAAAGTAACTATAATTGAGACAACAGAACAAAATATAGGTACAATACAAAAACGTTTTAACGACTGGTGGAATGAAGAGTGCTGCAAAATAGTTGAAGAAAAAACAAAGTTGAGAATGAGATGGATACAAACAAACAAACAGGAAGACAAAATTAAATACGACGAAAAAAGAAATGAATGTAACAAGCTAGTAAGGAAAAGTAAACGTGTATGGATACAAAACAAGATGGAGGAAATCGAAAAAGAGAATATAAACCATAGCTCAAAAAAATTCTACCAAAAGATTAATGCGCAGACAAGACGAAGTAAAATGAAAAATCTAGGAATAAGAAACAGATATGGAAAAATAGCTGAAAGTGAAGATGAAGCAAAGATAATATGGGAAAACTACTTTAAAGATTTATTGACAGACACCAACGATTTGTAACAAGTAGATGAAATAGAAACAACCGACGAGATAATCACCCATGTTGTCGAACCACGAATAGAAGAGATACAAGAATTAATTAGACAGAATAAAAATGGAAAGTCACCAGGAGAGGACAATATATGTATGGAGATGATCGAACACGGAGGAGAGAAACTGCACGAAGAAGTATACAACCTGATAATGGAAATATGGACCAACGAAATAATGCCCAGGGAATGGAGCATAGGCGTGATTATTCCCATACATAAAAAGGGTGATAAAACGGAATGTAACAATTACAGAGGAATTACGGTATTAAACAACACAAAATACTATCGGGCCTGATACAGAAAAGACTTAGCAAATATACGCCGAATATTATAGGAGACTACCAATGTGGGTTCGTTCCAGGAAAATCAACGGTAGATGCAATTCACGTCATTAAACAAATAGCGGAGAAAGCACATGAACACAACATCAATATCGAAATGTTATTCATCGATTTTAAGCAAGCGTTCGACTCAATAAACAGAAATCAATTAATGTTAGCACTAAAAGAATTTAAAATTCCAACCAAAATCAGATCACTAATACAACTAACGTTAAACAACACAGGCTCATTCGTACAGACAGCATATGGAAAAACAAATGTGTTCAACGTGAATAAAGGAGTAAGACAAGGTGACTCATTATCCGCTACTCTGTTTAATATCGCGCTGGAATACATACTAAGAAACATCAATAAAAGAGGGACACTGAGAACAAAAGGGAGTCAAATTATCGCATACGCAGACGATCTGGTAATAGTGACAAAACGCCGTAATCTAATGGAGAACATCTTAAATGAGATCGAAGAGGAAGGGAGAAAGATGGGAATGAGAATAAATAAAGACAAAACAAAAATATTGAGGATTGGAAACCAAAAATATACAGGAAAGATAAAAATAGGCCAACACGAATTTGAGGAGGTTAATAAAATAAAATACTTAGGAATAACTATAAACAATTGTAACGAAGTAAATACAGAAATAGACGAAAAGATTCAAGCTGCAAACAGAGCGTATTATGCCAACAGAAATATTATAAAAAATAAGACCTTGCATATCAGAACCAAAATTCATATATATATAAAACAATAATTAAACCAACAATAACATATGCCGCAGAGACCATGTCATTAAAACACCAAGATCAACACAAACTACAAGTTTTTGAGAGGAAGATAATGCGAAGGATACTAGGACCAGTAAGAACAGGGGAGAACGAGATAAAACGAAGAATGAACATAGAAATTGTAGAACAACTTGGAGGAGAAGACATAGTAAACTCAATCAAAGCAACTCGAATTAAACGGTTAGGACATGTTTGGAGATCAGGAGAGCGCAGTACTTTAAAAACCATAATGGAATGGCAACTAAGTAAAAATAGGGGACGCGGAAGACCAAGAAGTAGGTGGCAAGACGAGGTGGAAGAGGATATAAGGGGCCTGGGAATTATCAACTGGAAGTCGAAAGCACAGGATAGAAATGCTTGGAGAGACATAGCGAAGAAAATGAAAATTAGTAGGATATGTACATAAAACGCATTGTATAATGGGGATTAATCCACCCCGAAAAGGGGATTGTAAGGGCTTCAAAAAAGAAGCGGCGAAACTCCTCATAGGAGTGTTGTGCCATATGAATGAATACAAATCTCGATAATTACAGCGTGTTTTTTAAATTTGCGGGAATTCGTTGTTTCAAAGCGATTAATTTGAGGCTTTTAACAAGTGTTTTCCACTCCCAGACTAAGCATGAAGTAAAATTTCGAGTTTAGAAAAGCCTGAAAATTTGGATTGGCCGCGTAGCGAAGCGAAGCGGCCAATCCAAATTAGGCTTTTCTAAACTCGAAATTTTACTTCATGCGCCTCGCTCAAAAACACTGATTTACAGTGAAGTTCAAAAAACACACACATACAACAACGATTACAGGCAACCTAATATACGTTATAGGTATTGGGTTGCCTATAACACTAGCCAACAGCCAACAGCCATTTTGTCCTTGGGACTAGACCGGAATTTTTCGATTGCTTGGGTGTAATAAAGTACCGAAATCGCGATGAAACCGCCGAGACTTTGGTTTTGAGGTTAGGATTCGCAAAAAACCTTTTTTTTTACTTTTTTCACTATAACTTTGGAACAAAGCAAGATAAATTGAATCTGATAATACTGCTTGAAAGCTTATACCCAGGGCTACATTTGGTATATAAATGACCTTGGTCGGATAATCAAAACCCTAATTTAAAAAAAAAAATCCGTAAAAAAACCGCAAAAATCGCGTGTTTTGAAACATTTTTGCGATTTCAATCGATTATAAAAAAAAAACTACACTAGATTGCTCAGATCAGTTTCGCTGACCTAAAAGCCTATTAAATGGGCTACAATTTCTGTATGGAACATCTCTGAGACTTAATGAGAAGTCTTCGAAATAATGGGTTTTGTTTGAAAAAATCGCGAAATTTGCAATTTGTTTGGTCTTTTTCCCTTTCAAATAGAAAATTCCACAACACAATTTAAAATCTGTCGTAACCATTCAAATGCCTATTAAAAGGGCTACAATTTCTACATGGCACACCTCTATTACGCGTTCAGAAGTCTTGTAAACATTAATTTGTGTTTTGAATTTTATAATTGAAGGAGAAAAAGACCGAAAAATATTGATGAATAATGAAAAATAAATTCAAAAAAATGCAGTTTTCGTGATTTTTTCAAACACAAATTAATGTTTACAAGACTTCTGAACACGTAACAGAGGTGTGCCATGTAGAAATTGTAGCCCTTTTAATAGGCATTTGAATGGTTACGACAGATTTTAAATGTGTTGTGGAATTTTCTATTTGAAAGGGAAAAAGACCAAAAAAATTGCAAATTTCGCGATTTTTTCAAACAAAACCCATTATTTCGAAGCCTTCTCATTAAGTCTCAGAGATGTTCCATACAGAAATTGTAGCCCATTTAATAGGCTTTCAGGTCAGCGAAACTGATCTGAGCTATCTAGCGTAGTTTTTTTTTATAATCGATTGAAATCGCAAAAATGTTTCAAAACACGCGATTTTTGCGGTTTTTTTACGGATTTTTTTTTTTTAATTAGGGTTTCGATTACCCGACCAAGGTCATTTATATACCAAATGTAGCCCTGGGTATAAGCTTTCAAGCAGTATTATCAGATTCAATTTATCTTGCTTTGTTCCAAAGTTATAGTGAAAAAAGTAAAAAAAGGTTTTTTGCGAATCCTAACCTCAAAACCAAAGTCTCGGCGGTTTCATCGCGATTTCGGTACTTTATTACACCCAAGCAATCGAAAAATTTAGGTCTAGTCCCAAGGACAGAGAAAAAGTCAAATTCTGTTGGCTAGTGTAATCACTGTTTTAAACAATTTGTTCAGCGCAGAATTTGACTCACGTTTTATTCATATCTACATATTAGATTGCTAAAGCCGTATATTTTAAGCTTAATGATATTTTAGTGTTTTATACGTGTGGCGCATGAAGTAAAATTTCGAGTTTAGAAAAGCCTAATTTGGATTGGCCGCTCCGCTTCGCTACGCGGCCAATCCAAATTTTCAGGCTTTTCTAAACTCGAAATTTTACTTCATGCTTAGTCTGGGAGTGGAAAACCCTCGTTTAAAGATTCAAATTAAAATCTTTTAAAAAAACAACGAATGTCGTAATATTTACAGTGTATGCATATGTATACCTGAAAGATAAAGATAAATACCCTGTATTTAAAAATTACATTTATGTCTAATTTGATATTCATTTATTAAACAATTACATTCACATCAATTGTTCCACTTCCATCGGCAATAACAAACACAGGATTAAATTACATTATGTATGCAATAATGTCAATTCTATTATTCAATAAAGGCATAAACTCCAGACACTATTGAATAAAGATTCATAAAAAAAACACTGTGTTATGATATAATAATCAATATTATCAAAAAATGTCTGACCAATATTTGAACAAAAATTGTTCTATTGAGAAAAAGAAGATTTTGTATAAACAATTAAGCAATATATTGCCAAGGCCATTCAAGCAGAAGAAAGAATCAATATACGAGAAGATTTATTTTTTAAGACAAGAAGTAATTTGTGTGATAAAAATGTTACAGCTTTTTCTTTCGTTTTTCCTCTTTTGTCAATTGTATTTCACGATTTCTCTAGACTATTTCCTATTTCTATTAAGGTTGCGATTACCGGACAACATTGCATAATACATCAAAATAATGCTAAAACTGGTAGGATTTTAATGTCACCAACTTAAATCTATTCAGATATTTAGTTTTTTTGTAAAAAAATCCTGAAAATAGCTTTTTTTATGATTTAAAAAAGAAAACACTTGGTTAAATTTCACTAATAATAGTGATTTATTAACTATTAATGATTTCGATAGCTAACGCCATCTAATGCTTCTTAGTGGCATCGTCAGTGACCTCAGTCCTCAGCACTGGGTCGGGACCACACTGAAGAGGACCTTGAAGTCCGAAACGCGTCTGTGGGTATCTGGTGCCGGAATACTGAACACAAATTCAATAGTAATTTATTAGTTGCGGCTGTTACTTGGTGAAATGCCATATTAACACTTTTAGTAAATAACACACTTGGTTAAGATTTCACTGTTTATTGATTGACACTACAACAATTATTTCGCCACACAGTGGCTTCATCAGGCAGATGAATAATTATTCATCTGCCTGATGAAGCCACTGTGTGGCGAAACAATTGTTGCAGTGTCAATCAATAAACAGTGAAATCTTAACCAAGTGTGTTATTTACTAAAAGTGTTAATATTAGTGAAATTTAACCAAGTGTTTTCTTTTTTAAATCATAGTTAAATATGTTTCACCACATGAAAGATGAGAAACTTGTTCAAGGTAGCTTTTTTTACGTCATTTATTTACTCATTTTTACTTAATATAATTTATTTTCATTTATTTTCATTTATTTACGGAATCTCCTTTTACATAAATCTACAAAGATTAGTTACATATATAGATGTAGTAAAAATTACATTAAATTATATAGAAATACAACAATAACAAAAAGTACCAATAACCTAACAGATAATAATACAAATATACTAACGTAAATGAATAATCAAGAGAACATACAAAACGGCGCATCAAAGCGTGAAAGTTAATTAATGCCTCAAATTCAAAACTATTTGAATTCAAGAAAACAATCTTACGCTTCATATAGTTTCCAGAATTTAAACATAATCTATAATACACAGTATACGTACAGAAATATCGTTAAAAATGTACATGTATTTAAGTTAAGCATTGATGCAGCTGCCGCTTAAATAGACTGTACGGTATACCAACAAAATCGACAGTAGAGCATATATTATTGCACTGATTGGAGATACGCGACAAGGGACTATTTTGTCCATAAGTAGTTCTATGATATACGTTATGCATTAGTTGCATGTTTCTTACAGTCCTTGCGGGAACATGGATATTAAGTAAACTAACCAGGCTGTTTGACGAAATACAGCCATTTAAGATCTTATATAGTAAACACATGTCCATCCGCCTGCTACGTATCTCCAATGGCAATAGCCCCAAATATGTTTCAATGCTATCACTTGGTATTAGTAACCCACTGCAATGCAACTTAAATGATGCATACTTAATGAATTTTCTCTGTACCGATTCTAATCTGTTTATATGAACCGCATAAGATGGAGACCAAATTACCCGACAGTACTCCAGCTGTGATCTAACGAGTGAATTGTAGAGAATAGTGATGGACCGTGTATTAGTTAGATCAGCCGAAAATCGTTTCACAAAATAGAGAGTTTTATTTGCCTTATTAATAACACTATCGATGTGTGGGTTAAATGACAACTTTGAGTCAAATAAAACTCCAAGATCGCGGATCAGATTGACTTTAGTTAATGATTTCTCGTTGAGACAATATTGAAATTCAATTGGTTTTTTGCACCTACTAAAACATATATATTGACATTTCTTCACATTTAGTGCCATGTCGTTTAATTCACACCATTTGGTTATGCTAGTTAGATCATCCTGAATGAGCAAGCAATCATGGATCGTCCGTACTTTAAAATAAATCTTCACATCATCAGCGAACAGCAAATGTGGACACTTAAGTGCATTACTAAGATCGTTAATAAATAATGAGAACAGGAGCGGCCCCAGATGAGACCCCTGAGGGACACCGGAAGTTATCCGGATAAATTGGATTTAATAGAAACTCTTTGCGATCTGCATGCGAGATATGATTTAAACCACGTTAACAACGGATCTTGTATATCATATGATTGAAGTTTTTGCATAAGAATTGAATGATTGACGCAGTCGAAAGCTTTGCTGAAATCTAAATAAACTGCATGAACTTCACTGCCCTCTTCTAGGGCGTTGGAAATGTATTGTGTATATATGAACAAGTTAGTTAACGTGGATCGTGTTGAATAAAATCCGTGCTGGTGTTCGCTGATGATTGTGGAGAAGTTATTAAAAAGCTCAGTGTATATTAGCTTTTCAAAAACCTTCGATAGTGCACTAAGAATGGATATCGGACGATAATTCTCTACATTCGATTTAGAACCGGCCTTATGTATGGGAACGACATATGATTCTTTCCAAATATTAGGAAAGGTTCCAGTTTCAAGGGATAAATTAAATATACATTGAAGTGGATCAACTAAGTAAGCGGCACAATTACGTAAAAATAAATTTGGGACATTGTCGGGACCAACACTAGTACAGTTTTTTAATGAACCTAGAACCGTTAAAATATTATGGTCTTCAATGCATATAATGTTGATATGTGAAAAATGATCTGGTGAAAATAGTATATTTTTATTATGATTTGATTTGTATACCGATGCAAAATAGCCGGCGAATAAATTGCTTACATCTGAGGCTGTCGATGCATTATGAGCACCGTAATGCATAGACACCGGGATCCCATGGGATTTGTTTTTGCTGTGTACAAAAGACCAAAACGATTTGACATTATGAGGTATGGATTCTTCAACATTGAAAACATATCTTTTATAAGATTCCAAAATTTCTCTCTTACACCTCGATCTTAAATCTGAAAATGCATGATAATCGTGCATATTGCCTGATCTTTTCCATTTGTTATGAGCAATTTTTTTAATTTTCACTAGATGTAATGCATGCTTTGAAAACCATAGTGGAAATGTACTGTGATGAGTACGTTTTTTAGGTACGTATAAGTCTATGACGAAGTACATAACATCATAAAAAATATCTAGAACTTCGTTGACATTATGCCGATTTTGTAAAACTGTCCAGTCGACACCATTCAAAAATTGATTAATTTTGTTGAAGTCGGCTTTCTTATAGTTATACTGAAAATTATTACCGCCTGTTATAATTTTATAACTGCATGATTTTATATTGACTGAAAACGTTGGATGATATATATCGCATGAAATGATCGGTTTACATGGATTCAAGCTAATATCGTCAGTGTTAAAATAGCACAAATCCAATACAACCCCGTATGTGTTCAATAATGAATTAAATTGATTAAGGCCCAATACAGCCATACCATCAGAAAATAGAAGTTCGGAGGGTGATGTTAAATTGCAAGGTGTTAAGCCAATACACTGCTCATCGCGCAACCACTTGATGCGCGGTAAATTAAAGTCACCTACTACACAAATTTGGCTACAGGCATATAGCATACTATTTATGATTTTCAACTTTTTTTTTAACTCACTACAATTGTTTCGCTACACTGTAGCTTCTTCAGGTGAAGAAATATAATACAATTTTTACAAACTAATTTACATTATATACAGTTTTCAGAAGTGTGGGTGGAGGGGGTGTTTTTCTTCAGTTTAAGTAGGGGGGAGTTGGAGAGTTCAAGCTGGTCGTTCAGCAAGTTTCCTGAATTGATGTGTTTATTGATTTCTAAATTTTCCAATAAATTTAGTTTCCGTCCTTTATTAGAGATGTGGCATTTTTAGGCAAGGAAAACTTGTGCTACATAAAATTCAAGGGTGTCCGTAAATTCTGCACTGAATTAGCTCAACATTCATTCAAAAAAAATTCATTATATCTTATATTGTGTTAGTGCAAAAGCAGAGCATAGTGCTAGTGTACACATTAATTAGTGTAATTAAGTTATTAAAATCTAAGGGATACTAATGAGTAAACCCTTAGTATTAAACCTTTAGTAAATTAAGTTAGCTAAATATTACTCATTGATCCATTTGTGATCAGATTGTAATTATAGTAAAATACAACTAAGTGTTTTGCAAATAATAAAATAAAAAATTATATCTTACGTTTACCTTTTTATGCTGGAAATAGTAATATAGGTCTCTCTCAATCTAGCTAACGGCTGGAAAGAGTCTGTTTCACTCTAGTCAACCACCCTAAAGTGCTGTGTTTGTCAAACAATACTTTTGAAAAATAGTTAAATACAATTGACAAAAGGGGAAAACCAAAATAAAAACACTGTGAATCCAGAAAAGATTTTTTCTGTGAATAAAACAACAAAATTCATCATCGAAAGACACATGGCAAATATTGATTTCTTGAATTTTGGAGACGTTCACTTCGTAGTACATTTTCAAAATTGATTTCTTGAAAAAGAACACGTAAAAACAATCTAATTCAGAATTCAAATAAAAAACAAGCAGAAAGTAGACGAAGTTATATTGTTTACATTATGGAGAACTGAGATCGTTCACACATCAAAAAAAAAAGATTCCCTCCACAGGTTTCTTTGTCGAAATTAAAAACAACAACCTGTTTCTTGTACACACACACATCAAGGTCCAAGATTCAAATCTCTCCCACCTGAAATAAAACCAGAGTTTAATTAATCACTGGAAATAAATAAGTTCTTCAAGAAAAATACAAGTTGCAAATTAAGGAGATTTGATTAGTTATTTATTTTCACTTATTAAAGTATTATTTTAGGTAGGAGACACTTGAAATAATATCTTGATAAATAAAAATAAGTAATTAATTTCTTTCATATAACACACGAATTTCACCCACTTACAATAAAGCCTGGTAATTAATAAATTCTTTCAGTAAAACACAACTGCTACATCTCTCCCACTCGTAACATTAAATGCAATTTCCAGCAAATAAATAAATTCTGCCGAAACTTGCTTGTAGAAATCAGGGTTGTTCAAAAAAACGTCTTGTTTTAATTTTAATTAAAACAAACAGTTTTTTTACAAAACGTGTTTTTTTCATTAAAACAGCGTTTAAAACATTAACAATTAAAATCATTTTTAAAACGAATTTAAAACATGTTTGAAACGTGTTTAAAACAGAAACTTTATTTGAGTATACATATCCTGATAATTTAAAATTGCATTATTAAACATAACTTGACGAATAAGTGTTAATCCATTGATAATGGTCACTTTGTGTCTGAAATGTACATATGGTAATTCAAATAAAACTGTGAAGAAAGGTTATTAGTGCTTTATTCGTCAAATTAATTTGATCTTCACGTAACTCAAAATCAATTTATTAAACATAACATTTTATTACAATAAAATATCACAACTGAGTGTGCATAAATGTGATTTTTAAATACAGAGAATTTTTCATTCAGGTATACATATGCATTAGGGTGTTTCGAAAAAAATCGAAACAGCTGGCTCACCGCTTAAATTAAAGATTTTGGTCTACAATAGATGTGGGCAAAAGCATTTGCGATTGAAAAAATATTTAGAGGGTCCCCCGAGCCCCCAAACATGCCATTTTTAGCCCTTTTTTAGATAATCGGCCAAAAACTTGCCTTATAGTCATCGGATCAAGGCGAATATTTTATATTTTGTGTCCAGATGAATATACTACAAGCAAAATATGCAAAACCTAACTTGGCGTTAGGTCTGGGTGAGCTACGAATTTTTTAAATAACTTTTTTCACAATTTCGAAGGTTTTTTTCAACTGTTTTGTTAAAAAGTGGGTTTTAACGACAAGAAATCAAGTCACACCCGCGATCATTTGTCCTGAGAAGTATATTGAATAATGTAAGCATGCGAACTGCGTATCTCACCCATGTCCGATTATGTGGCATTATTATGTTTGTTTCTTAAAAAAACGTTTTAAATTAATGAAGAACTGGCTTACGCTAAATATTTCTTGCTTTCATTATAATAACTAGTTGTAAGCGTGCAACTGATGCTTTTGAGATCCATTAAATTCATAAATAACAGCCTGAAATTCTGCGTATAACGCTCAGTATGGATTTTCCCACATTTTCGTTTAAAAATACAGTACATCATTTAATTAATAAATTTCATTTTGTTAAACAATATTTGGTTGAAACATGTGTTTTTTAACCTGCAATCGATTACAATAAATTCAAAGTCAGCAATCTTGTTCGATAACAACGTAGTCTTTTTTACTTTGGAATTTGGCCATCGTCGCACGTCCCTTTAGGGCACCAACTATACGGGCATGTCGGGAGTCATGTCCAATAACTGAACGCGAAGCTTCTGTTACCATTTTGATGTGTCTTTCTACCGATTGAGTGTGGCATGGGTAATCGAGCAGTTTCTTTAAACTTACGTTATCATTCATTATCAGGTAGGTTAATCTGTCGGTTGGAAAATTTTTAATCAGAGGAGGTTCAGAAACTTCGTTCCAGTTTATCATGGATGTGTAATTCTGAGCCTCAAAATCTATGTCGGGTATTTTAAACTTTCGCAAGTTATCATTTGACGATTTTCGGCACTGCAAAATTTTGTTCATGGCATCTACTCTAACTTCCAATAAATCGTCAACGACCATTGCCAAAAGTAAGTTTTCAGGGTGGGCGAAATATGCATTGCGTCTTATTACGGGATCAATGACTTGTTTCACTGTTGCATCCAGATTTCGAGACAGAGAAATAGATGCTTATATTATTAAATATACTTCTCAGGACAAATCGCGGGTGCAACTTGATTTCTTGTCGTTAAAACCCACTTTTTAACAAAAAAGGTGAAAAAACCCTTCAAAATCGTGAAAAAAAGTTATTTAAAAAATTCGTAGCTCACCTAGACCTAACGCCAAGTTAGGTTTTGCATATTTTGCTTGTAGTATATTCATCTGGGCACAAAATATAAAATATTCGCCTTGATCCGATGACTATAAGGCAAGTTTTTGGCCGATTATCTAAAAAAGGGCTAAAAATGGCATGTTTGGGGGCTCGGGGGACCCTCTAAATATTTTTTCAATCGCAAATGCTTTTGCCCACATCTATTGTAGACCAAAATCTTTAATTTAAGCGGTGAGCCAGCTGTTTCGATTTTTTTCGAAACACCCTAATATGCATACACTGTAAATATTACGACATTCGTTGTTCTTTTAAAAGATTTCAATGTGAATCTTTAAACGAGGGTTTTCCACTCCCAGACTAAGCATGAAGTAAAATTTCGAGTTTAGAAAAGCCTAAGAATTTGGATTGGCCGCGTAGCGAAGCGGAGCGGCCAATCCAAATTAGGCTTTTCTAAACTCGAAATTTTACTTCATGCGCCACGCTTAAAAACACTGATTCACAGTTGAGTTAAAAAAACACACACATACAACAACGATTATAGGCAACCTAATATACGTTATAGTTATTCGGTTGCCTATAATCACTGTTTTAAACAATTTGTTCACCGCAGAATTTGACACGTTTTCTTCATATCATCATATTAGATTGCTAAAGCCGTATATTTTAAACCTTACGATATTTTAGTGTTTTATGCGTGTGGCGCATGAAGTAAAATTTCGAGTTTAGAAAAGCCTAATTTGGATTGGCCGCTCCGCTTCGCTACGCGGCCAATCCAAATTTTTAGGCTTTTCTAAACTCGAAATTTTACTTCATGCTTAGTCTGGGAGTGGAAAACCCTCGTTTAAAGATTCACATTGAAATCTTTTAAAACAACAACGAATGTCGTAATATGTACCATCATTATTCTTAGGACCAGACTTATGAATTGGCGTGATCAGTGCATACTTCCAAATAGCCCAGTTTTAGAGATACATTATATAATAACCAAATAGGTCTGCTAAGTACGAATGCGCATTCCTTGAGTAATATACTCAGCAAGCCATCCGGACTGAGAGAGTTCGATGCCTTCAGTTTTGACAATTCTTCGTATACAGTAGAAATCGCAATTTCAGGACCATGCTGTAAATTGATGTGATTCGAGTCAATAAAAGTATGTTCCGTTGTTAACAGGACATACGGAATATATACAGAACCAAAAAAATCAGCAAATAAACTTAAAATATTAACTTGGCCTGAAATTGTGACACCATTGCTGACAAATGAATCAGGCAATAAGGAACAACTAGATCTAGTCGAATTAACATATTTCCAAAACGTGCTTGAATTACATCTAATATTATTTTTGATCTGCGAGATATAGTTTCTATAACAAGTGCTAGATAATACCCTACATTAAGCCCGCAACGTTTTAAATGCATTATAATGTAGTGACGAACCAACATTTTTTAATTCTGTGTGACATTTCTTCTTCATACTGGATGATTTAAATTAAATTTAAATTAAAATACTTGGTTTGTTTCACTTATTTATACTGCCTTTCAAAAAAATCAGAACACCAAGTATTTATTGCACGATTTTAATAAAATTTACACAATTTGATCATGTAAACGAACTGTATCGATGATCAAAAAATCAACTTGAAAAACAAAAAAACAAATGAATAAAAATTAATAATGTGTTGGGCCTCCACGATTTCCCAAACACTCATTAACACGTCGAGGCATGCTAGAAATCAGGCTGTCAATATCGACTTGGGGTATTTCATTCCAAACTTCGATAATTTGACCTCTAAGTTCCATTACAGTGTTAGCGGGGCGCTGTAAGTTACTTATTCTAACACCTATCATATCCCAAACATGTTCTATTGGCGATAGATCGTAAGAACGAGATGGCCAAGGTAACAAATTGATTTCGGCACTATCAAAAAACTGTCTTGTAATGGCCGCTGTGTGAGGTCGAGCATTATCTTGCTGAAAAATGGGG
The DNA here is from genome assembly GCA_932526585.2 of Philonthus cognatus. Taxonomy (NCBI): domain Eukaryota; kingdom Metazoa; phylum Arthropoda; class Insecta; order Coleoptera; family Staphylinidae; genus Philonthus; species Philonthus cognatus. The sequence goes on from OW052243.1 coordinate 17,297,025, forward strand.
ATCTGCAAGCCATTTACATAGGGCACTAACACTGGCCGTAAAATGTTGTCAATATACCGAATCGCGTTAAGACTTGCTTCTAAAAAAACTAGAGGAGACCGACTACCATATGCTATCGCCCCCCAAACCATAACTCCCTGTGTAAGAGCCGTATATCTTTCAACAGCAAATTGTAAAATTCTGCGTTCACCGCGTCGACGTCTCACTCTTCTGCGACCATCATGAGCCCATAAACAGAACCGAGACTCATCGCTGAAGATAATGTTATTCCATTCATGGGTCCAATGTTGTCTTTCCCTGCACTAATCAAGTCTTGCTCTGCGATCCTGCGGAGTAAGAGGTGGACACAATTGTGGACGGTAGGATCTTATACCAAAACTGCAGATTCTTCTGTAAACAGTAGCCATGGATACTCTTTGGCCATTTAGAGCCAACCAGTCATTTCCCAATGCCCGCGACGTTGTAAATCTGTCCCTTAAAGTTGTAAGACGAAGAGCTCGATCTTCACGCTCAGTGGTGCTTCTTGGACGTCCTGATCCAAGTCTACGTCGATTCTCCCCAGCTTCGGACCACCTAGACCAGCAGCATACGATCACCGATACACTACGGCCTACCCTTTCAGCAATAGCACGAACCGAAAAACCCGCTTCTCGCATTCCAATAATGCGACCCCTTTCAAATTCACTTAGATGATGATATTGTGCACGCCGACGAACACGGGGCATCTTTTTATGTTTTACAAACTGAAACGTCAAACTACTCAGAGGCTACTTGGATACTAGAAGCAATTACATTAAAAAATCAGCAGCTCTTCATAATGGTGAAATCAAGGAAAAATACCATTAAATAGTAACCAAAACAATTGACTTTTTGATCATTGATGCAGTTCATTTACATGATCAAATTCTGTAAATTTCATTAAAATCGTCCAATAAATACTTTGTGTTCTGATTTTTTTGAAAGGCAGTATATATTTTCTCCGACTAGTTTCGACCATTGGTCATCTTCAAGGAGGAATGTCCAAAAAATATCTAAACAACAATATATATACAAAATCAAACTATCATAAAACATCAGGTAATAAGGGCGGTCGTTAATCATCCCACTGAAAACAACCGAGTACGTATTTTAAAGAGTTAAAATCAGCCTTGTTAAAATTATACTTGTACCACAATTGATTACGTACAGATGTATCATTAGAAGAAATATTTAATATTAGTGCTGGATGATGTGAGTCGCATGTAACTAGAGGGCTATCATTACTGGCTACAGAGTATTTTTCAATTAAAGACGTGTGCACGAAAATAAGATCCAGCATTACAGAGTTAGCGTTTATAACATTGTTAATTTGGAATGTATTAATTAAACCTATATGAGGGCGTGAATTGTTTGAGTCGTGAAAACTCTAAATTCGCTATTCTCCCAGACAATATTGGGAAGATTATAATCACCAAACATACACAGCTGGTGATCCGCTTAGATTATCAACTGATTAACAATGCTCTTCGTAAATATTCTCCACAGAACTAGGAGGAATATAAGTTACTCCGAAGAGATACTTAGATCCCTTAAAAATAACCGGTGTGAACCTAGCGCTCGACTTTAAAAAAATAAAAAAATTATGACGTCACTCGTTTGTACCTTACAAAATCACGCTTTTTTTTGTTTGTACTCAAAGGGGTAAAAAGTTATAAAGGGGTGAATTTTTGGTCAGCGTCCAACTTCAATATTTTTAAAAACTAAAAACACCAATCGCAAGAGCATTGTTAGTTCCTGTTTGTACTAACAATGCTTTGTTTTTGGAAATCGTAAATTGTTCCAAGTTTTTATTTTTCAAGATAATCGAATATAACAAATTAAAATCGAAAGAGCATCATTGTATGTGTTTGTACCACTTTAATTTTCGTTTGTACCTCAAAGGGTTCTTCAGAAAAAATATGTTTTGTTTTTTGAATCTTACATTTTTTTAACTTGGAAACATTTACAATTTTAAAAAACAACACATTTTTTTCTGAAGAACCCTTTCAGGTACAAACAAAAATTAAAGTGGTGCAAACAGGTACTAACGATGCTCATTCGATTGCAATTTATTGCATTCGATTATTTTGAAAAATCAAAAACTTGGAAAAATATACGATTTCTAAAAACAAAACATTTTTTTCTAAGGAACCCTTTGAGGTACAAACAAAAATAAAAGAGGCACAAACAGGTACTAACGATGCTCTTTCGATTTCAATTTGTTTTATTCCATTATTTTAAAAAATAAAAAACTTGGAAACATGTACGGTTTCCAAAAACAAATAATTTTTTTCTGAAGAACCCTTTTAGGTACAAACAAAAATTAAAGTGGCACAAACAGGTACTAACGATGCTCTTTCGATTGCGATTTGTTTTATTCGATTATTTTGAAAAATAAAAAACTTGGGAACATTTTCTGAAGAACCCTTTGAGGTACAAACAAAAATTAAAGTGGCACAAACAGGAACTAATGATGCTATTTCGATTGCAATTTGTTTCATTTGATTATTTAAAAAAATAAAAAACTTAGAAAAATGTTCGATTTCCAAAAGCAAAACATTTTTTTAAAGAATTCTTTCTTTCTTTAAAAAAAATGTTTTGCTTTTGGAAATAGAACATTTATCCAAGTTTTTTTTCAAGTACAAACAAAAACTAAAGTAGTAGGAACAGTTACCAATAATGCCATTTCGATTGCTATTTGTTTCATTCGATTATTTTGAAAAATAAAAAACTTGGGAACATTTTCTGAAGAACCCTTTGAGGTAAAGTGCTACGAACAGGCACTAATGATGCTCTTTCGATTGCAATTTGTTTCAATCGATTATTTTGAAAAATAAAAAACTAGGAAAAATTTACGATTTCCAAAAACAACACATTTTTTTCATCAAGAACCTTTTAAGAAACAAACAAAAATTAAAGTATAAATAAGACACTTAAACTTTGTTTGTATAACTGAGGTTTTTTTATTGTGACTATAGTTTCGACAACTTTAATCATTATCAGACTACAAGTAATGACAAGTTAAAGTTGTCGAAACTATAGTCACAATAAAAAAACCTCAGTTATACAAACAAAGTTTAAGTGTCTTATTTATGTTAATAATGATGTATAACGAAGTAGAAGCCTCAACAGTTAACACAAAAATTAAAGTGATGCAAACAGGATATTCTTGCGATTGCAATTTGTTTTATTCGATTATTTTGAAAAATAACAAATTTGAGAAAATGTACGAATTCCAAAAACAAAACATATCTTTTCTGAAAAACTCTTTAAGGTACAAACAAAAATAAAATTGGTACAAACAGTTAATAACGATGTTCCTTCGATTGGCGTTTTTAGTTTTAAAAAATATTGAAGTTGAGCGCTGGCCAAAAATTTACCCCTATATAACTTTTTATCCCTTTAGGTACAAATGAAAAAACGGGTTGTTTTGTAAGGTACAAACAAGGTATAAACGAAGTATAAACAAATAACGTCATCATTTTAAAGCTGGGCGCGAGGTTCACAACGGTTTCAAAATAACTGAAACGTATAATTCTTAATAAGAAGTTGATGAACTAAATAATAAATGTGATTTATATATTCGTGGGCGATAAGGACGCCTCCACCGCGTAATTTACCCGTCTTTAACTGATTCCTATCACAGCGGTATACATAAAAACTTTATAACCCTAGTTCTCCATCGAAGAATTCAGGTGTAAGCCAAGTTTCGCCTAAAATAATGATGCTAGTGCCATCCAGAAGGGCAGAGATACGCAATTCATCAAATTTTGTGCGCAAACCAAATTTTCAGGCTTTTCTAAACTCGAAATTTTACTTCACGTGCCACCGGTACAAAACACTGACTTATTACGAAGTTTAAAACACACCGCTAAACTTTATATTGCATCAGTGTTGTGTACCGGTGGCGCATGAAGTAAAATTTCGAGTTTAGAAAAGCCTGAAAATTTGGTTTGGCCGCTTCGCGCTACACGACCAGACCAAATTTTCAGGCTTTTCTAAACTCGAAATTTTACTTTATGCTTAGCCTGGGAGTGGAAAACACTCTTTTAAACCTTCAAATTAAATTCGTTTAAAAAACCGAGCGTCGGAAAATGTACAACGTATGCTTATGTATACTTAAAAGAACAATTTTCGTTATGACAATGTTCGGTGTTACATAAAACTCTCTGTATGTGCGCGATTGATTATGATTTTTGTTTTTATTGGATATATTATGAGGTGTATGAGCGGGTCTCTGCTCATTCTGCCTGATGTCCATTCTTATTTTGGCAGAATCCATGTTAGGACTTTTTAAAATTGATGGAGTATTCGCGTTTTCGTTGATATGAGGGGTCACATTACTACTCTTCTTCTCTATAAGCTGAACGTTATTGTTTTCGACATTATTGACTTCAACATTGATTGTTGGATCCCATATAACCGTTGCTGAAGATGGAATTCCATTAAAATAAGCCGCCAAAAGTTTTAGTAAAAATGAATTGCCATTAGCAATCACTTTTTCTAAACTCGTCGTATGCGACGATTTCAATTCGATAATTTCCCGCTTAAGATCGAAAACCTCACATTTTAAATTTTGAATTTCCGAAACCAATGCGGAGCATTCCGAATGATCGCAATATTAAATGACTACCTCTAGTATCATGGCCGTGGATGCCATCATGCTTTATATATTTATTAACGTTTTTACGAACACATAATAGAGACTCCAACATAAATAAACTTGGTATCGGGAGTATTTTGAGTTGAAAGAATTGGCTTCGACAGTCATCACGATATCCAATCCGTCCTAATATTCTAATATTGTAATAAAATGTTATGTTTACTAATGTAATTTTAAATATCTAACAATTTAGCTAAAATTTAAAAACGTAAACAAAAAATCTTAATGAAGTGGTATAATATATAATTTAGCAAATTTAAGATAATAAAATAAACGTGTTAAACAAATCTAATGTTTAAAATATGTTTTAAACAAATTTAAGATTGTTTTTAACAAAATGTTTTAAACATAACAGCCCTGGTAGAAATAGATATGAACAAATAAATGTTTTTAAAGAATACTCGAGAATTCTCGGCTCGTTCTAGGACTGCAATTAAGTAATTATTAAGCACATGTGGGTACGACACTGACTAATCTATTTGGCAGTCGAGAAGAACCCCAAGCGTGGACTTTGAATCCAAGCACACTCAAATAGAGAGAGAGAAAGAGACTTGATGTAATAAGGAAACAGCAGATTAATAAACGTGAGTAAATAAACACACACACACACACATACACACAAAAGATGAAGCAAATCAACAGATGGATAATAATTTTAGATATTGTCAGAATTATTGATATTACGTACAATTTCTTTCAACTATTTTATAAATAAACAAAATTGTTAATATTAGACATATTTGGTATAATAGAATATAGAACATTATTATGAATTAAGTTACGTGAAGATCAAATTAAATTGACGAATAAAGCACTAATAATATTATTATAATATACCGGGTGATTCAGACCACCCGCATTAATCATTTTTTGACTGAACGGCTGATCGTAGAAAGTTAGGCCAAAAAATGTTATCACAAAAACTGCCTTAAAGAATCGAATGGTGCTATTTCTTTTCTCCTTATATGTTGCCAACCTATAAATTGTTAATAAAAGTGTCAAGATTTTTGGATTTTCGAATAACAGTATCAATATATTTTTTACAAAAGTTCCTTATTTTGTAAAGACCTTTCCAATGATACTACTATCGACATATCTTTCCCATTAAAAACCCAAAGTTTTTGACATTTTGATTCATTTTTTTTATCTTCTCAACATTTCTAGGGAATACGAATATCACCATTCGATTCTTCAAGATGGCTTCTGTACTACATTTTTTTAACCCAACTCTCTACGATCAGCCGTTGAGTCAAAAATTGATTGATACGGGTGGTCTGAATCACCCGGTACACTAATTACCAGAGCTGGGACGAATCCTCGTAAAAAGGATTCGAATCACCTAATATGATTCGAATCACGAATACTCGAATAAAGGATTCGTAAGAGATAAATATGATTTGAGTCAAAGATTCGAATCCTGTTAAGAAATATCCTTTAAGAATAAATTTGATTTTATTATTTTTTTGCAACCATTAACATATAAATATCGTTACCAGTTGTTTTATCAAAAATATTCAAAATCTAGTTATTTATTATTAATACTGAACATCGTTGATAACAGACTAAATATCTGATCCCCTGTTACTCTGATTAAAGATGTATTTGTGTGTTTTCTGAACTTCACTTCAAATCAGTGTTTTGTATACTTCATGCGTACCAAACCAAATTTTCAGGATTTTCTAAACTCAAAATTGTACTTCTTGCTTACCCTGGGAGTGGATTCACTCGTTCAAAACTTCAAATTGAACTCTTTTATAAAATTGACGAATGCCACAAAACTACGTAAAAAAATTCACTAAATATCATTAAACCCGGGAAAGTCAGAGAAAAGTCATGGAATTTTATTCAAATTGACCAAAACACAAAATTTTGAAAACTAGATTATTATCTTTAAAAACATTTTCAGTTATTTAATGTTTTTACCAAAGCATTCAGTTTCAAGTTTCGAACAGCATTTCCACTCCCTAAAATTTCGAGTTTAGAAAAGCCCAGCGTAGAAAATTTGTCGAGGGTCGCGTAGCGACCCGAGACAAATTTTCACGGAGCTTTTCTAAACTCGAAATTTTACTTCATGCGCCATGCGTATAAAACAGAGATTTAACGAGAAATTTAAAAATACACGAAACAAATTTTTCATGTTAATCCTCACAATTAATTCGAATTATTTTTGACGATTCGAATCCTAAGTATTTGAATCCTTTAATAAATATTCCAATCCTTTTATAAGGATTCGAATCACTCGCATTTAGATTCGAATACGAATCCTCTTAAAAAAGTGTAACGAATCTGGATCACGAATCCAGTTTAACTAAAGTATTCGAATGCCTCTTTTGAATCCTCTAAAAGGATTCGAATCCTGCCCAGCTCTGCTAATTACTACAATAATGTTAATTTAAGTGGACAAAAGTCGTCAAAATATATCATATTAATAAAGATAAAAGGGAAAAACGATTGCGGTTTTGTTTACTTTTCAGATCAAAATGTAAAAAGGGGATTCTCTTGTAAAACAAAGATTTGTACGTTAATCTGGAATACTTATCAATCTGTATTTAGCATTTAGTAAAATTTCGAGTTACAAAAAAAAGTTTGCATCTTTTGCATGTGAACATTAGAATATTCGTATGATTTCAAATAAACCACCCATCGCAATTTTTATTTGTATGCAAATTGTACCATTCATAAATTTTCGCATGCGCATTTTTGCAAGTGATTTCAAATAAATCGCCCCTCGCAGCCAATAGAAATATTCGTTAATCAATGTACGAATTTTACCGAACAATAGCAACCACTAGTCTACAATCAGTTGATTTTTACAACTCTAAGTATTCAGTGGCGAAAGTATAGGTATAATTTCTCATAATCACTTTAGAAATTGTCAAATCTGTGACTGGTCGAAAGAGCCTAGTTGCCCAGAAGAAGAAGCAATTATCCAAATTAATTACATTTTGTTATGACAATTTACATTAATGGACTCATTCATTTCCAACAAAAATGAGTCACAGTTTTTAGAATCTACTAAAGTCGTTACTGATTTCTTAATAGAATCAATACCACTCACTGGATATGTTAGAAGATTTAACACTCCGCTGAACTTGTTACACACCTAACCTAACCTAGCCCAGCCGGACCTTGAGTCAATTATTTTTGTTACTTTTGTCAATGATATCTGGTTTTAGCATTTTTATTTACAAGGGGTAAACCAACGTAGTTTTTTCTTACCGGCTGGCGGCCCGACTTCGTGTTATCCAAGGTCCAAAATCTGAGGTTGAATTCACTACGTACACATTTTGATTTCCAATGATATTTACGTAACAGAACTGCGTCATTAATACATGCAATTGGCATCGAAACGTACTCACCTTTTAATTCCTGGGGGGGCTATTCACAGCACCCATGCAATTTGTCATCGGTGAGAAATCGCACTAAAACGACGTCATTTTACTCTGTACGCTTTGGTAAATTCTTCCCAAAATGACGTAATTTCAATGCGACTTCTTACTGATGACAAATTGCATTGGTGTTTACGAGTGAGTCGCATTCTTTTGTTCAACATTACCTGAACATTTTTTGAAAATCCGATGTTTCAGACATTTTTTAGAATTGTTCTAAACTCAACATAATTTTTCAGTTATTCTAATTTTTGAATATAATTTTAATCAACTTTGGGCTCTGTAATATATATCCAAGTTGAAGAAATTTCTTTGCGCTTACGTACAAGTAAGCCCCATTCTTTTGTTTCACATTTCCTGAAAATTTCATGAAAAAACCTGATCATTCGGTAATTTTTTGTTCGTATCAATTTCATGTACAAAATCATAAAATAAGGTCTATGTTCACTAACTTTAGTAAAATTTCATTCAATCAAAGATTATTAAATGTAAATTAAATAATGGAACACTGTCAAATGATTACACAAATCCGTGTATTACTTGCATAGGAAATATTATTTGTTCTTCATATTACTTTAATTTATTAAGGTAATTATTATAAACATGTTGTAATTCATAGATTGATCTAAAACAAATGATAAATAAAATTAATCGTTGCTTCAAAATTTCCATAAGAGCAATGTAAATTTTGATTAAACTTTCAATAAATAGGGGGCAGCATCGTGCCTTTTTAGTAATATTTTGAAAATATACTGTGGTTTCTAAAAACATGTGAAAAGAAATTAGGATTGATATGTAGAATTCGTGTACGATATTTGTCGCGACACGGGCTCCCGGCTCCCGACCTTGAGTTGTGTATTTTTTCTGACGCGGACCGTTCATTCATTATGTTGTTGATACACAACAAAGAAAGACATTTTTTTTTATTATTTTGGGTTTTACGTCATCTATTTCCGCTGCTAAGGCCAATCGTGACGCCGGAGATTAGGTCTACAGCTATCCGGGAATTTTGCCGAACCCGGTAGGAGTTCCAACCCATCGGTAGGGATCTTTAACGTGCACGCAACATCCAGGCAGTACACGGGTCCTACATGCATTTAACGTCATATCCGAGAAGACGGAGTGTTTGGCATTTTTATCCTAACCTATATAAATGCAGACAACTTGTTAGGCCGGTATTTGAACCCCGGTCCGTGGTGTGGCAGTACAACACTCTAACCACTACACCACCAAGCTGCCCAGAAAGAAAGACATTATTAAAATATTTCCTAATTTTGTAAATATAATTGTATTTACATGAGATCAAACCATGACACACGAAGTAAGACTAGACTCTATATCCCTAATTGCAAATCAGCCTTTAGCCTCAGATCATTCACCTACACAATCCCCAAAACCTATACTCTCCTTCCCCAACATATCAAACAAAATAACAGTAAAAAATTCTCACAACTTTCAAAATCTTACATCTTCGAAAATTATCCTCAATTCTCAAAAATATTAGAATAATAAACACATATCATATATTTATTTTTCGGTACTCATTATGTAAACTAAAACAACATTTATGTATCATATATTCCACAAAATTTCTAAGAACTTCATGCCAGCACGCTACAAGTGTTCACTCACTTAGGTGCTTTGAACTATTATTGTTACATCTGGATATTCATTACGCTGAGCAGAACACTGCTCAATATAAAAGAAATATATTATAGAACGGATGTTAATTTGTTGAAAATATATGTACTCATGTTATGTAATAATAATAATAATAAAATAGAAAAAAAAAAAAAATTCTGGATTCATGTTTTGAGTAGGAATGTGGAATGCCAGTAAATGTTGATTCAAGTGTCAGAAAGATTCTTTTTCATTTATAATTTACCAAATTGAATGTGCGGCATTCAGCGATTTGATCACCGAGTCAGCTTAGCGTTTTTTTAGGTCCCGTGAATATTTAGTGGACATTCTTCGCGTACTAGGTATTTCTGACTTTTTTAGTATCAATTAACATTTATTATGATCATGTGGGCGACCGCACATATGGAATTCCGATTTCTCAATTATTTATTACAGTACGCTGAAAATCGACTAAATATATTTATTTATGCTATGATTTGTAAAGGTACATCCATGATCAATATATTTTGAGCTTTGGAATAAATCAGTGTTTTGTAAGCTTAGTTCATGAAGTAAAATTTCGAGTTTAGAAAAGCCTGATAATTTGGTTTGGTCTCGTAGCGTGTAGCTACTTTTTTGCTACATCAAGGTAAAATTAATCATCATCACATCTAAGCGTTATATGTTTTTAACTTTACTGTAAATCAGTGTTTTATACGTCTGGCGTATGAAGTAAAATTTCGAGTTAAGATAAGCCCCGTGAAAATTTGTCATGCTTAGTCTGGGAGTGGACAACACTCGTTCTTAGAAGTTTTAAATTGAAGGATCCCTCTAGATTACTAAGTTTATTACCATTTTACAAAGGCCACAGCTCGAAGGACCAATCATGGTCTTCGGAGACCTTTATTTGTCGACTGTTAAAAGTCTTTTTCTAATTTATTGGCCTTAGCAACTAGGCCCTTTCGACCAGCCTCGGGGATGTATTCAATCCATAATCCTTCAGAAAAAAATAATACGCCTAATAGCAAATAAAAGGAGAGATGAACACGCAAAACCTGTATTTATCCAACTGAAAATAATGACAGTTTACTCACTGCTATTATATAATTTATGTCTTTTTGTAAAAGAGAATATGACTAAATTTTGTAAGAACTCAGACATAAACACTGGTATGCAAACAAGGTAGAGCAATGCACTAAGTATTCCCCCTCACAGAACAGCGCTATACCAAAAAGGGCCAATTTATTACGGGTGTGAAGTTAGCAATAGATCCAGCAATAGATTTAAAAAAAATCATATCTCGGAAAAAACAAAAGCAAATTAAATGAAATTTGAAGATATACCCTTCAAATAGCCTAAATTATTACCCCAAGAAGTATAAAACCCTTAACTTTTACCCTTCATATTTTTTCACCCCTTCCAAAAATATGTTATGATTTTTTTTTAATTTGGCAATATTTCATAAAGTTACTTTTTAGCTCAAAACATCTCTATAATACCTTCTTTTGATAAGTGAAACCAAAAAAACGTTTCGACACCCCGTTCGCCACTAAACTATTGTTTTACCCTAAGATTTCAAAAATTAATATCTCAGAGAAAAAAAAAAAATACAAATCGAATAAAATTTAAAATACACGATAAGAGATGTCTAAGTTATCACCAAAAAAAATTAACCCTTAATTTTTACCTATAATATTTTTTCACCCCTTCCAAAAATGTAATCAATTTTTTTCTACTTTGGCAATGTTCCATAAAATTCATTTTTATCTCAAAATATCTCTATTCTACCCTCTTTTAATACACCTAATCAAAAAAACGTTTCGTCACCCTGTTCACCCCTAAAATATTTTCTTTACCCCGTGAATATGGAAATCAATATTTCCGAGAAAGCAAAATCAAATCAAACAAAATATTACTAAGGAATACATCTTAATTAATAGCACAAAGAAGATCAACCCCTAAAATTACCCTTTCATTTTTTCTTGTCTTTAAATGTAATATATATATATTTTTATAAATTCACAATCTTCTTAAATGTTGATATGTATCATATATTATTTCTTTTTATCATGAGTGTGCTTACTCTAATAAGCAAAAGTAAAAAAAAGTGCCAGACACTTTACCCCCATATAATAAAATAATAATCTCCTGCTCGTCGTATGGATTTATATGCGTATGGAATTATGTGCAACGATTTAAACATTATTTTTTCTGAATTTGGCAAAAGGCCATAGATAAATACAAATTGTTATTTTTATCATTAATGTGTGTACTTTCATAATCAAAAGTCAAAAAAACGTTTGGAGCACTTTTTCACATTAATGATAAAAATATCAATTTTTATTTATCTATGGCCCTTTGCTAAATTCGTAAAAAATAATGTTTAATTTGTTGCATATGGATCCATACACGACGAGCGGAAGATAATTTTTTTTTTGGGGGGTAAAAAAGTGCTCCAAACGTGTTTTTGACTTTTGATTATGAAAGTACACACATTAATGATAAGAATTACAATTTTTATTTATCTATGGCTCTTTGCCGAATTCGGAAAAAATAATGTTTCATTTATTGCATATGGATCCATACGTGACGAGCGGGAGATTTTTTTTTTGTTCGGGGGTGAAAAATTGCTCCAAACGTTTTTTTGACTTTTGATTATGAAAGTACTCACATTAATGATAAGAATTACAATTTTTATTTATCTATGGCTCTTTGCCAAATATGGAGAAAATAATGTTTAATTTATTGTATATAGATCCATACGTGACGAGCGGGAGATTTTTTTTTTTTTTTCGTGGGTGGAAAAGTGCTCCAAACGTTTTTTTGACTTTTGATTATGAAAGTACACACATTAATGATAAGAATAACAATTTTTATTTATCTATGGCTCTTTGCCAAATTCGAAAAAAATAATGTTTAATTTATTGCATATAGATCCATACGTGACGAGCGGGGGATTTTTTTTTTTCGGGGGTTGAAAAGTGCTCCAAACGTTTTTTTGACTTTTGATTATGAAACTACACACATTAATGATAAGAATAACAATTTTTATTTATCTATAGCTCTTTGCCAAATATGGAAAAAATAATGTTTAATTTATTGCATATAGATCCATACGTGACGAGCGGGAGATTTTTTTTTTTCGGGGGTGGAAAAGTGCTCCAAACGTTTTTTTGACTTTTGATTATGAAAGTACACACATTAATGATAAGAATAACAATTTTTATTTATCTATGGCTCTTTGCCAAATATGGAAAAAATAATGTTTAATTTATTGCATATAGATCCATACGTGACGAGCGGGAGATTTTATTTTTGTTCGGGGGTGAAAAAGTGCTCCAAACGTTTTTTTGACTTTTGATTATGAAAGTACACACATTAATGATAAGAATTACAATTTTTATTTATCTATGGCTTTTTGCCAAATTCGGAAAAAATAATGTTTAATTTATTGCATATAGATCCATACGTGACGAGCGGGAGATTTTTTTTTTTTTTCGGGGGTGGAAAAGTGCTCCAAACGTTTTTTTGACTTTTGATTATGAAAGTACACACATTAATGATAAGAATAACAATTTTTATTTATCTATGGCTCTTTGCCGAATTCGGAAAAAAATAATGTTTAAATCGTTGCATATAATTCCATACGCATATAAATCCATACGACGAGCAGGAGATTATTATTTTATTATATGGGGGTAAAGTGCCTGACACTTTTTTTTTACTTTTGCTTATTAGAGTAAACACACTCATGATAAAAAGAAATAATATATGATACATATCAACATTTAAGATGATTGTGAATTTAAAAAAATATATATATTACATTTAAAGACAAGAAAAAAATGAAAGGGTAATTTTAGGGGTTGATCTTCTTTGTGCTATTAATTAAGATGTATTCCTTAGTAATATTTTGTTTGATTTGATTTTGCTTTCTCGGAAATATTGATTTCCATATTCACGGGGTAAAGAAAATATTTTAGGGGTGAACAGGGTGACGAAACGTTTTTTTGATTAGGTGTATTAAAAGAGGGTAGAATTGAGATATTTTGAGATAAAAATGAATTTTATGGAACATTGCCAAAGTAGAAAAAAATTGATTACGTTTTTAGAAGGGGTGAAAAAATATTATAGGTAAAAATTATGGGTGATAACTTAGACATCTCTTATCGTGTATTTTAAATTTTATTCGATTTGAATTTTTTTTTCTCTGAGATATTAATTTTTGAAATCTTAGGGTAAAACAATAGTTTAGTGGCGAACGGGGTGTCGAAACGTTTTTTTGATTTCACTTATCAAAAGAAGGTATTATAGAGATATTTTGAGCTAAAAAGTAACTTTATGAAATATTGCCAAATTAAAAAAAAATCATAACATATTTTTGGAAGGGGTGAAAAAATATGAAGGGTAAAAGTTAAGGGTTTTATATTTCTTGGGGTAATAATTTAGGCTATTTGAAGGGTATATCTTCAATTTCATTTAATTTGCTTTTGTTTTTTCCTAGATATGATTTTTTTAAAATCTATTGCTGGATCTATTGCTAACTTCACACCCGTCAATTTATTTGGGAGTGAAAGCATACAATAAATTACCGGAAAATATAAAATCTTTAAACAATACAAAGTCATATAAAATCGCACTGAAACATTTTTTCATTGAAAATCCGTACTATTGTGTAAATGAGTACCTTCACTCCGAAACAAATTGAATGGAAATATTTTAAACTATTAGTATGTATGTTCGTCTTATATGTAAGGGTTTGTTTTATACACATTATAAACGTCAGTGTTTAATCTTAACGTACATACAGTCTATTTGATTTATTGTGACACAGCACATATGTTCGTTATTAGTACAGATAGAAAAAAAAGTTAAAGACAACAGTTTTAGTATTTTTCATGATCTATTCAGTAGCATTGTCAGAAAAACAATTGAAAATCAAATAAACACGTGAAAGCTATTAGCTTCATTTTCTTTAATAGAACACCCTGTATATTTTGTTTATTTCAAATAGGTAATAACCTTAGCTTTATAATGATACCACATAAGTACCCCTTCATTATACAAATAACGCGACAATTGCAAATAAATGAAATTTATCAGTTGCCATGGATAGCAATTGACATAAAACAATTTGTTAACGCTTTAATGTCAAAGTGGTGTAGTAACTTCCCGTCTTGCGTGTTGTTGATTCAAATCTTTAGAGATGGGTGATAATTACTATTCTAATGATGAAAAAATGGATATGCTAAAGGTCTTCGTTAGATGCAACGATAATTCTAGAGAAGCTAGTATCACTTATGGAAACATGTATCCAGAAAGAAGACAACCACATTATTGCACTTTTGCAAGACTTGAACAAAATTTACGGAGATTTATTTAATAATAAATTACGAAGGAGAAGACAAGAAAGAGAAGATAATAATGAAGTATTGATATTGGCCTATTTTAGAGCACATCCACGTAATTCAATACGCGTAGCAGTGGCTGACTTAGGAATAAGTATGCATAAAATATTTTCTATTCTGAGAAAACATAAAATGAGACCATATAAAATTAAGGTAGTACAAGGTTTAAGAGATGGTGATTCTGACAGGAGGATAGTATTCTGTAATTGGCTTAGCAACAATCAACATTTATTAAATTGAATTCTTTGGAGTGATGAATCAAATTTCAACAACAACGGAATCTCCAACCGAAAAAACGACCATTACTGGGATACTGAGAATCCACGTCAAATTCGAGAATGCAGATTCCAACAAAGATTTGCAGTTAATGTGTGGCTTGGTGTGTTAGGTGATACCATAATAGGACCATTTTTTTGTCAAGGAACGTTGAATGCAGAGCGATATGCCAACTTTCTTACGATAGAATTTGAAGATTATTTAGATGATATCCCCCTAGAAATACGTCGAGATATGTGGTTCCAACAAGTTGGAGCTCCTCCCCATAACGCAAGAAATGTCAAAGATATTTTGGAAAGAAAGTTTGGTTTGAAATTGATTGCAAATGGTGGCCCCATAAACTGGCCAGCAAGATCGCCAGATCTGTCTATTTTAGATTTTTTTATTTGGGGATTTTTAAAGCAAAAAGTTTATGTTACTCGTCCAGAAAATCTAGATGATCTGAAAAATCGTATTCGTATGGCATGTGGCTTAATAACACCATGGATGTTGCAAAAAGCACGACGAAATTTAATGAAGAGATGTGAAGAATGTATTGCAAACAACAGACGTCACTTTGAACAGACACTTTAAATAGTTATTCACGTCAACTGATAAATTTCATTTATTGGCAATTGTCGTGTTATTTCTATAATAAAGGGGTACTTATGTGGTATCATTATAAGGCTAATATTAATGCCTATTTGAAATAAACAAAATATACAGGGTGTTCCATTAAAGAAAATGAAACTAATAGCTTTCACGTGTTTATTTGATTTTCAACTGTTTTTCTGACATTACGATTGAATAGATCATAAAAAATACTAAAACATTTGTCTTTAACTTTTTTTTCTATCTGTACTAATAACGGACATATGTGCTGTGTCACAATAAATCAAACAGACTGTATACATATATATTATAAACTGACTAATTTATTAAAACCTGACATATATATGTGATTACGCATATATTGTATATTTTTAATTTACCACCTAGGCTGTATTATACAGGGTGAGTCGGGAGGAGCGCACCTAACTCTAGGAGTGTATTATACACGTGAAAATAATGTAAAAAAACTCATTTGTTCTTATCCGATTTTTATTTGTTTTCAAGTTACAGCATATTAACAAATAAACAAGTTATTATACAAAAAAATGTTCTTAATCATAGCGTTCTTTCAACAAATGTTCAAAAATACCGCCATTGACTTCTAAACATTTTCTGCTTCGTCTACGAAGAGCGTTTGTTGCTCTCCCAATTGATTCATTTCTTTCTTCTTTTATATGGGCTGCAGTATTCTCAATTCGTCTAATTAGTGATTCCCGTGTGTCCACTTTTATTTTGTAGACTTCATTTTTCATCCAGCCCCATAAACAAAAATCTAGTGGTGTGAGGTCTGGAGATCTTGCAGGCCAATTAATAGGACCTCCACGACCAATCCAACGCCCTGGAAAACGTTCGTCCAAATGTTGCTTGACTTGACGAGCGACATGTGCAGGAGCTCCATCGTGCTGATAGTACATCTGCATTCTAATATTTATAGGAATCTAGCAGGCCTTGTAATTCATTTTGTAAAAAATTGAGGTAGTTGCCTCCTGTGAGACGATTCTCCAAAATGAAAGGGCCGATTAAATAACTGTCAACCATACCACACCACACGTTTACAGAAAACCGATGTTGAAAATTGCTTTCGACTGTTGCGTGGGGATTTTCATCAGACCATACATGAGAGTTACGAGTGTTGTTAATGCCATCACGGGTAAATGTAGCTTCATCCGTAAAGAGTATACTCGATACATTACGATGATTATTATTTATCCACCGACAAAATTCCGTACGGTTAGCGTAATCCCCTGGTTGTAGGTGCTGTACTCTCTGAACGTGATAAGGATATAAGCCTTGCTCGTGTAGCGTGTTCATCACTCTTATTTGTGGAATTGCCAATTGAGTGGCAATTCTCCGTGAGCTAGTAGTTGCATCTTCTTCTACTAGATGCAGAATATTTTCTACTTCTACAAAACCTTGTCGAGCAGCGCGCTCATATGTTATGTTAGCACTGGGAAGCTTACCAGTCTCGCACAATTTGTTGAAAACTCTAATAAATATGTTTTTATCAGGATGTCTTTGGTGTGGAAAACGTTCACGATATTCTTCAACAGCAGCTGTAGCATTTCCATTACAGAAACCATATACAAACACCATATTTGCATATTCTAAATTTGAATAAGTATGTGGCATTTTGCAACACTAACAATCACATTAATTCGAACTTAAACGTTCAGTTACTGTTCACCGTACACTGACAGTTCATCAAAACGTCAGAATTATCAAATGTTTATAAGCCTCGAGCATGGCATACTTTGATAATGTTAAAATTCAGATAGAAGTGGAAAGCTAGATGAACATTTTTAATTACGCCATAACTTGAAAACAAATGAAAATCGGATAAGAACAAATGAGTTTATTTACATTATTTTCACGTGTATAATACACTCCTAGAGTTTGGTGCGCTCCTCCCGACTCACCCTGTATATTATTACTCCATGTACATTGACTTGTGAAAATTATATTAATATAATATGTAACACCAAAAAAATAAAAAAAATAAAAAATTAATATCAAATATTAAATCAAATAACTGAGGCTCGTCGAAAGGGCCTTTTGGGTAGTAGGTCAATAAAACAGAAGCTGTCCCGCTGTCCCCACCGAGAGGAAAAATGTCCCGCTTTCGCAAACAGATCAAATGATAATTTCATTTACATAAATAAGTATAAGGTTTTGACGTAGACTACTAATAACCTCAGCTGGAACCACTGGTCATTTAAGTGGTCCCAACCGAGGCTTCCCCGGTGGCTCCGCTTATGCTTATAGGTCATTGTATGTGAATGGGTGAACAAATTATTTCAATAAATCAAACAACTTTAACTTTAAGAAAACGGAAATCATACAGACCTAATACTTTGTGAAACTGAATTATTTAACAACTTTAACTTCAAGAAAAAGGAAATCATACAGTAAAAGGTCTGTATGATTTCCTTTTTCTTGAAGTTAAAGTTGTTAAATAATTCAGTTTCACAAAGTATATCTTTGAAACTGAATTATTTAAAAATAAATAACAAAAATAAAGTATAACTCAGTAAGATTGTATTATTTCAATAAATAAAATGTTTTTAGCTCTCTACAGACCTTTTACTGTATGATTTCCTTTTTCTTGAAGTTAAAGTTGTTAAATAATTCAGTTTCACAAAGTATATCTTTGAAACTGAATTATTTAAAAATAAATAACAAAAATAAAGTATAACTCAGTAAGATTGTATTATTTCAATAAATAAAATGCTTTTAGCTCTCTACAGACCTTTTACTGTATGATTTCCTTTTTCTTGAAGTTAAAGTTGTTAAATAATTCAGTTTCACAAAGTATATCTTTGAAACTGAATTATTTAAAAATAAATAACTAAAATAAAGTATAACTCAGTAAGCTTGTATTATTTCACTAAATAAAATGTTTTTAGCTTTATTTGTAAAATTGAATTATTATACAAATAAAATGCTTTAACTTTGTTGAAACAATCGAATTAGGTTCCTTAATTTACTCCTCGATAAACACATTTGTTTATCATTTTGTAAACAAACCTAATCCATCAAAGGGCGAGGGCACATCTTCCAGATCAAGGGCCCTGATCGGCGCTAGCAGCAAACAGGCGGCAGTCAAAGCACCGCACAAAAAGCGCGTCCCCATTTCAACAAATTTCTTATTATTACTGCACTCACTCCCGAGTTATTTCGGATGTGTTTACGCCGGCGGCTCGCAATTATTTTCATTCACATCTCGCAGACACACCGGACGACGAACAAAAGAAAACCCAAAAAAAAAACCCCTGCACGCGTATTTTTTCATCCGACACAAATCAACACCACCATTATTGCACACACAGAAATACGCGAACAGAGGCGTTAGTCGAGTGGGAAAAATCGCGGTTGAAATCAAAAAATGAAAATGAACGGCGGCTACGCGACGCGAACTGGCCGAGCGGATGCACTTGCTAAACACTACTCATTTTAAGAATGGATTGGGTTCCGGCTACGGTGCGTTTCGGCTGTCGCGCAAGCGGGCTGGGTTCTGCGTAAGTGGGAGTGAGACGGAGCGCGCGAGTGTGAAGAAGAAGTGTTGCCATGGTAATTACGAGAAGATTCTCGTGTTTGTTTGAGGATGCTGATGTTGGCAGCGCTTATTGATTTTTCAGAGCGCTTATTTTTAACCATTTACAAACAAAAGATTATTCTACAATTCATTCATAATCTATCATTAAAATCTCTTTATTAATAAACATCAGTACATAATTTTAAGACTCTTTGAACTTTAATACTTGAATTATTTACCAATACAAAGTGCAGTCTATATACTTTTATAACTCGATTAGGTTTAATAATAAGTATTTATTTTCAAAAAGTAGGTATTTCCAAAGTATTACATTTAAATAAAATAGTGTCAAAACACAATACAATTTGGAGAATATAAAATTAAATAAATAGAAAAAAAAATTAAATAAATGGAGAACCAAAGATCGAGACAAAAATGCATACCAACATAAAAATTCTATTCTGAGAATTCGTTTGTGTATTAAAAGTTTAAAATCGTCTTTTATTAACGCATTCACATAGTGAGTGACGTATGAAAGGTGATTTCACTTGAAGTTAGTGATTTATGCGCGTGGCGCATGAAGTAAAATTTCGAGTTTAGAAAAGCCTGAAAATTTGGATTTGCCGGGGCG
Organism: Philonthus cognatus; assembly: GCA_932526585.2. Classification (NCBI taxonomy): domain Eukaryota; kingdom Metazoa; phylum Arthropoda; class Insecta; order Coleoptera; family Staphylinidae; genus Philonthus; species Philonthus cognatus. The sequence goes on from OW052243.1 coordinate 17,317,153, forward strand.
CGACTCGCTGCGCTCGCGCGCCTCGGCAAATCCAAATTTTCAGGCTTTTCTAAACTCGAAATTTTACTTCATGCTTAATCTAGGAGTGGAAACACCTATTACACGATCAATCAGAAACTTATTTTGCAGTTTCCCTTGTTGCAAAATTTATGACATAAAATAACCCACATAGACTTTGTTTTAAAACAGTGTTTTAAACATGTTAACGGTTTTGTTTTAAATATGTTTTAGATCTTAAATTTGTTTAAAACATGTTTTAAACATTAAATTTGTCTAAGACGGTTTTTTTCATTGTCTTAAATTTGCTAAATTATATTTTATACTACTTCATTAAGATTTTTTTTTCCTGTGGGGGCCGTCTTCCTTTCGGATCCGGATGCACTGCAGCCTAGGTTTCATTAAGATTTTTCGTTTACATTTTTAAATTTTAGCTAAATTGTTGAAGATGTTTCAAACATTATTAAACATAACATTTTATTACAATAAAATATTAAATATGTGTGCATAAATGTAATTTTAGGTATACATATGCATACGCTGTAAATTTTCCGACATTCGTTGTTTTTTTTCAAAGATTTAAATTTGAATCTTTAAACGAGGGTTTTCCCCTCCCAGACTAAGCATGAAGTAAAATTTCGAGTTTAGAAAAGCCTGAAAATTTGGATTGGCCGCGTAGCGAAGCGGAGCGGCCAATCCAAATTAGGCTTTTCTAAACTCGAAATTTTACTTCATGCGCCACACGTATAAAACACTGAAATATCGCAAAATTTAATATACACGCCTTTGGTAATCCAATATGTAGATGTGAATAAAATGTGAGTCAAATTCTGCGCAGAACAAGTTGTTTAAAACAGTGATTATAGGCAACCCAATAACTTTAACGTATATTAGGTTGCCTATAATCTTTGTTATATGTGCGTGTTTTTTTTAACTTTAGTGTAAATCAGTGTTTTTAAGCGTGGCGCATGAAGTAAAATTTCGAGTTTAGAAAAGCCTAATTTGGATTGGCCGCTCCGCTTCGCTACGCGGCCAATCCAAATTCTTAGGCTTTTCTAAACTCGAAATTTTACTTCATGCTTAGTCTGGGAGTGGAAAACACTCGTTAAAAGCCTCAAATTAATCGCTTTTAAACAACGAATTCCTGCAAATTTAAAAAACGCTGTAATTATCTTGATATGTATACTCAAAAGAAAAATGCCCTGTATGTTCTGTTTTAAACACGTTTTAAACATGTTCTTTATTGTTAATGTTTTAAACGCTGTTTGAATGAAAAAAAACACGTTTTGTTAAAAGAACTGTTTGTTTTAATTGAAAGAAAAAACACGTTTTTTTAACAACCCTGCTGCGGAGGTAGAGTTTCGTACATAGTCACGTCCTATGTAAGTACAACTTCGTCCGTTTTCGTTTGGTATAAAAATCCAATATGGCTTGAACTTTGATGTCGTATCTTGAAAATTAGACACCCTGTATAAAATCTGTCAGTATAATTGTGATTCTCGGATGTTATTTATCTTGAAAATTGGACACCCTGTATAAAATCTGTCAGTATAATTGTGTTTCTCGGATGTTATTTAGGCTACATTTCAAATTTCAACTCATTAACTTTCTAATTAACAAAGTTATAGCAAAAAGAAATGTTTGTCGATTTTCACTTTTTGCGCCATATCTTGAAATCAAATGACGCTAGATCAAATTTATTAAAGTTTTTTATTTCGTATTAAAAATGGAAACGAACAGACTATTCTCGTGCAAAATCGTACAGGCCCATCAGTCTCATGTCATTTGTACTGAAGACAATGGTGACCTACCCACTATCCCAAGATCAATATGCCTACCTTCCAGGTAGATCAACAGAGACAGCTCTCAGCCGACTAACAAGGAGTGCCGAAGCTGCCCTGGAACACAAAGAACTGTTACTTGCTGCCTTCTTGGATATAGAAGGAGCATTTGACAATACAGCCTTTAACTCTATAACTGCTGCCCTGAGAAAGCGGGGGTTGGAGGAAATTAGCTGCAGGTGGATAGACTGCATGCTAAGACAAAGGATGGTCTACACAACGTTCGCTGACCAGACACTTGCATCCAGGGTGGCCGGTGGTTGTCCGCAGGGAGGAGTTCTCTCACCCCTGCTGTGGAACCTGGTCATGGATGGCCTGCTAGTGGATCTCAGCAACGAGGGATACTCTTCCCTAGGATACGCGGATGACCTAGTCATACTCGTTGAGGGAAAATTTAACAACACGATCAGAGAGCGTATGCAACGTGCACTGAACGTGGTGAGCAAATGGTGTTCTAGAGAAGGACTTAAAGTCTCACCCTCGAAGACCACCCTGGTACCATTTACACGCAGGAGGAAACTGGCGGGCCTTGGACCGCTCTTTCTAAATGGTGGCAACCTGAAAATGTCGGGTGAGGTGAAGTACCTAGGAGTAATCTTTGACTCCAAACTGACCTGGACCCCTTAAATCTCAAAAATCAGACGCAAATCGGAAATTACCCTTGCGGTAATTAGACGAATGTACGACCGACAATGGAGGCTCAGACCAGGAATGGTATACTGGCTGTACACCAGAGTGGTCAGACCCGCAATCATGTATGCTGCTTTGGTATGGTGGCCTAAAGCCACACAGCATACAACCATACAAATACTCAGCAAGGTTCAAAGACTTGCTTGTATTAGCATAACGGGGGCTATGAGAACCACGCCCACTGCAGCCATGGAGACGGTTCTAGACCTCACACCACTTCATATTCTGATAGTGGGGGAGGCAAGACTGGCACTCTATAGGCTGCAATCATCATCGGCCAACGTAAGAGTTGATACCCCACACAGAAGACTCTTGACAGACATAGGGGGACCCCTCCTGCAAATGAGGTCGGATCATATGGTAGTCAGATATCTTAAAAATTCACTCTTTAAAGTCACTATTCCAGACCGCATCGAATGGAACGGCTTTAGGGAAGATATACACAAACAAAGTGTGATGTGGTACACGGACGGTTCTAAATCAACCACAGGTACTGGATCAGGAATCTATAATGAAAACATGAGGACAGGCTATGCTCAACCATTGGGTAGCCTGGCATCAGTCTTTCAAGCAGAAATATTCGCAATCATAGAATGTGCGAGAACCAACATAGAGAAGGACTGTCGAAACAGGCAAATCTATATTATGTCCGATAGCCAGGCGGCACTGAAGGCTCTCCAGAATCAAAAGACTTCATCCAAACTGGTATTGGAATGCTTCAATACCCTGAATGACCTAGCGAGACAGAACAAGGTTACGCTTGTCTGGACGCCGGGTCACTCTGGTATTGCGGGTAATGAAAAAGCTGACGAGCTAGCAAGGCAGGGAGCCAACATTTCATTTATGGGACCCGAACCTGCCTTGGGCATAACAAAAAAGTCGAGTCGCCTTGAAGTCAGGAAGTGGACTCGCAACAAACACAAGGAATACTGGGAAAACAGACCAGGCCTTAACCATAGTAAGGCCCTTATAAAAGGGCCTAACTCAAGCCAAGCTGCAGGACTACTAACATTGAGTAGGGCACAGCTGAAAACAACCACAGGACTGCTCACAGGCCACATGACTGTTAAAGAGCATCTAAGGAAAATCGGGCTATACGACATCAACTGTCGCCTCTGTAATACGGCACCGGAAACAGCTATGCACGTTCTGTGCAGGTGCAATGCGCTGGAGAGCAAAAGACTGCTCATATTTGGGAACAGACAAATGGAACCAAATGATTTCCACGCGCAACCTCTGAAGGACCTGCACAAGCTAGTGCAGGGCATCGAGTTCGGAATAGTTGCGTGAGTGTAATAATATTGGGGCAGCACAATAAGTCCCCTAGGCTGCAGTGCATCCGGATCCGAAAGGAAGACGGCCCCCACAGAAAAAAAAAATGGAAACGTTTGTCTAATTTAACCGTTTTCGTATCTGTAATAGCTATTTTTCTGATTGATACAATAATGAGTAAAATTGCCTTGGTTACGATATGTCATCCCACTGAGCAAACACATTTAAGTAATGTTCAATCAACATTAAAACAACGTTTAATGTTACTACAATGTTGATATAACGCTATTTGTTTGTTTTATGCTCAGTGGGATAACTAGAGCTCGGATTTCTAAGCAAACAGCTTATGCTAAAAATTAAAAGAATCAACATGAATTAATAAAATGTGTACGAATTATAGAAAGTTGAATCATTTGACGCAAAGTTTTTTTGCTTTTTATCCGATTTATTTCGCTTTTAAGCTTAAGCTTTGATGCTTATTTCGTTAAATTTTAGATCGTAGACAATGCTTATATTTATTTTTTTGTATTTACCTAGTGTAATATACATATTATTGTTATTCTATAAATTATGTTTATTCAATGGGATTCATCAATATATTTATTTTAATACTCGATGGTAGTTTTTTATATTGTTCTCGAGGAACGGATGTTTTTTGTTAAAATTATTGTATTGGAGAGGGCAGTATTCGTTTGAGTGTTTAAGAATAAACACAGTTAAGTTAACTACTCTGGACTATCATTTAAATCTCCCGTAATACAGAATACCTAGTTCAGCGGTTCTCAAACTTTTTTAATGATGGAACCCTTTTAAAGCATTTAAACTCTGGTCGTGAATTTATTGTAGATTTAATTGTAGGTTTATTACACCGGGTGTCCTTAAAATAATGTCCCAGTTTCAATGGTATGCAAGGTGCGGCAGGGAAACTTGCTGATTTGAATTGGGTAACAATAAGCGAGACGTGGTCAGAAAGGGGTAGGGAGGGTCTCATTTAATAGAGGGGGTCTTGAAAGTATGCTACCGCTCAAGGCAGTTGTCGTCATGCGTTGGACAAAGGAGGCCGTCGAGGCCTACTTTTCCAATGGCCGTTCGGTGGTTGCCACCCAACGTGCCTTCCGAACTAGGTTCAATATTCATCCCACGGGTCCCGTTCCTGGCCGACAATCAATCGTTTCGTGAGTGGGCGCATTCAGGGAAAGTGGCAAAGAAGGCTCCAGGCCCTCAACGGACTTCCAGAACACCAGAAAACGTCGAGAGGGTGAGGCTGTCGTTTTGCGCTCTGGAACTTGTTGACGTATGGTTCCAGCAGGACGGAGCCACGGCACACACAGCGGGAACTTCAATGAAACTTTTAAGGGAACACTTCTATGAACTCCTAACCTCCCTGAGGGGTGGCGTACTGTGGCCGGCGCGCTCCCCCGATTTGGCTCCCTGTGACTTCTTTTTATGGGGCTATCTCAAATCCATTGTTTACAATGACAAACCACGGACCCTGCAACACCTGAAGGACAACATTCGCCAAGCCATCGCCAACATTGCCGTCAATATGCTCGAAAGAGTGGAGCGAAACTTCAAAAAGCGGGTGGTTCAGTGTTTCGCTAATGAGAGCCGCCATTTGTCCGATGTCATTTTTAAAACCACTTGAAAAAAAAATTAGGATGTGTACAATACGATAAAAAAAGAATTAAATCGATATGTGAAATACTTTTTCTTATATTGACCTTTCAAATGAGCAAGTTGCTCTGCCGCACCCTATATTATAAAAGTTTAATGTAGACTATTTACAACCAATCATACATCAAATTAAGGGTTAACCAACGTAGTCTTTTCTTACCGGCTGGCGGCCTAACTTCGTGTTATCCAAGGTACAAAATCTGAGGTTGAATTCACTACGTACGCATTTTGATTTTCAATGATATTTACGTCACAGAACTGCGGCCTAACAAGTTGTCTGCATTTATATAGGTTAGGATAAAAATGCCAAACACTCCGTCTTCTCGGATATGACGTTAAATGCATGTTGTCCCGTGTACTGCCTGGATGTTGCGTGCACGGTAAAGATCCCTACCGGTGGGTTGGAACTCCCACCGGGTTCCGCAAAATTCCCGGATAGCTGTAGACCTAATCTCCGGCGTCATGATTGGCTTTAGCAGCGGAAATAGATGACGTAAAACCCGAAATAAAAAAAAAACTCACCTTTTAATTCCTGGGGGGCTATTCACAGCACCCATGCAATTTGTCATTGGTGAGAAGTTGCACTAAAATGACGTCATGTTACTCCATTCGCTTTGGCAAATTCATCGCAAAATGACGTAATTTCAGTCCGACTTCTTACAGATGACAAATTGCATTAGTGCTTACGAGTGAGGCCCATTGTTTTTTTTAACATTTCCTGAACATTTTTTTAAAATCAAATGTTTCAGACATTTTTTAGAATTGTTCTAAACTCAACATAATTTTTCAGTCATTCTAATTTTTGAACATAATTTTAATCAACTTTGGGCTACTGAAATTTATTTCCAAGTTAAAGAAATTTCGTACAAGTAAGCCCTATTCTTTTGTTTCACAGTTCCTGAAAATTTCATGAAAACCTAATCATTCAGTAATTCTTTGTAATTTTTTAAATGCAACATTTACATTCATCATTTTTTACATTCACTATTTTATTGAACGTTGAGCTACCGTCATTAATTTTTTGGTTGAGGATTTTGATTTATGCTTACAGTAAACTTCATAGAAGATAGTTTTAAGTGTGGTCTATTTAAATAGACATTAATAAAGGATCATCATAATTTAATAACAAGAAAACAATTAATGGCATCATTTGAATTATTAATTATGTAATAAAACCTACTATGTGTTGATTTTCTTACATAAATAATCATTTAATTGCTCCTTGAAAACAGTTTTAAATTATCTAAACACAAAATACTTGTTGTTTTCCAAGAAACCACAGATAAATATCAAGTTATTCTGTTATTCAGTATTAAATTACAATTCGATAACGATATGTAATAGCAAAAATTATGTAAGTGCATTTGTGTGTACTTTAACCACAATTAAAATGTACTTTGAAGGAAATAATGTTATTTCATTCAAAAAGAATTATAAGTTAATCAAGAAACGGATTTTCCATTCGAAAATTGAATTTCATTAGGAATCCGATTTTTTTTATTGCAAATGCAATTTTCGAATGGAAAATCAGTTTCTTGATTAATGTATAATTTATCCAATGGAATTCTATTATTATTTTAAATTATACAGGGATTTCTTTTTTAAAGTGCCTGTATTTACATATCCTAAAGGGAATTGCTCAAAGATTTACTTAAACGAAAATAAACAATTGTAAAATACTGTAACATGTGATCAAATATAAGCAGTATGTTTAAAACTTCAGTAAAAATCAGTGTTTTATACGCGTGGCGCATGAAGTAAAATTTCGAGTTTAGAAAAGCCTGAAAATTTGGTTTGGTCGCGTAGCGCTACGCGTCTTTTGCCGTCTTTTGCTCTCCAGCGCATTGCACCTGCACAGAACGTGCATAGTTGTTTCCGGTGCCGTATTACAGAGGCGACAGTTGGTGTCGCCGTTGTATAGGCCGATTTTCCTTAGATGCTCTTTAACAGTCATGTGGCCTGTAAGCAGTCCTATGGTTGTTTTCAGCTGTGCCCTACTCAATGTTAGTAGTCCTGCAGCTTGGCTTGAGTTAGGCCCTTTTATAAGGGCCTTACTATGGTTAAGGCCTGGTCTGTTTTCCCAGTATTCCTTGTGTTTGTTGCGAGTCCACTTCGTGACTTCAAGGCGACTCGACTTTTTTGTTATGCCCAAGGCAGGTTCGGGTCCCATAAATGAAATGGTGGCTCCCTGCCTTGCTAGCTCGTCAGCTTTTTCATTACCCGCAATACCAGAGTGACCCGGCGTCCAGACAAGCGTAACCTTGTTCTGTCTCGCTAGGTCATTCAGGGTATTAAAGCATTCCAATACCAGTTTGGATGAAGTCTTTTGACTCTGGAGAGCCTTCAGTGCCGCCTGGCTATCGGACATGATATAGATTTGCCTGTTTCGACAGTCCTTCTCTATGTTGGTTCTCGCACATTCTATGATTGCGAATATTTCTGCTTGAAAGACTGATGCCAGGCTACCCAATGGTTGAGCATAGCCTGTCCTCATGTTTTCATTATAGATTCCTGATCCAGTACCTGTGGTTGATTTAGAACCGTCCGTGTACCAGATCACACTTTGTTTGTGTTTATCTTCCCTAAAGCCGTTCCATTCGATGCGGTCTGGAATAGTGACTTTAAAGAGTGAATTTTCAAGATATCTGACTACCATATGATCCGACCTCATTTGCAGGAGAGGTCCCCCTATGTCTGTCAAGAGTCTTCTGTGTGGGGTATCAACTCTTACGTTGCCCGATGATAATTGCAGCCTATAGAGTGCCAGTCTTGCCTCCCCCACTATCAGAATATGAAGTGGTGTGAGGTCTAGAACCGTCTCCATGGCTGCAGTGGTCGTGGTTCTCATAGCCCCCGTTATGCTAATACAAGCAAGTCTTTGAACTTTGCTGAGTATTTGTATGGTTGTATGCTGTGTGGCTTTAGGCCACCATACTAAAGCAGCATACATGATTGCGGGTCTGACCACTCTGGTGTACAGCCAGTATACCATTCCTGGTCTGAGCCCCCATTGTCGGTGTAACGGGGGCGGTTCGAATGGAAAATCAGTTTCTTGATTAATGTATAATTTATCCAATCGAATTCTATTATTATTTTAAATTATACAGGGATTTCTTTTTTAAAGTGCCTGTATTTACATATCCTAAAGGGAATTGCTCAAAGATTTACTTAAACGAAAATAAACAATTGTAAAATACTGTAACATGTGATCAAATATAAGCAGTATGTTTAAAACTTCAGTAAAAATCAGTGTTTTATACGCGTGGCGCATGAAGTAACATTTCGAGTTTAGAAAAGCCTGAAAATTTGGTTTGGTCGCGTAGCGCTACGCGCTACGCGACCAAACCAAATTTTCAGGCTTTTCTAAACTCGAAATTTTACTTCATGCTTAACCTGGGAGTGGAAAAACTCGTTTGAAGCTTTAATTAACGCTTAATGAAAGCGTCATCAACGACGTGTTTGCTCAATTTGTCTACTAAGATTTAAGTAATGAGACAAACCAAATTTTCAGGCTTTTCTGAACTCGAAATTTTACTTCATGCTTAACCTGGGAGTGGAAACATTCGTTCGTAGCTTCAATTAACGCTTAATGAAAGCGTCATCAACGACGTGTTTGCTCAATTTGTCTACTAAGATTTAAATAATGAAGACTTTAATTACTATATTAAGTATTTAATCTATGATAACAAGACACATTTAGTAATCGGTAATTAATTAGTAGTTAGATAACAAAACACATTTAGTAATCCTGTGCCTTATTTTAATTAAGGCAGACTAAGAAAACGAATACATCAACAATTCAATACTCACGTTTAAAATGATAAACAAAATTAACCTTGAGCTGGACAGATAATTTACAAAACGCAGACACAAATATATTTCCTGCTTTTCTTTGTCTTTCTTCTTTATGTTTGTACGTAATTACATTCAAGGTATTCACATTGAATAAGTAATAATTATTACATTATTGATGATTAATTATTGATTATTAATATTTCAACAAACAAAAAACTGCAAATCATCTTGGTTTAAACAAAAAATATATTGCAAATAGTCTCAACTTACCAACAATAATATAATGTAGGTGGAAAGGCGCGGCTTTTTTACTTTATTGCTTATTTTCGCGATTATTTTTAGTGGGAGTAATAAATATGTAAAGAAATCAACTGGAATATTTAAATTATGGGTTTGCAACGTATGCAACCTAAGATGATTTCACAAGAATTATTATTGTAATAACAACAAAAATAAACGTATGCTTCTAATCGGGTGGATTCTGTAAACAAAAATGTTAAATATAACGAATGTGTTATTATAAACTTCACATTCTAAATGGTTTTAGTATTTATTGTGTACACAAAACTTTTATTTGTTGTAATAATTAACGGATAACAAGTACAGCATTTTTAACGTTATTCTTACGGAATCGGACCCAATTCCTTATTATTCTAATAGAATATGTTAATTTTTATTTTAAAACAGATTATAATAAGTATTTTTTAAATAAAATAATAATAATAATTTGCATTTGAGGTTTTAACGTATGCAACCCTGTATACACAAACAACCATTTAATGTGTAATTGCTTGAAGTTACAAATTTATCATTAAAAAATGTCAAAAAAACACACTTCCCAAACAGCGAGCGAAGCGAAACTATCAGACGGGGGCGGCCGAAGGCCGCCCCCCCGCCCCGCACCGCCCCTCTCAAAATCCCGACTTTGACAATTTTTTTTTGACTAAACTACAAGAGATAAAAAATCGCGGTTTTCAAATTCGGAAAAAGCGCAAAAAACTCTATGAACGAGGATTTTTTTGGGGAAAAATCGCCGCTCCCGGGGGCGGGACAGAAAAAAGAAGAAAAACGTCGACATTTTCGCAAAAATGCGCGAGGGACCGTGAGGTCACTGTCTAAACCGTAGACATTACGGCCACTAAAAAAAAATCAGGTAGTAGCCTCAACTGTTTTACAGTGACAGCGGACAAGCAGAATAAAATCGGTTCACTGGGGGCCGAGAAAAAAAAATCCAAGTACATCGGGGCCGATTTTTCTAATTTTCACATTTTTCGCCGAACCGTCGAGCTGCTACTTCCGATTAAATCGCGGTTAACGGCGTCGGATGCGCCATCAAATTTGCCTTCAAATGGTTTATTACTCGGGCTCCTGCCGCCCCGGGGGGGGGGGGGGGGGGGGGACCATTTTACAAAACAATTTTCAACTTTGGACCTTAATAACGCCCTTATGCAATGAGCTACGTCGACTTTTTTTTAGCAAACCGTAGTCCTTGACCTGCTCTACAAGAATTAAACCAGCCGCGCCGCCTCCGATCTTCAACTCGGGGGTGGCAACTGTTTTTTTAAAACAAATATTTCCCTCAAGTTTGAAAAGCGATAGCGACCAAACGAAAGCTCCAAAAAAATATTCGATTTCAGGGTCTTGTAGCCCAATAAAAGGGCTTTCGATTGATGCACGAACTTTTTACCGGGGCCTCATTATGGGGCCCACAGCTAAGAAAATATCCGGTCCGGTCCTCCGCCATTTTGTTCGCATACGCGATGACTTATCCGATTGAAAAAAATACTCACAAGTAGCCAAAAGATTACTTATTAGGGTGTGCTCCATGCCCTCTTACTGAGGGGCCCAGGGGGCCCGTCAAAAATTCACAAAGTTCAATAATTTTCAACATTTTTAAAGTGCTATTTTTTAACGAAAAATCGAAGAAAAAAATTCACCATTCCCCGTGAGTTTATCGTAGATGGCTGAAATTTTGATCGAATGTACTCTAGGGTAGTACCTTTTATACGCCCCGGATCGCTTCGTATCTTTTGGATATTTGCTGAAATATTTAAGTTTATATTGGCGCAGTCGTGAAAATCACGAAAAATTACATTTTTTTCTTTTACTTTCGTCATAATAATAGTAGACCGATGGGAGTTGGACAACAAATGGGCAATAGGAATCTGCATAAATGCTGAAAATTTCATCGATCCAGCTCTATTAGGACGGAAATTGGTATTTTTTTCTGCGCTTCAAAACCGCTTTGCAGGCTAAAACGGCGAATAAAAAATACAATTATTATTTTTTAGCTCCGCTATTAATTATAGTACAACAATGGCAATTAGATCAATAAATAGGTAATACTAATCTCTATAAATGCTCAAAATTTCATTGATCTAGCTCAATTCAGATGGGAAATAATTTATTTTTTTGCTTTTTAAATTATTTAAAAATAACAATTTTTATTTTTTTTGCTATAGTATTTAAAACAGTGAAACAACTGCAAATGTACCAATAAATAGGAAATACAAATATGTATAAATACTGAAAATTTCATTCATCCAGCTCAATTTGGATAGGTGAAAGATTTTTTTTTTTATTTTTCATATTAATTAAATAAATAAATTTTATTTTTTTGTTTAAGTATTTGATACAGTAGAATAATAAGAATTATACCAGTGGATGGGAAATATAAATTTGTATGAATGCTGAAAATTTCAATTATCTAGCTCAAGTAGGACCGGAGCAATAAATATTTTTTACTTTTTAGCAATTCTGCAAAATTATTAGGAGCTGGCTATCAAAAGCCATGAGTGGGAAAAGGACAGACTTATGCGGGTTTCAATGTTAAATTTCGAATCAAGGGGTACCCCTTTGGATTTTTTTGAAAAAAAAAAAACTTTTGTTAAATATATCAAAAAATTCCTTATTTTTTTCTATGACGTTTTTGTAGCAAGTGTATTATTTTTTTAACCGGAAGTATTTTTTTTTATTAATTTAAATTTAAAAATAATTTAATTTTAATCGAAATAAATACAAATAGCAAATGTAACGATATTTTAGCGATTTCAAAAGTGTAAAAATCAAAGCTAACCCCGATTCAGTTTGCGAGCGCAGCGAGCAGGCAAGCGAGCGAAGCGAGCTGGGGTGAGCGTTAGCGAGCAGCAGAGTCCTTTTAATATACAAACTGCTTTCTCCATCCATCGCATTCTCACTACCTCAACAACACATCATTCTCCAACCACAACATTCGGCTTACGTACCCTCCTCCTTTCCCCCCGTCACCACTCGATTGTTGCAATTATTGCATTGTTAATGCATTAAAAATTTATTAGTTTTGATTTGAACAATCCCTCACGCTTTCTGCGGGCTTTAGCTTGGTACCCGCAGGTACTTCCAGCGGAGCGGTGATGAAGATAAAGGTGTACTAGATACATTCTCGATTAATTCTATATAGTTGTTAATTGAAGTCTGGGCACTGTTAATTGACCGCTATGATTTATTATTTTATTAAAAATGTCTGTTTTATGCGAAATTAACTTTATTCAAAATTCGTACACGTTGCTAGTGCGAACAAGATTTCTTTTTATTTATCGAAAAATAATTTGAAATTAAAAAATCATAAAATTATTAAATAATAATTATAATGTTTCAATTTATTGATTTTTAGTTTATTTTAAATTGTGAAACAATTAAACAACTAAATAATTGAAATTAAAAATTGTAACATTCAACGCAGCATTCTTGGTATTCAGCGATGGCTCGCATCCGAACTTCAGGGTAGGCCAGAAACCCAAGGTAATATGTACCCGTTATTGAAAGGTGACTTCGTTGTGCAATTCCTTGTATTTATAAAGCGTGATTCCAACCTTAAATTTTGTGTGCCTTGGCGTTGTGGCTGACCGTGAAGTTAGACTGCGAGCCGTCGCTGTTGGTATTAATAAAAAGTAATAAATTATATCAGCCGTTTATTTTGAAAGTGGCCTAACTCTATTTCAAAATGTATTGCTGTTGACTGTATAATTTAAGATTTTCAGTCATAAGAAAACAATTTGTAGTAAAATATATTTAAAATATACAGAGAGTTTTATGTAACACCGAACATTTTCATAAAGAGCATTTTTCTTTTAAATATACATATGTATACGTCGTACATTTTCCGACGTTCGGTTTATTAAAAGAATTTAATTTGAAGCTTTAAACGAGTGTTTTCCACTCCCAGACTAAGCATGAAGTAAAATTTCGAGTTTAGAAAAGCCTGAAAATTTGGTTCGGTCGCGTAGCGCGAAGCGCGGAGCGGCCAAACCAAATTTTCAGGCTTTTCTAAACTCGAAATTTTACTTCATGCGCCACCGGTACAAAACACTGATTCAATGTAAAGTTTAGCGGTGTGTTTAAAACTTCGTAATATGTCAGTGTTTTGTACCGGTGGCGCATGAAGTAAAATTTCGAGTTTAGAAAAGCCTGAAAATTTGGTTTGGCCGCGTAGCGCTTCGCGCTACGCGACCAAACCAAATTTTCAGACTTTTCTAAACTCGAAATTTTACTTCATGCTTAGCCTGGGAGTGGAAAACACTCGTTTATAGCTTCAAACTAAATTCTATTGACAAACCGAGCGTCGGAAAATGTACGACGTATGCATATGTATACTTAAAAGAAAAATTATCTTTATGAATATGTTCGGTGTTACATAAAACTCTCTGTATACTATACAGTTTGAATATACATAACCAGAAATTGTTGTTTATGACAGAAATCCTCAAAGTATGAAGATTATTTCAGTCAACAACCAAAAATGAAAATTTGTGTTAGGCTGTTTTCAAAATAAACGGCTTATATACGGGGTGTCCCATTAGTGTGTTCTCGGAGGATATTTCGGCTCACGTTCAAGATAAGAAAAAAGTTTCTTAAACGAAGTTGCTTGATTTTAAGAGATGCATAACCTACAAATGTTTTCAAATATACAGAGTGCGCCATAAAGACAGTAGCGAATGCAACTTGCTTATTTTAAATGGATCACCCTGTATATTATGTGCTTTCTGAATTCCTCATAAAATTGGTTCTTATTTAATTTGAAACATTCGGTCTAAGTCGTGCCGTTTCAGAGTAATCTGATATTTTTCGAAAAAATAACGATTGCAGTGGTAAAACCACAGTTCATTATAAATATGGTAAAACTAAAACATCTCTGAAACTAAATCAAATAGAGAGTTGCAGTTTTTCAAATTATCTTAAAAATAGAGGGCGCTATCAGTTACATCATAAAGTTGCTTCGTTCCAATTAGGTGGCTATAAAATAAAAAATGGTGATGTGTCCATCATAGTACTTTCCCCCGTAAATTGCGTATTAAATCATTTTTAAAATATTTGTAGCATTATTATTTTCAAAATGTCTTCAACTTTTTGATAACTACAACTTTTATTTGAAACATTTTTCAATTGTATCAACACATACACTGAGACAAACCAATGACTAGATAAAAGAACATTATTTATTAATTATCTCAAAAACTAAGAGTGCTATGACAAAAAGTGAAGATACAAAAAATCTTTAATATTTTATTACCTACAACTTTTATTTGAAACATTTTTCAATTGTATCAACACATACACTGACACAAATCAATGACTAGATAAAAAACACTATTTATTAAATATATCAAAAACTAAGAGTGCTATGACACAAAGTGAATCTACAAAAAATCTTTAGTTTTTCATTTCCTACAACTTTTTTTTGAAACATTTTTCAATTGTATCGACACATACACTGTCACACACCAATAACTAGATAAAACGCACAACTTTTGAAATATCTAAAAAACTAAGAGTGCTATGATAAAAAGTAAGTGAATAATACATCTTCATTTTGTTATTATCTACAACTTTTATTTGAAAAAATTTTTTGTTTGATAAAGATTTATTGAAAAAATCTGAAAAAACTGAAAAACGCTAAGAGTAAAGTACCACTTCCGGTTTTCCGATTTTCACCAAAAGCTTTTCAGTTTTTCCGTTTGTAACAAAAAGCTTAAGTTTCAAGTTTCATCTCGATATCTTTAGCAGTTTTTGCGGTACAGCGCACACAGACACACACACAGCCACACACACACAGACACACACACAGACACACACACAGACACACACACAGACACACACACAGGCACACACAGACACACACACAGACACACACACAGACAGACAGACAGACATTTTTCAAAAATGGTCTTATTCGACTCAGGGGACCTTAAAACGGATATTTCCGCTAAAATTTTTGATTCGAACATTTTCACGAAAACAATACTTTCCCTTTGTATTACATACGGGGGAAAGTAAAAATGTTGAAATTTGAAAACTTCAATCAAGGATAACTTGATTTTTTTCAAATGGAACCATATAATTTTGTAGGCACCACTCGACTCAAAAATCAATTATCTTTTGTTTATGTTAATACTTTTTACACATAGAAGTTAGATAGTTTTCTTAAAAACTTTTAAAGGCATGGATAAAAATTATGAACTTAATCGAAAGAGAATTACATTTTCAGTCGAATGGTATTAAAAAAAACATGATTCCATTTAAAAAAATCATGTTATCCTTCGTTAAAAATGATAAATTTCAACTGTCATTATTATATTATGCCTGCGGGGAAAGGGGTAGGGGAAAACATAGAAAGATCCAATTCTGTCATAACATGTAACACATATGTGTTCATATGTGTTACGCCCATCGACGTACCTTGATGCGCAGTATGCGAGCATATCAATTCAGTACGCTATTATGTTAAAAACACAAGAAAATTACATATGCGCCATTCGGAATACGCCCTAAAAATGAATGTTTTTGGCGGAATTTACTTTATTTAAAATTCGTACAGCGTTGCCAGTGCAAACATGATATTTATATTTTGCAAAAAATACTTTGTAGTTATAAAATACGATTTGATTATAATATTAGAAAATATTTTAATTAATTCCTTTTTAGTTTAATTTTTGTAATTGTAAACAATTATAAATAATAAAATTAATGAAAATGAATGGATTATTAAAAAGAATGTGATGTATTATCAAAGCACTAAAATTATACTTATTATTTTGATTGACTAAACTTGTAATTTGTAGGAACAAGATAAATAATTATTTATTTTTTTTAATCTAGAAATTTCAACTTTTTCCCATAATTGTTGAAATTTCAAAATAATTGGATTAACATTTCAAAATAGTAAATTTTCCCTGCAAATTAAACAATAGAAATAATGTAAATACAGTGTTATTAAAAGTGAATACTAACTTCTATTTGTAAGCAGTGACGGCTCGCAGCCTAACTTCAGGGTCGGCCAGAGACCCAAGGTAATATCTATCAGTTATTGAAAGGTGACTTTGTTGTGCAATTCTTTGTATTTATAAAGCGCGATCCCAACCTCAAATTTTGTGTGCCTTGGCGCTGTCGCCGACACTGAAGTTGGCCTGCGAGCCGTCGCTGTTTGTAAGCGACTTTTAGTTTTCTTTTGTTTAAAATTTGTAACACCATAACTTTTTACTTTCCCCCGTATGTAATACAAAGGGAAAGTATTGTTTTCGTGAAAATTTTCGAATCAAACATTTTAGCGGAAATATCCGTTTTGAGGTCCCCTGAGTCGAATAAGACCATTTTTGAAAAATGTCTGTCTGTCTGTCTGTCTGTCTGTGTGTCTGTGTGCGCTGTACCGCAAAAACTGCTTAAGATATCGAGATGAAACTTGAAACTTAAGCTTTTTGTTACAATCGGAAGAACTGAAAAGCTTTTGGTGAAAATCGGAAAACCGGAAGTGGTACTTTACTCTTAGCGTTTTTCAGTTTTTTCAGATTTTTTCAATAAATGTTCATCAAACAAAAAATTCTTTCAAATAAAAGTTGTAGATAATAACAAAATGAAGATGTATTGTTCACTTACTTTTTGTCATAGCACTCTTAGTTTTTGAGATATTTAATAAATAGTGTTTTTTATCTAGTCATTGATTTGTGTCAGTGTGTGTGTTGATACAATTGGAAAATGTTTCAAATAAAAGTTGTAGGTAATAATATATTAAAGATTTTTTGTATCTTTACTTTTTGTCATAGCACTCTTAGTTTTTTAGATATTCAATAAATAGTGTTTTTTATCTAGTCATTGGTTTGTGTCAGTATGTGTTGATCCAATTGAAAAATGTTTCATATAAAAGTTGTAGTTATCAAAAAGTTGAAGCGGAACTTCAACAACTAATCAACACGTAAGTTAATCACCACCTTATCTATGCATTTGAGTGCTAATTATGTGCGTTTTCCCGGTGGGCTTAATCGGTTGTTGTTGTAAAAGTGATTTAATACGCAATTTACGGGGGAAAGTACTATGATGGACACATCACCATTTTTTATTTTTATTTTCTACCTGAATGTGAGCTGTTATCACTTATTATAAATAGCAAGCTCTTCTAAATTAAAATAAAATAAACCTTCTATTTCTAAAAAATCTCCTATAATCCGATAATAATTAATCCCCTCCAGTGTTTGAATGTAAATACAAGAAACATGACAACAGTGCAACGGCCATTGTGGAAAAAACAGTCGAAAACAACGCGGACCAATCAGCGCGCGGCATTGAGGTCACGTGAAACAGCTGAGGAGCCAAAAGAACGCGCCGGCGGTAAAAAAATCCCTCCAGATGATAACCAACAACGGATGTTTTGCTCACCCCATTTTACGCCCGATATTTGTTATCAGCGTGCGCTTTTCGAAGCGGAACTTCAACAACTAATCAACACGTAAGTTAATCACCACCTTATCTATGCATTTGAGTGCTAATTATGTGCGTTTTCCCGGTGGGCTTAATCGGTTGTTTGTTAGTGAGGTTATGGCCGGATTCGGTTTGTTTACGCTGTGATTTTCTTGTTTTACGCGGAACAAATTAACGTCGGTTGTTTGCTTTTATGGAGCCGGCTTTGGCTTTTTGGTGTTTTAGTGTTTGGTGTAAATTAGTTTGAGTATTTTTTTAAAGCAAAGTTCGCTTTGGTGTTTGTTGCAACATAACTGATAATTGCTTAGCAATAATAAAATGAAAATATGATGTTTAGTCGGTTTGTTGTTTGCGAAACAGTCGGTTGTTTTTTGCTAAATAGCGTAAGCTAGCTGTGCATTAAAGCTTGGGAGTTTTTCATTTAATTGAAGGTAACACAATTTAGTATAGGTAGTATACACACTAATTTATTTATTGCTGTATTGTAGTAAATATGTATATTTATTAAACTCATAAGTATTTAATTTCAAACATCGTAGAATAAATGTTTCAATTAGTCAAAAAAATAACTTTAACTTTATTCAAGTTAATTTTTTGGCTAATTGAAAGATTCATTCTATGATGTTTGAAATGTAAATTACATTAAAGTATTAGAACACCTACTTTCTACTAACTTTACTGGAGTTTTATAAGAAGTATTAAAATTCTGTATTAATAGCTACATGAAATCCCACCATCTTAAAATCTTTGAGAGATGATAAAACTCAATTTATCAAATACTTATCGCAATTCGAACAGAAACTAATAACAGAGCATTCGCAATTTTATTTATGTTGTGTATATAATAACTAACAGCCTGATTAATAGACGTTAGCATACAGCTTTAATGCAGTTCTAAGGATATTAACATTTTCGTATTAATAGGAGATTTTTGAGTAGATTACTACTCTTAGTTTACAACTAATAATTTAATAAAATTGAACCCCTAGTTTAAGGAACAAGATCTGTGTTACAGAAAAGTAGGATTATTTAAAATTCATTAAATTATAACGCCCGCTATAAATCATAAATGACATGCTTCATCAGTATATTTTGAACTTCACTTGAAATCAGTGTTGTATACCGGTGGCGCATGAAGTAAAATTTCGAGTTTAGAAAAGCCTGAAAATTTGGATTTGCCGGGCTCGCTTCGCTCCGCCCGGCAAATCCAAATTTTCAGGCTTTTCTAAACTCGAAATTTTACTTCATGCTTAACTTTGAAGAGGAAACACTTGTTAGATGTAAATTTCAATTATATAATGCAGCAGGGGAAACACATTTTTGCAAACGTAAACATAACATAACCTCTAAATTACTCCGAGTTTAATCAGAGTGAAGTTGGAACACTATCAATACTTCAAAACAAACTAATAGCCTGTAGATTTTGTTTTATTAATCGCAAACATAAACATAACCTAACCTCTAAATTACTCCATACTACTAATTTATTATCGTAGTACCCGTAATTTAATGCACGCGATCTGTTTTATAGCAAAGTAGGGTTATTTAAAATTCATTAAATTATAATGCTTGTTATAAGTTAGGGCTGGGAATTCAAATATTCGTGAATATTCAAATATGAAACATTCGAATTAGTCAAATATTTAAACAAATAAACTATTTGAATTTATAAACTGTTTAGTTTTAAAAAATCTATTAGATATTTTCCAACACTAATTTATTAAAATATTTAAATATTCACATAGCTAAATTAAATTAGTATTGTATTAGTATCAAACCATTGACAATGGACACTTCGTGTCCGAAATGTACATTTGGTTACAAAATAAAGTATTGAAGAAAGGTTCTAAGTGTTTTTTAATCAAAGTATAATTATCTTCAAGTAACTCAATCAATCCAAATAAAAATAAGGGATTTAATATAAGTAATGTGGTAATTGTATATTCGCGAATATTCAAATTCCCAGCCCTATTATAAATTATAAATGACACGCTTAATCAGTATATTTTGAACATCAATCGTCATCAGTGTTTTATACCGATGGCGCACGAAGTAAAATTTCAAGTTTAAAAAAGCCTGAAAATTTTACTTCATGCCCTACCTGAGAAAGGAAAACACACGTTAGATGTAAATTTTAATCAAAGAATTTAGCAGGGGTAACACATTTTTGCAAACATAAACATAACATAACCTCTAAATGACTTTAAATTTGATTAGAGTAAGGTTTGAACACTATCAATAGTTCAAAACTAAGCATGTAGATTTTGTGCTATTAATCGCAAACATAACCTCTAAATTATTCCAAGTTTAATTAGAGTGATGTTCGAAACACTATCAATCGTTTGAAACAAACTTATAGTAAATTTGGTTCTATTAATACGAAATGTTAGCATCGTGTTTGTAAGGGCCTAGTAGTAATTAATTAGCATTAAACTATAACGATGTTAGTGGCGATTCTATTAATAAGGCTGCAACTGTCTTAATAGCTAGTTTTTGTTCAAATTGTTGTAATTAATTTATTGATTTTTACGATATATTGTGATGATTATGGTGATTTTCTTTAGTTTTGTAGCAATTTTAATAGATTTATTACGCATGTTTAACTATACTCGAAAGCTCTGGAAAATATTTTAAAACAGCTCGTTTACGCACGTTAATTTAAATAATCGTAAACTTAATTTTTGTCCGACTCGTCTAAACATTGATTTTTGTTAAAACAAGCCGAACCGGGTGGTCTTTTTTTAGTTCCGCGAGATGTCTGCAAAAATTCACCATACGGAAAAAATTACTCAACGCCGGAAGGCCCTCTTTCCGACCTCAGACAGTTCGAACGACACGGACCTGGGCCACATGAGCCCCCTGCACTCGTCCGACTCAAACTTCTCCGACATCCAAGCCCTCGACGACTTGGAGGCCGAATTCGAGAATGCCGACGAACAGCAGCACTTTTTCAAAAATAATTTGACCGATTACATAATACTCAATAAAAATTCGGGGTCTGATAACAACGGGCACCTTAAGAATCACAATAGTTTATTTAATTTGAATAAAAGGGAGAGGAGTGATTTATTTGAATTAAATGAAAATTGTGAGAGGATTAATTTTAATAAAAACGATAAGAATAGTCGTTTGAAAAG
This sequence comes from Philonthus cognatus, assembly GCA_932526585.2. Taxonomy (NCBI): domain Eukaryota; kingdom Metazoa; phylum Arthropoda; class Insecta; order Coleoptera; family Staphylinidae; genus Philonthus; species Philonthus cognatus. The sequence goes on from OW052243.1 coordinate 17,338,286, forward strand.
AACAAAACAAAATGATTTATTTAATTTTAATAAAACTAGTGAAAATTTTTATGCAACGGAACAAAATAATTTAAAAACTAATAAAAATAGTCGTTTAAATGCAACAGAACAAAATGATTTGAAATCTAATAAAAATAATTGTTTAAATGCAACAGAACAAAATGATTTAAAATTGAATAAAAATAGTAATTTAAATGCAACAGAACAAAATGATTTAAAAATTAATAAAAATAGTCGTTTAAGTGTAACAGAACAAATTGATTCAAAATCTAATAAAAATAATGCCCTAGAACAAAATGATTTATTTAATTCAAATAAACTTGACGAGAACGGTTGTCCAAACACAACGGAACAAAATGTAATTTTCAATTCAAACAAAAACAGTTTCACGCCGACGTCAAGAATTTTAAACTCTGACTCGAACATGTCACCTCTGTACTTAAGCCCCATGCACACGCTCATAACCTCACCAATTCTGTACTCGCCGAGAGTAACGAAGGCTTTAACTCCTTTAGGCAGATCTCCGACTTCCAGCCTGAAAACACCGAACGACACCACTGTCAAAATCAACGCGAAGAACCAAAAACGAAAGATGGAAACCACAGCAGGTGAACCGAATTCCGGAAAATTCTCACCGGCGGCGAAAAATATTAAATTGGATTTAACGACGGTTAGCAAATCAAAAGTGAGAACGGCCCTGTTCACCGAGTCGGATTTCGACATGGTCGTACCGACGAGCTCTTTCTACCCGAAAACAGTCGAAAAACACGAAAGGCACGTCCCGGTGGTGTCGACCTCGAAAAAATCGACAAAACGCAAGCCATCGGCGGTGTACCTATGCAACAACAAACGCAATAGTAAACGCAAGTACGGGCAAATCAACGCCGGGGTGATGCACAAGATCAAGAAACCCAAACGAAAGAAGGCCAATAAGGCCCAGTTGATCAAAGTAGCGTTGAATCTTTTAGACAACTCGCCCTTAAACGAGTATCTAAAAGACATTACTTCTTTGAATAACTCCGGGACTTTTAACAGAATAAAAAAAATTAAGGAGCCTTTGACAATCAACAAAAACACTACTACGGCAGACGAAATAACAATGACAACGAACGAAAATGCTGACATGACGACTAATGTTTCCAACAAACAAAACATGACATCTAATATTGCCAACATAGCAACAAATGTTTACGATAAAGAAAACGTGACATCTAATATTTCCAACATAACAACAAGAGTTTACAATAAACAAAACAAGACGTCTAATATTTCCAACATGGCAACAAGTGTTTACAATAAAGAAAACAAGACAGCCAATGTGAACAACAAAGAAAGCTTCACTAGGAATGTTAATGTGGATAAACGAAACTTGAGATCAAGTTCAAATTTACAAAATTCGGAAACAATGGAGACAAACGAGAGCGACGAGGAAGAAAACGACTTGAGCAAGAAGTTCTTCAAGTCGAAAAAGAGGAGGGGCATTGTTACGATAAACAAGAACATCCAAATAAACATGGAAAACGGGAAGTTTAAATTGCTCGATCGGAAAGCCTCCGTTGAAAGTAACCAAAAAAAGGAGGATAGAAAAGCTGTCTTTCAAATGTCGCTCGATGATTTCCACATGACGTCTATGAGTGTGTCCAACGTCGACATTGACACCATTTTAAACACCCTCGAGGATGATTTAAGTGAAACAAGAACTTATAATAATATATCATCTAATAATCAATCTATAACCACAATGGGAGGAACAAGTGAATACAACAAATCAATGAGAGGTACAAATGAGTGCAACATAACCTCAATGGTGGGTTCAAACAATAACAATAATAATAGATTCAGTGCTGACAACACAACCTCAAATGAATACAACCTAACTTCAGGAACTGGATTAAATGTTGACAATTCGACCCAGAAACAACTCAATGACTTAAACTCATTAGGAACTAGTGTTAACAACATAACCTCAACAAGGTTAAACGTCAAGGACCATTTTAGACAGACTTTTACCAATATTACCTCAACAGGATTAAACGTGAAAGATCATTTAAAGCAGACAAAGCAGAGTCTTGACAACATAACCTCAAAAAGATTAAATGTCGGGGAATGTTTGAGAAAGACAAGGCAGAGTGTTAACAACATAATCTCTACAGGAGAGAGTGTTAACAACATAACCTCTACAGGACAGAGTGTTAACAATATAGCCTCAACAACTGGATTATTTACAAACAACATAGCTTCGACGACAGGATTGTCTACGAATGACTCAGCCTCAACACTAACGAACTTTAACAGTGTGAACTCAAACGCTGAATTTAATACTAACATAACCCCAACAGGAGCAAACTTTAAAAACATAACCTCAACAGGAGTGAACTGTAACAACATAACCCCAACAAGATGTTCAAGTGCTAACAATGTAACCTCAAATTACAGTTGTGCTACACCGACGAATGTAAATTCTGGATTAAACCCAACCGGATGTTCAAGTGTTAGTGACGGATCTTCAGGTTTTAGCGACATGTCCTCAAATTACAGCAACTCTACATTGATGAATGTAAATGCTGAGGTTTTGAGAATAATAAACGACTTCAACGATGAATCGAATGAGAAGAGTTTGAGCCCGCCTAAAAATAATCTTAGTTTTTTCAGCCCTCGGCAGTGGGTACTTGATAATCCATTAAATCCTAATCCTAAAAATGGGAATCCCGAAACGAACATTGAGCGAGATTTAATCCTATCGCCAACCTCGCAAATGTGCAACATGGCCTCCGGGCTGGCGTTGAACAGCCCCAAAAAGGCGATACTCAACATTAACTCTTTGTTGGACGACGTCGAAAAGCGCACTCACACTTCTGTTACCGTAGAGATGAATTCCGGGAAGAAACTGTTTCCGATTTTCTCCAATGAGGGTGGAGCCAAAGTGGAGGTTAGGAGTAAGCTGGAGGGGATCGAGGTGAAACGGGGGAAGAAGTGGAAAAGCATCCCGGACGATCAGTACTTTTTGGATGCCGGGCAGAAAAAGTTCGGGCTGACCCAGTGCAACGAGTGCGAAACGGTTTACCACGCTGGGGATCCCAACGAAGAGATTTCGCACCAGGAGCTCCACAACTCGACGAATGTCCTCAAGTTTGCTGTAAGTACAAAAATGTAACTTATTTTAGGTTAAGTGTTAAGAGTGATAGCCTTAAACTGGGTATCAGATTTTAGGTGTTCCTGAGACCTTGCTCGAGGCTAATTTTGTTAAATTTATATATGTGGATCAAATATAAACGAGCCTTTATTATTTTTTAAAGAACGTGCTTAATAGAAAGCATCTAAATTTCTATAAATTAGTTTTTAACATAGTATCCTTTATTTAAAATACATTTTTCCAAAAGTTTTGGAAATTTTTCAACTCCGTTATCGTAGAATAAAGCTGAACGGGTATGTAATCAATTGCACATAAACGATTCTTTTGGGGATTCAAACAAGTGAAAATCGCATCGGGACTGGTTTGGACTGTAAGGTCGATGTTCAAATATTTGTCAAGTAATTTCTACAATTTTGTGATGAAGGAACAATACTTTGCAGATGGGACAATCTCGTCTTTTGTGTCGATTCTGAAGCCCTATCCAGGAGGTAGCAGTAGCAAATTGCATTTGTTGGTTCAACGTCATGTAAAAATCCACTAGGAGGACCTCTCTCCAGTCCCAAAAAAACCGTGGCCAACTCAGACAATTAAATTTTGGCTTTCACAGATTTTCCTTAGCCTTTGCTTCTCGCTTGATTTCGATGCACTAAATCTTATTTTCAAACTTTTTCCATGAAATGGTATCTTTCCCAAACTGGACCTGAAGTCTGTGGTAAATTTCAACTGGTTTCACGTTTTCGTAGGTGAGGAACTTAAGAATTACGCGTTGCGCAAAAGTGACAGGCCCATTCTTCACATTTATTGTTATAGCTAAAATCAAGCCCGTTGATATGGTTTCATAACTTTAAGTTTCCCAACCTAAAGACCTCAACAGCCAAATCACAAATAAATACCATTCCCAGAGCTCAGAAGACAAAGGCTCGTTATATTTGATCGACCCACGTAATTGTCTTAAACTGGGTATTAGGATCAAGGTGTTTCTGATACCCAGTAGGAGGCTATTTTTTCTAAATTTAAATAAATTTCAATAAAACAGCCTTGAACCGCCTGATAATTGTATGTTTACTTTGAGATCATGTTTACTTTAAAGTTATGTTTATTTTGAGGTCATGTTTACTTTGAGTTTGTTTTTTGTTTATGTACCGGGGCTTTAAGAATGAATAAAAGAGTGGTGGGAAGTTTCAGGAAAGGGATGTTTACTATGAGGTTATGTTTACTTTATGGTTATGTTTACTTTGAGTTTATGGTTATATTTACTTTGAAGCTATGTTTTTTATTTACGTGCCAGGGCTGGAAGAATGAAAGAGTGGTGGGATATTTCAAGGAGGGGAGGATTTTGAAAATCGTGCCAGGCGACTCGAAGAGCTGGTGGAAGAAAGTCAGAGACCTTTCTGAGGTCATCAACAGAGACCTAGGATATTACGAACAAGTTTTCCCCGTAGAGAGCTACCAGGTAGGATTCATATTTGTTGCTATAGCTTGTTTCATTTAACTAGTCAAAAAATTAGGTGAATTTGTGCTCATAACACCAAAAGTCTTCACTTATCAAAAGCGAATGATGGTATTAATATGTCAATATTTATTCGTGAAATTCGAAGAAATGCAGATTTATTTGTATCTCTGTGCAGTTTATCTGTACAACATAAACTGCACAGAGATGCAAATATATCTACATTCTCTCCTAATTAAATGAAAATGAAAAAAAATTAAATGTATATAGCTCTGCATGCAATTAAATTCAACATTATAACCAGTTGTGTTTGTTTAGTGAAACAACTTAAATAAATATTTGAGTATTCTGTCAGATATTTTCAACTTTCAAAACTTTCTCTTTAATTATTAAAGATTTACCTATGCATCCTAAACAAACAAATCGTCGGCTGCTTAATGGCTGAACCCAAATCAGTTGCTTACAAAATGGTCGAGTCGAACAGCATCGATGTATGCTCCGAAGAAAGTTACCCTGTCAAATGCGGCATTTCGAGGATATGGGTCGCACCCAGGTTTCGCAAGAAGAGCATTGCCACGGCTATGGTGCATGTGCTGAGGCGCAATTTCGCCCACGGTCTCATCTTAAACAAAGAGGACCTCGCCCTGAGCAGCCCCACGGAGATGGGCAAGATCTTCGCCAAGAAATTCTTCGGCACCGAGAACTATCTCATTTACCTGTCTTAAGTATTTATTTATTTATTTTTTAAGCAACAGTTTTACCTGTTTTTTTTTTAATTGTAACATTAGCCAATGTTTTAATATTTGTTTTTTTTTTACAAGATATTAGTTATTTTAATATATTATCTGTGTGTAGTTATAGAATATTTTAAATATTTTAAAAAATGAATTATTCAGTTTGAAAAAGCCATAATATATTAATTATAAACATGTTGGTTTAAAGGTAAAAGTCATTAAGTGCTATTTACATAATAAACGCTAATTAATAATATGTCTTTGTAGGTTTGGCCTCACATTGACAAGACGAGTACGTCACTAGTGTCGTGAACGTCTCGTGTACGTGTCGTGCTCGACTTGTGCTTGTGTCGTCATTATGTACCTCGTTCTTTAGTGAAAGAATGTATAAGATACAGAATCAAAAAAGAATGTATGTAATCTACGCAATAAAATAATTCAATATATATTGATTTTGTAAATTAATTTCACTTGGTTTTTTTTCACCAAGTGAATTTAATTTACAAAACCAATATATTTGAAAATGTTTTAACAAGTGATTATTGATGAAAAGGATCCGATAATTTAATTTATTTATTGTTATTATAAAAATATACCTCAAAATATCGTCTGATGTGACCCATAAGCACGGCACGTACACGAGAAAAGGTAAACAAAAGTTGTTGTCATGAGGTTTACATGACGTGCTCATCTCGCAGCATTGATGTGAGGCTGAACATAGTAAATCTGTGCTATTATTTTAAATTGACGTGTGACAATCATGTCGTGCACGTCACTTTATGGCCAGACCTTTAAAGTACTATTTACTTAATGACACTTGCTTTTAAACTGACCAATGTTTTTACACGTGTGAATATGAAAAAGGAACGGAAATGTACAGTTTTAAAAGCCGAAAACGAACAAACTATTCTCGAGTTTATTTGAATGTTATACATTTTTGTATTTTTTTTAATAAACAAATATTTTTTCTTATTCGTTTGTATTGAGCTGGTTTCCTAGGTAAATGTTTAAGGAATTCAACTACCCCACTTGAATGATAGAAATACATACGGATCTAAGGTAAGAAAATCGAGGTTGAATTTACTCTATGCACATTTCGGTATTTATCACCTGTTACATCACAAAATACAGCCACCACCAGACTAGTCCAACTGCTAGACCATGCGACCTTTTAATAACGAGGTACAAGCACCTTGCAGTGTTAGGAACTACGAGGGATTTTTGTATTTTATATTAGTAATATTTTAGTAAATATTGGTGAAATAATTCAGTCAGTGGCGATTTTTTTTCACTTCACCAGTGCTAAAACATCTCTCTTCTAATGATTTTATCTCAGCGTTTTCTTGGAGGATGGTTATTCAAAAGTAAACTTAAAAAATCTCTTAGTTCCCATTACTAGCTTGTAGCCTCCTCTCTCCAAGCAAAACTTACGTACACTAACCGGCTACACCACCGGACACTACAGCTTCCAAAAGCACCTCGCAAAAATGGGGAACACCAACGATACCACATGCCGAGGATGCAACGAAGAAGATGAGACAGCAAGACACATACTTCACGAGTGTCCGGCCCTGTCAAAACTAAGGGATAGTATGTTAAGGGAACCCGGCCCAAACGTGAAGGACCCGGATGGAACTGGTCCGTCGCACAAATATTGGCAATTGCCAGTAGTGCGGAATGGGTCTGACCATCAGGAGGCCTAAAACTTGGCCTAAGTGGGCACGGCTATGGCTGACAAACAATCCTTAGTCCTAGCCTCCTCTAAAGTAAAGTAAAGGTTACGAGTTTCCGCTGATAAACTTTAAAAGAACACCCAATGGAAAACTAGTACACACTTAGTTAAGATTTCATTATTTATTAGTTGACACTGCAACAATTGTTTCACCACACAATGGTTTCATCAGGCATATGAATGAACACTAACGCTATGTGTATTTCTTTATTAAAATCTTATTTACAACCAAAATGTAGAGTTGTAGAAGTGCGTTTAATAAAACAACTTTTAAGTACAAACAAGATAAATTCAAATTCAAAACTATTTGAATTCGAGAAAATAAGCTTACGCTTCTTATAGTTTGCACACTTTAAACATAATATATAAAATTACGAAAAAACTATTCGTGAAAATGCAAACAATGTCTTAATTAATAAGACAACTTAAGACGATAAATATCCATTGAAACAACTACTTCCCGTGCAAATACACCTCCGGATATTGAATTATACAATGAAATATTTAAAATCTTATTTAATTTGATTTGTTACAACGCTCTATTAAAGTATATGTAACGTTTAACTTTTAAGTACTTTTAACTACGTCACTGGAATGATGAAAAGCATTGTTGCCAACGCACTTTCAAATTTCAAGAGTTAATACGCTTTACGTTTGAAATAACCTCTAATTGGACCTTAAAAGCATGTATTTTTAATAAGAAACTCGCTTGAAATAGTGGAAATCACAGACCATGGAAATTAAATCACAAGTAGATTTTAAATATTTTTACCTACGCCACTGGAATTGTTGCCAACATACTTTCGAATCACAGAAGACCTATTTTTTTAAAGTTAAATACGCTTTACGTTTGAAATAACCTTTAATTGAACAGTAAAAGTATGTGTATTTTTAATAAGAAGCTTGTTTAAAATTGACATTGAAGTGGAAATTAATGTATAAGGAGATTTGTTAAGAAAGCATTTGAATAATTTTTAACTACGCCACTGGAATGACAATATAGAAAATCACTGCTGCCAACATATTTAAAAATCCATTGACTGTATATTTTAGTGTGTAGATTTTTAAACTAATTAGTACATATTAGTTATTATATTTGAGCTATAACAACAGGTACATCACAGCAATAATATTTCTAATTAAATTATACGATTCAAGTGGTTTTTAAAAAGTAAAAAATATATAGAAGTCAACCGACGCCCGCCATCTTGACAGCACAGCTGACTGTTTGTTTACAAACGTGTGTTATTTTACTTTCTAGCAATTTCCGTAATTAAACTATTCCGCAAGTTAAAGGCGAAAGTCATTAAGTGCTATTAAATACTCGTTTCGGAAATTAATTCGGTTAAAACTGGAAACATACGTAAGTGTCAATAATATTTTCACAGCAAGAAGCAACAATATTTTCATTACATATTTTCTTTCTTTTTTGTTCAACCTAAAAGTCATTTAATGATTACTCGAGTTTAAAAAAAACCTTCCCATTTTTCAAGAGGACTCATAATCTAAACGCATCTCATCTTTACCTCATTTGCAAAATTCATCAATTCATTAAATCACATTTTGATATGTCGTCCGTTGAAAGGTAAAACTCACTAAGCGCACTAATAGCGTCAGCGCGAGAGGTGAAAGTTGTTAAGTGATATTGATTTCTAGTGTACTTAATAGGTTTTACCTTGAAACCGACGTTAATGTGAAATTAATAACACTTGATGACTTTTACCTTTTCTAATAAAGGTAGGAGTCGTTAAGTGGTTGGGAAATCAATAGCAGTTGATGACTTTAGCCTTTTCGAAAGAATAGTGTTTGTGTGTTGTGGAATTCGCTTAAGCACTGCCTCTGAATAATAGTGTTTGTTTTTTAGTGTTGTCAGTGACGAAGATTGTAAAAAAAAAGTAATTCGTTGATGAATTTTTCTCAACATGGCAGCGGGAACTAAACGGATATTGGAATTGTGTGGAAACTCACCGGTAAGTATTTTTTCTACTTCTATTCTGAAATGTCATACTTATGTGTCCATCACAGATTAGTAAATGTAATACGATTTTTTATTATGTGATTTAGTGCAAAACGTGAACTCAGTGCAACTTAGTGGGCCTAAAACTTCGAGCTAGTCATTATTAAGTTCAAAGTTTGTCACTGAGTAAGAAAAAATCAATGGTCTTACCAGAGCTGGGCGGTACTCGAGTATAAGTAGACAAAATTTATACTCTGAGTACTTTTCGTGTACTCGGTACTCAGTCTACGGGTACTTTATTTTCAAAGTACCTGTACTTGTACTCGAAGCGGTCTTATGAGGGGTGATCAAAAAGTAAAGTTGCAGAATGTACACGTTTCATTGCAGGTTTAGTAACCTTACTTTTTGATCACCTCTTGTAGTTCACAAAATGCACCTAAGTACATTTGCATGTACCTACTAAAGTTTATTTTCCAATCAATTTGAACGGTAATTTTGTTAATAAACGTTGTGCACACAACACTAACTGTTGAAAAGTGATATCATCAACAAAATGTATGTTTAACTAATACCGTCAACTGTCATAATTAGACTAAATCGTCATCGGCCTCGGCTGATGCCCACTTATGTTAATTACATAAAATGACAAAGTTGATATAAAATAACAACTTCTTGTCTTCTTCTTCTCGAATCCTTATACCCTTTCAGGTGTCAGATAAAATAACAACCGAAAACAACGACATTTAAGTGAAAAATGACCTCAATATCGTCGTCGTCTCCTAAAAAATATCCACGCACTAAATGTCATTTTATGGAGTCCATCAAATTCAATCTAAAGCAAATCCAACTGCACAAATTGATTTAGGTTCAAAATCAATTCGTGGAGTTGGATTTGGTTTAGATTTAATTTTGTCGAGTTGGTTTAAATGTTACTGTGTGGAGGTGGGTAAGGTTAGGTTAGATGTCATTTTGTAGACATAGGTTAGAATTCATTTTTAAATGTTAATTTTGGTTAGGTTAGATGTATTTTGTGGAGTTGGGTGGGGCTTGATTAGGTTAGTGTTTTATTACAAAGCAGAACTTCACTTGAAACCAGTGTTTTGAGTTTAGAAAAGCCTGAAAATTTGGATTTGGCAAATCCAAATTTACAGGCCTTTCTATACTCGAAATTTTACTTCATGCTTAACTTGGAAGTGGACAACACTCGTTTAAAGCTTCAAATTGACAGTTTTAAACAAAACGAATGTCGGAAAATTTACAGTGTGATTTTCTGGAATTGGGTTTAGTTAGTTCAGATGTCAATTTGTGGAGTTGAGGTAAGTTAGGTCAGATATCTCTTTATGAAGTTGGGTTAGATGTCATTTAACAGAGTTAGGTTAGGTTAGAATCCATTTTGTGGAGTTGGGTTTGCTCTAGATGTCATTTTGTGGAGTTGGGTTACACACATCTAACCACAATGTATGTTGGGTTAGATCAGATTCAAGTGGTAGTTTATGTATTTCCCGCCAGTTTTTAAAGAAATCTCTTAGGATTATTCTAACGAATATCATCCACTCCCAGACTAAGCATTGGGTTTTTCCCGACGAAGCGATCCAGTGAGCGAGTTTAATAATATTTTTAAGACTAGAACCTTTTTAATTTCAGAACCTGCAAGAGGTGATAGCAGGCGCAAATCGGATTCTAAATGACACCGACGTGGTTCTACCCCATCCGACCATGTTTGAAAACTTCGACCACTTCCTCTCCCCCTCGAACTCCTCCCCGAGCAGAAACCCCCCTGGCTTAACCGCAAAGCCCCTCCTGAACTACGGCCTGGCCCCAGATTACTACGACCGAAACACTTATCCAGAAATCAAAATGCCCGCCAGCAAACCGACCAATAGCACAGAAGCCAGCACAGGCGTAGTCTTTCCTGAACCGAAGAAACCCGCCAAAAAAGAACGCAAACCGAAAGGTGAGAAAAGTGGAGAGGCGAAGGGGGCGAAGAAGGGCAGGAAGAGGAAGGTGAACGTGCAGAACTGGAAGGCGAACAAGGCGAAGCAGCTGCGATCCGAGTGCAAGCCGTACGAGACGAAGACCGGGTTGAAGCAGGCGAAGGCGCCCAAGCCGATTGATTGCAGCCGGTGCCGGTTCAAGTGCACGCTGAATTTCACCGAAGACGACCGCATCGCGCTCTGTAAAGCCTACTGGGAGCTCAAGGATTACAACCGGCAGAAGGATTTTTTAATCCAGCATGTTAAGACAGTCGAGCCGAAGCGTAGGCGGGAGGGTGCGAAGCGCCAGCGCGTTCTGGCCAAGCAGTATTATTTGAAGACGGCGACGGTGACTTTTCGGGTTTGCGCAAATTTCTTCGAGAAAACGCTGTGTATTTCTAACGGGCCGATTAACACGGCACAGGCCAGGAAGAATGATTTCGGGTGCTTCGTCGGGTCGGACAAAAGGGGGCACAAGACGCCTGGGAACGCCATCGGGAAGGAGCACACGGATCTGGTGAAGGCCTATGTTAACAGTTTTCCGCACATGTTGCCGCATTATTTGAAGGAGAAAGGGAAATTGGCGGCGTCTGGCGCAGCTTGGACTGAGAATTCTTAGGTATTATTTAAGAATTATGACATAAAAGCCTCCACCGTTAACAGTTTTAAGAGGTATTCAATGTGGATGCCGATTATTGTAAATTATCACTTATTATAAAGAGTGTTCGAAAACTCCCATGTTTGTAGTCGGCTGTGCACCAGTAAACATATTGTAAAGCATGTTGCGTATACCCGGTGATCTGAATCGGATATTCGTCATTAATTGAAAATTAAATATGTCAGTGAGTGGAACTTTTCATCTATTGCCTCGCAACTGCATAAACAAGCCGGCAACATGGCAAAGCAGCAAATGGACCAACCTTCTCAATATGAAGTTATCGACTTTGGCCAAACATTGTGAATGAGGGATATTATAAAATGCAACATTGCAATACACATAACCAAAAAAATGCAACGACAACCAAATTGTTAGTAATTTTTTTTTACTACCAACAAAAATGTCACCCTAACAAAGCGCACTGCGGTGAGAATAAAATGTGAACAGATTTTAGTTAATTATTATAAGAGCTGCATAATTCATTAATTTTTTTTTGTATAGTATGTATAACTTCATCATGAGCAATTTTTAATTAACAATTTGAGTAAATGTTTACATTAATATAGATAAATAATTAATATCTGAATTACAAGGATTTTTTTTGTGTAAAATCTGGACTTATGAGCTTTCAAAAGTAGTTAATCGATATAATAATTTGTTATTTCTCACAGCCTACTCCAAACGTGCTAGTTTTCAAACACTGATTATTAAGATTTCTGTAAAAGGCGAAGAAAATAAAGGCTAATTGGGCCCAAGCGCATATTTTTGTCTTACAATAAATCACGCTCGTATCTGTATTATTATTATATTTAAATAAACAAATATATAAGTACTTTTAAGTTGTAGAGTAAATGGGAAAAAACTTGGTAAGTTGTTAAGTTATTTATGATATAAAATATATAATTTTTTTTAGGGATATTTTGTACATACAGATGTTGATCGGTATTTGACAAAAACTTTGGTGATGTGTTTAAAACATGAAAAAAACATAGAAATACTTGCCAGAAAAATAAATTTGAGTAACAATGATATGTTATTTGAGAATAAGAAATAAAATTTTATGAATAAATGTTTCTTTTCGTATTTCTTTACAATTGTAACCAACTCCAGAATGCTCCATATGTGAAACAATAATTATTGGGGGGAGGAGATTTTTTCATATTTATTGGTCCCACACGAAAATGACGTCTACAGTCCACATCGGCTCAATAAAGGCGCTCTCCCGAAGAACAGGCGTGAAATTAAACACTAGTTTGGTGGTAAATAAATATAAATGGAACAGAAATGTTTATGTCGCCTTGGTTAGCTTAGTTAGAAGATAGAAAAAGAAACTAGTGTTTGAGTCTAGCTCGGCACGAACGAAAGGCGCTTTGTGGAGCTGATGTGGACTACTTGTGTACGTCGTCAAAGTAAATATGTAAAAAAATCCAATAAATTGCAACCAGTATAGAGTTCATTACATTTAACTAGGCCATAAGTTTTAAAAAATGCGAACATATTTTTACTTTTGTAGAGTTTTCTGTGCAATTATGTGATTTCCTTAAAAATAATGCCATTTCGATATCATAATTCACTTTTGATAAGTTAAACAAGTCACATTTTATGACTTTCGGTGTTATGAGTACAAATATGTTCTAATTTCTAGTTTACTATCCTTTTTAAAAAGGGAGGCATGTCACTTTCGAGTTCTATCAAGGGTAGACAATGCTTGTGGGAGAACTGGATCCTGAGTTTTCGAGGATAGAAAAGGAGAGACTGTGGTCGGGAAGTGGGTCCATCTATTTATGAACAGAGTAAACGTGATAATATTCTAGAGAAAACTGCTCCGGTTCCGTCTACACACATACACAGACACAAACGCGCTCGCTTTTATTTTCTCGTGTAATTTGATCCCGTCTACACCACTTGTACGATGATAAATTAGATGACCTTCAGAAAAATTAAACTATTCCGAAACACTTCTTTTATTTTCAGCGTGCTCGAAATTATGGACTTTAGGAATCAGATATATTTAAAAAAAGCTAAATAAACCTAAAATTAAACTAAAAATAAAAGAATAAAATTCAATGAGTTTACACAAAAGTAAATGGAGTCTATCTCACTTTGCCAGAATTCATTAGATATTATATTTATTTTGATTAGTTTTTTTTCTTCATAAATTCAATAAAAACAGATAAAACCAAATTTGGAAAATAATTTATATTATTGATGTACTGAATACACTACATTTTCAGATACTCGTCGTTTTTGAAAAAAGTTTAAATGTAACCTTTAAACGAGTGTTTAATGCATGAAGTAAAATTTCGAGTTTAGAAATGCCTGAAAAATTAACTTTATGCGCTATATAAATTTATTATCACCACAAAAAGTCTATTCGAAAATATTTCTTTTAATTTAGGATTTCAAGCGTGTTTCAAATTATGAACTTTGGTAATTAGTTATATTTTATAAAAACTTAAATTTACATTGAAATTAACAATTCTTAAATATATATTCAACGTTTTTGTTATTCTATACATTTAAGCAAATCCAAATTATCATTCTTTTCAAAACTCGAAATTTGACTTCTACACTAACTTTTACACTAACTTCCAGTGAAATCTCCAACTACTTGGTTAGAGTGAAATAAATTTAGTATGTGAGTTATCAAATGTTAAAATTACGTGAAATGTGCTATGATGGATACAACACTATTTATTTTTAATTTTGTTTAATATTATTTAATGTGTCAAATTCGTGTTCCGAACAGAACTACCCATTTGTTAAATCTTTAATCGTATTATTAATATAAAAAATCCCTGACTTTTTGTTAAAAACACGGAATTTCCCTGACTTTTCCCGATGAATAAAATCCCCTGACGTTTTCCTTTCACATGAGTAAAATTTTGGACTATAGCAAAATGTTTTAAAATGGATTAGTACTGAATTTTAGGGGGTTTTTCGATCATTGGGTGAGGTTGAAGATTTATAAGTAAAATTCCTTCTTCGTTATAATCTTTTATAGGTATTCATCTATATTTACTGAGCACTTTTCGGTTAATTCGGAATTAGGGAATTCCGTCGGTATATTTTTCAGTAATTAGCATAACACAATAACCATTGTCCCCATGCAGCCACACGGGGGATGCCATAAATTTCAATCCGAAAAGTAGGTATAGTGTATTCATCGCTCTTTTGCTGAGCAATAAAAATCGAACTTGAATACCCTCAATAAAATTATAATCATTATACAACCTTGCGGCTACCGGCACTGCGGGTGACCAGCGCGGGGAGTAGTTGGTGCGCGCCGACAAGGATGCTAAATCGGTTCTATTTCGCCTCGCACAACTACCTGCGTGTTTTTGGAAAGCAAAAATAATCTTTTTCGAAATGTTCCCTAAAACCTACTCCGATCCAGGGGTATCCATTGGATTTCCAATGGGAAAACCCTGTATGCATTTCCAATCATTTTTGGAATGTTTTTCTGTGAATTGGTTTGATAATTAGCTTTTAATGTTGCTTTTACCCCCATTTTTGTGAGTACAGGTCGTTTTGCTTGGTTCAAAATTCATCATTTTATCAGCAATTGTGTTAGTGCATATTTCGTTCTCGGTTTTCTCATTGTTTCTTATTGTGCCTACTCACGGATTTTGTTTACTTTTTGCTTATGACGACTACCTATTTTTGTCAAAATATGTGGCGACCCTGGGATAATTTTTTCATCATGGACCAAAATCAATTGATTGAGGGCGCCGTTGAAGCTGATAATAGCAACACTAAAATTTCAGTAAAGAGCCAGGGTATGTATTTAATAATATCATATAAATATATAATATTATTGAAAGTATTTAAAAATATTTTTACTGATCCAAATCGCTAAAGCCATGTTCAGAATAGCAGTGTCCAGCGCATTAAAAATTGTAAAAATTCATTTATGTTATAGTATTCTACATACTTTAAAACACAAGAATATACATTGAACAATTTTAATTTATTTATAACAACACTTCTTTAATATCTAATAATATCTTTATTACATGTTTTATTATTTTGACAAAATAATATCACATTTTTACGTAAAAAAAGAATAACAAGATATATGCGTTTTGGGATTCGAATCATCTATGTTTAGATTTGAATACGGATAGCGAATCATTTCTCATCGAAGTATTTGAATAACCCTTTTGAATCCTCTAAAAGGATTCGAACCATCTTGCCCAGCTCTGGTTGAATATAACATCAAGCAACGTGTGCCTTTTTGTTTTGTCATTGCTACACAACTATCAATCATCTATCAAGTCAAAATTTTAGTAAACCAAAATTCACAGTGATTCACAAAAGAAGAATGGGCGCACCGCCACCAAAGCGCCGAAAGGCGATAGCCGCACCAGCCGCCAAACGCCGACCCACCGAATACCGCAGGAATCCGTTCTTCAACTTCCTGAAAACATTCAAAGTGAAACACCCGATGCAGCCGGAGCTTAAGATCGCCGTGCAAGCGGCGCGGACCTGGCAAGCACTGCCCGATAAAGAGAGGAGGAGGTTCACTAGGTGTTTTCCCGGGGAGGAGAACCACGGAGTTGTTCAGAAGGGGCCGGAGCCCGATGTGAATCAGGCGTGCGGGTTCAAGAAGGCCAGAAAGATGGCGGCGCGGAAAGGTTGCGGTAGTGGTAGGAAGCGCAAGGGGAGGAGTAGGAGCAGGAGTAGAAGTAAAAAGAGGAGTAAGAGCAGGAGCAGGAGTGGGAGTAGCAAGTCAAAGGGTAGGAAGCGCAGCAGGAGCGGGCACTCGAAACGCAGACGCTCTCGCAGCCGCAGCGGATCCTGCGCTAAGAAGCGACGCACTAAAAGCCGCAGCAAGAGCCGCAGATCCAGGAGCAGGAGTAAAAGCAAGTGCAAATCAAAATCCCGTTCGCGCTGATGATGATCAGCGATCGGTCGGTGAGGATGTTGGAGAGGCTGCGCGACCGGTGCAAGACGCCGCAAAGGAAGGCGCGGATCAACTGCGTCCTCAACAAGTACAAGAAGTTCAAGAAAAAATAGGTGTGGAAGTCATTTTCTGATTTCTTTTCGATGCTGTCCATTTGTTCTTTTCGTGATTAATAAAAAAACTACTCTTGTGCTATGACAAAAAGTGTGATTACTAGACAGTGGATTTCTAGCTATAGTATACGAATCACGAAAAATGTGATAATTTGGCACTAAGAATTTTTTTGCTTTTTTTGTCATTTAGAACTTATTTTTATTTTTTATGCCTATTTTAGATTATTATGTTTATTTAAAGCATTTTCTTAAAGTTTTGAAAAATATTTGATTTTAATAAAAAATTACGCTTATTTTAAATAAATAGGCAATATGCTAAAACAAAAAAATCTATTTTGTACCGGGGTTGTTAAATAAAATGTATTTTTCATTTTAACTAGAACAATCAGTTTTTTTTACGAAACGTGTTTTTTTTCATTGAAACACCGTTTAAAACTTTAAAACATGTTTAAAATGATGTTGCTTTCTCACATATAATATAGTTGTAGCAATTGATTAAAAATATACATATTGATAACCGAGAATATTTTGAACTTCATGATATTTGGATGTTTCACATGCGTGGCGCATGAAGTAAAATTTCGAGTTTAGAAAAGCCAGAATTTGGCTTCGCGCTACGCGGCCAAGCCACATTTTTAGGCTTTTCTAAACTAGTTCAAATTATTGGAATTTATTAAGTTTTCTTTCTTGTTACATAAATAGCTATTTATAATATAGTGAACACAAATTCTGAATTCAGTATAGTTTTTAATTGTTTTAACAGAACTAAGACAGCTGTAAATTTAAACAAATGATGTTACAATTAAATTTGCAATACTTTAAACCACCAATTGAAAATGTCAAAATGAATATCCAACTCCAACGTTATTCAAAAATATATTAATATCGATCATAATAATCACCAATACGTATTGCAAAATTCCTGCTGCGTCGAGAACTACTTCAATTATTTTTTGTTTTTCTGTTTAAGTTAAGCGTTTAAAGTAGATAAAAAAAAGGTTGGCAAACCTTCGTTTAGAATAAGATTTGGTGGTCAATTGTTTTCATGAATAAATAACCCAATGATTGAGTTACTTGAAGATGATAATATTTAAGATATTCTTGTTTGAGTTACGTGAAGGTTAGTTTAATGGTAATTAGTTAAGTTATTCCTTTATTCCTTTTACTTCACTTTTTAATTTTAATTCTATATGTACATTTCGGGTACAATGTACCCTTTATCAATAGAAAAAACTAATTGACATTTTCGTAAATAAATAAAAATAGAAATACAACTATTTTCACAACCAAGTGCGATTTATTTGAAATCAGATAAAGGCAGGCTAGTTTAAGGAATTAAATTTAAAAGTGGGTTGTTTAAAGGACTTAAATCAAAATTTAGAAGGTTATTCCTATTTTTGTGCATTTCAATTGCTTCTAACATGTTTAGTTGAAAATGGTTAGATTCTTTTAGTAATTTCAAATTATTTATAATAAATTTGTGTCCCGTGGTTAATGTATGATGAGCTATCGCAGATTTATCTGGGTTATGGTTTTTAGTATGGTAAATATGTTCTTTAAAACTAGTTTTTAAATTTCGTATAGTTTGTCCAATATACATTTTGTTGCAATTGCTGCATTTTGATGAATAAATCCCAGACTTTTTATGATCATCAATTTTCTTAAAAGTATTCCCCAATAAAAGTTTAATTTTGTTTTTTGTGTAGTATGCAGGTTTAAGATTGAATTTTTTGTAAATTTTATTAATTTGATTAGTTAATTTTGGTTCGTGAATAATTTTACAGTAATTTTTATTTGTATTAGATTCTATTATTGGTTCTAAACGTGATGCTAGACGAATGGAATGTGTTCTTTTATGTTTATTGATTTAAAACATTAAATTACGATACTAACATTATTCAGAAATTAACCCGAAATGTACATATAGAATTAAAATAAAAAAGTGAAGTTAAAGGAATAAAGGAATAACTTAACTAATTACCATGATAATATTTGATTAAAAACACTTAGATCCTTTATTCCAAACTTTATTTTGTAACCAAATGTACATTTCGGACACAATGTGTCCACTATTAATGGTTTGATACTGAATACTAAAAAATAATTTTTATTTTTTAGTATTTAGTATCAAACCATTGATAATGGATACATTGTGTCCGAAATGTACATTTGGTTACAAAATAAAGTGTTGAAGAAAGGATTTAAATGTTTTTAATCAAATTGTAGATATTTTGAAATGTATAAAAGAAAAACCTTTTATTTTGAAATACTCCTACATAACATAACACGTAAAGAAATTTTTTTTTTATTTTTAACCTGTTAGTTGTAAAATTTTTATTTAAAAAATATTGATAAGCATATTGAATACTAAATAATGTTATAGTTTTTATGTATTTTACTCATTTAATGCTTTTTAAATGCTTTTTTAAGTGCTTTATTTCACATTTTTTACACTTTTTATCCGCTCTTTAGTGATTACAATTTATGATTAACTTTTCATTATCTACTTTATGTAAACTAGATAAAAAAAAAAACACTATTTTTAACATATTTTACATATTAAGAGCCAGCCGGGCAGACAGATATATAAAAAAAAATGGTGGATATTGTCGTTAAAATTGTGATTATATTTACCCAAAAAAGTTCAATACATTGTTTTCACTTGTACTACATAAAAAAAGGGGAAAGTGTGAATGGTGTAAATAATGAACTCTGAACAAGGCTTTACATTTTTAATTATAGAATCTTTATCTCATAATGGTTTTTATTAGTTATAGAAATCCCAAGTTCCCGCCAACGAAATAACCAGGCAAAACATAATAATTTTTCACCCGACGCTAAACGCATTATAAAGGACGTATATCGAGGTCTTAAAGATGTTCTTGGAGTAAAGAATTTTTTGGAAATAGCAGTAAAAATTCTACGAACCAAATAACAAATCGGTGCGATAAAGGGGTTGTGCAAAAATTACGCCTAAAGTATTCAATAAAATTAGAAAAATTAAATTACTTATGAAGTAATAAAGGCTAAAAAGACACCTACACTAAAAATTATTAATAATATTTTGAAAGAAAGGGAAATTATATGGTGTAGTAACAACATTATGGAAATCCTTAAAGGACAATGGATTTAAATTCGCCACTATAGATAAAAGGAAGCATCTATTGGAAAGGGAAAATATAAAAAAATGGCGATACGAATATTTACAGAAAATTCAAAAATATAGAGACGCTGGAAGAAATATTTGTTATTTAGATGAAACTTGGTTTGATACACATGATACTTCAAAAAAAATGTGGTCAGACCAGACAGATAATAGTATCATGAAAGTTCCTCCATCTAGAGGAAAACGAATAACAATTTTACATTGCGGCAACGAAAATGGATGGGTAAACGATTGTTTACTTCTATCGGGAAAGCAGATCTCTAAATGCCATCTGATTATCATGACGATATGACTGCGGTTTTATTTGAAAACTGGTTCGAAAATAAACTGATACCGAATTTGGCCAAAAACTCCGTAATAGTTATGGACAATGCATCATACCATAGTCGACAAATTGATGAGGCACCGACTACGTCTAGTAAAAAATCAGAAATATCTGATTATTTATATAAAAATGATTTATTTTACGAGGACAACTATACAAAGGCGCAGCTTCTGGAAACACAAACAAACAAAAAACCATTTTATATTGACACATTGGCGGAAAAAGATGGGCATACGGTGGTACGGCTACCCCCGTATCACTGTATTTTTAACCCAATTGAATTAATCTGGGCCCAATTGAAGCGAACATTAAGAAACAATAACACTTCACCGAATTTAAACAAAACAGTTATAGATAGTATCAATATGGAAATGAAAAAAATTACTTCGCTTCACTGGCCGAGATGTGTGAAACATACTATTAGAGTGGAAAAGGAATATAATACATGACTCAAATTTTCAATTTATTATTAATATGGAAGATACCGACGACGAAATCGAAGAGTCCTCAGATTCAGAAATTTAACTTTTAATTTATTAGTTATGAATGTACACTTCTGTGCAATAAAATTAAGTACACAAAATATGTTATAGTTTAAAACGGACACGATGAGTTTCTTAGTTACGTAAATATGTCAATTCCTTAATGTCAAAATGCCGCGTCATTTAGACTACAATTCAAAACTTTGAATTCTAACTAAAATAGAAGATGATTATTCTATTATACAAATTGTTCGATTGGTGAACATCAGTAAAGTCACTGTTTTCAGAGTTAAGAAACGGTGGAAGCAGTAAAGAAGTGTTATGGTGTTTTATTATTTATTGAAACTGCTGCTAGGCAATTAAAACAGACCCGAATTATACAACTAGAATATTGTAAAAAATAGTTATGACGTGCTTAATTATATTGCACAGAAGTGTATATAACAATTGTAGTAAAATGTTTAGTTAACAGTATTTTGTTTAAAATTTTATATTTGCATATGTAAATATTGTTTTATTAAATTACAATGTAATTCAATTAATTAAAATTTATTTCTAACCTTACACTTTCCCCTAAGTGTTAGATAAACATCTTATTACAATTTTCAATAATACAAATATACGTCTGATCAGGGCATTCTTTGCATCCGAAGAAAACAAATATTGGAAGATTTATTTTACTCACGACCTCTGAATAGTGCGAAGGGTCAGGATCGCAGGTATATTTTGAGCCGGCAGAAGAAGAAACAGATCGTAACCTCTAAAAATCGGTAGGACCGCCGACCGCTATGTAATGGATACATTTCTGCGGGGGATGGGCCCGAATTTCACGCCTTATTATAACATCTGACGTTCCGGAACCGAATGCAAAATAGGAAAGGGTCTTGAAAGGGAAATACTACCTGATGCCATTGACACACTTTTACTTATATGAATTGTAATTACTACAATTAACTTAACATAAGTTAATAAATTCCTCATAGTAAGTTAAATATAACGCATAATTCGTTTCATATTTAAAACCTAATATAAAGAAAATGAAAAAGGAAGTGAGCAACGAAAACATCAAAAATGCAGATTACGGGTAATGAAAAGATATTGATTTAATAAAAAAATATTTTAATTGTTCTAAAAGCCCAGAGAATTTGGCGAGGTCGCGCAGCGCAGCGGACAGGCCGAGCCAAATTCGGGCTTTTCTAAACTCGAAATTTTACTTCATGCGCAGCCGAGCGTAATAAACGCTGAAATAACTGAAATATTGTGAACAAATGAACTTTACTCGAAATCGTCGTTTTATACGCTCGGCTTTGCATGAAGTAAAATTTCGAGTTTAGAAAATCCCGAATTTGGCTCGGCCGCTCCGCTGCGCTGCACTACCACGCCAAATTCTCTGGGCTTTTCTAAACTTGAAATTTTACTTCATGCTTCGCCTGGGAGAGAAAAATGCTCGTTTGTGTGTCAATGGCATCAGGTAGTATTTCCCTTTCAAGACCCTTTCCTATTTTGCATTCGGCTCCGGAACGCTAGATGTTATAACAAGGCGTGAAATTCGGGCCCTTCCCCGCAGAAATGTATTTATTACATAGCGGTCGGGGGTCCTACCGATTTTTAGAGGTTACGATCAGGTCCTCAAACCAAACCATTTAGCGTCTTTGTCGTCCCGGTCCAACTACCCCCTGCGCTGGTCACCCGCAGTGCCGGTAGCCGCAAGGTTGTATAATGATTATAATTTTATTGAGGGTATTCAAGTTCGATTTTTATTGCTCAGCAAAAGAGCGATGAATACACTATAACATTTTAGTGCCCGCTGAGTGTTGTCGGTGTTGGTCAAATGGCACACAATAAGCGTTTATAAAATTTTAATCGGAAAAGTACAAGTATATCACGTAAAAATCGTTCAAAATGAACAGATACTTATAGTAGTCAGTGCAAAAATCACAAATTTCTGAAACTGTTATTATTTATTAAAAGTATGGTTCATTTAATAAAATACGCATCTTGATTAAAATATATACTGTGTCCATTTTGGGATCTGTCTTTTACTTTTGCAGAATAAACACTCATGTTGAATTGAATTATAGCTTTGTGTTTTAATAAATTTGATGCCAAACACTGCCTTTTCATAGCAACTACTGTTTTAACGATTTTATTTTTGTATAATCGTTCACTATTTTCAAGCTATATTTCAAATGAAACTGAGAAGAACTCAAAAATAATACCTCGAAAATACTGCTAGTAGGTAAAGAAATGATTCTAATTTTATTGTAATCATTTTGGTTTAATAAGCGATACAAACTCAAATTCAAAGACAATGCGCCTTGAAACGGGACACACAGTATATTTAAAACTATTTTAAAAACTTTCAAACGGTAATAACTCAAAAACTAAAAAAAAAATGACTTAACTGCATTTTGCACTGGCCCCTTCAATTGAAAAAGAAACCCTTGTCGATCAGTAGATTTGATCTGATCAATAGGATTGATCTGATTAGTTGATGTATTTGTTTTACTTTTTATCAAAAATTAAATAGTTTAGTATTTTTCGTTTTTTGTATAAAATAAATAATACTTTATGAATTTTACAACGTTCACATATAATTTCATAAAATCTATTCTCTAATAACGCAGAAAATAAAATTGTAAAAGGAAACGCATGAATGAATATAACACGCATCCTTAGCTCGTTAAAAGAAAGAAAAAAACGTGTTTTCAAGATTGAAAAATCAACATCTGGAATATGATACAACGAGAAGCGCGGAATAAAGGGTGAAAGCAATTGTCTCTCTCTCACTCTCTCTCTGAGACTTGATTTCGCGACATCTGGATCAAAATAGTCGTAGCCGGCCGACCGCAGGAGGCCGTACTGGTGTATATAGGCAAACATATACACTATTTTGGCATCCTCCGCTCTGCTCCCATTCTCGTGTTCCCAAATTTTATATGGGGACTGGCTAACTGGATATATATGAACTGTGGTTCTATATTTAAAAAACAAAAAAATCTCAGAAAAAATATGCATCCAGGTTTACATTCCTTGGCATGTTCTTGATAAGTATTGAGAAAATCAATCAAATCTGCTGAATCTAGACATTTAGAACTTTGACATTATAGAGGCACTTTTTAATGAGGAATCTAGTAGCATATTTTGTTTTAACATAACTATAACATTTACCCGGGGACCATAGCCAATATTTTTTTCTGAATTTAGTGATGTATCACACTCATCATATATTTTAGGTTTGATATTTTTAAATATATTTTCTTTTTTGAAAGTGTGCCTTGGGAACAATGATGTCATATTTATTAATCAACAAAATCTTGAAAGCAGTAATGCAATGTTAGCAGTCAAAATTAATGAATAACTGTCATACAAAAGATTAATAATAATAAGTATCGATTATCACCATAGCGCGGATTTTTGCAGGGATCGCTCGTGAACCGTCGTCGCCCAGTCGAGTTAAGTATATAACACACGCGGCTGGGCGTCAAATACACAAACGGGCGACTGCATCACCAGACACAGCCGCAATCGTCCACTTGTGCATTCGACGCACAGTCGCGCGCGTTATATGCCCAACTCAGCAGAGCGGCTCCGGTTCATGGACGATCCCTGCCAAAATCCGCGCTATGATTATCACACATAACATAAAGTAAAAAAGTGTCGTGTCCAAATTAAGAGCAACAATAAAAATGCATTATTCTTCACACAAGAATGGACGAATTTCATTGGAAGTGGAACACTGGTTAATCCATTGATAATGGTCACTTTGTGTCCGAAATGTATGTACATTTGGTAATTCAAATAAACGTGTGAAGAAAGGTTATTAATGTTTTATTCGTCAAATTGTATTTATGTGTCAGAATTAAGGCTACTCTCAACCCGAACAAACTTATTTGCTTTTAAAATTGCGATTCAGGTTATTAATCAGAGTTGAGGTTATGTTGTTAACCACTTTGAATTATTTCATTCTCTTAAAATTATTTATTGTGTACAGGGTGGTCACATTTAGGTGTTACTATAGGAAATCTTGTTTAGTAGAAGAGATAGAAAAACACAGACTCAACAACGAAAGTAAAAGTTTGCCATCCTCTTTTGTTTTCGAGGTATAGCCAAAAACTCACTATTTTCCATTTTCGACTTTTATTTTTAGATTGAGGATGCGCTATCCGTTTTTTTCTATCTCTTCTACTAACCGAGATTCCCTATAGTAACACCCAAATATGACCACCCTGTACATATTAAATTAATTAAAAACAAATGTCCAGTTTCACGAACTTCAATTAAATCTTATTCGTAGATTAAATTTATCTGTTAATTGGAATAGATATTTTCTATGTCGTAAATATCAATGTGATGTGAATCGATTGATTTTTTGACATGTATGTAACTATTAATAGGTTTTAAACTACGAATAACTATTGGTGAATTTAACTAATGTTAAACCACGCAATAATCAATAAAAAAAAATAATTAGATCAAATTTGTCTTGATCGTCCAGATTTTAAAATTATTTATTGTGTACATACTAAAATAATCATAAACATAAAAGCATTTTAAAAAAACAGATAAAATTTGTTTTGATCATCGAGATCAGCGTCAGTCTTTTCTTAGAGCGTAGTAAATATCGTCGGGGCTCACGTTCAAAATAAGCCTTTGGTGAATGTCATTTGACTTCTGATCAGTCAGCAGAAGCCTTGACGAACCCAATTTGGCGACGGCTGCAAGGGCCAGAGTCACGGAAACCATCGGAAAACCGTCGATTCCTGCCACCGAACTCAACATAGTGTAAACATCGGCGAAGGTCGTCTCGTCGACACCTGTCCTTTCAACCTGTAAATAATATTAGTATTGTAATATACAACCATACGCCAATGTATTCAAACACCATATTTAGTGCTAAAAGTGACTTTAAAGGCAAGGCCCTAGCCAAGCCAGGGGGGAATATGGGAGTTCAAACGTTCAAGCGGCCCTGTAAGAGCAAAAACAGTATTTTTCCCATTACACCATTAAACCCCCATTTTTAAACGATTAATAACCTCCTGTTTCCAATAAGGGTTGTATAGGGTATATTACATGATACTAATTCTTTAGACAAAAAAATTGGATCCAATCTCTTAACGCCGTGTAATACAGCAAATGGAATGATAGTAAATTCTTGTAGGAAATGTTCTATTTTCATTACATCTGGAGCACTTCTAAAGTCACATTTTAAAGACATCTAAAGTCGCTTCTAAGACTAAATGTGAGGTTATGAATACGAGCCTATCATTTTATGCCAGCGGTGTGTCAATTTATACCAGCTTTTACAGAGTCTCACGAATGATAACCTTAAAAAATTGTTTTGTCAGTTCTTACCTCAGCAACTACGGCTTGTAATATGAGCTGCTCCAATCGGGAACACCGTTTGATGGCGCGTACTTTGGGTTGAGTAATCATCGCATTTAGGGCTTCGTTCACGTGCCCCATTGAGACTAGTGTGTGGGGGCCTTGGGATTCTGCTATTTCCGCCGCTCGCCGGCAAATGTCCAACGCTCGTCTCGCGTCACCCGAAACCGATGCCACTTTCCTTTAAAATACACTAGAGTAATGAAACAATCGACCACCCTGATTGTAGGAAAATTAGTGCGTGTAATTTGAGCGCAAAGTGTGATTGGCGATCTTAAGAGATTGTCGCTCTCGGCTGCGTGCGAGCACCAACTTATTCTTGCGATCACCAATCGATCACTTTGCGCTCGCGATACACAAATAATTAGGTATACAGCTTTATCAATAATATATAAATTTATGATAATGATTGCATAAACTGCAAACAATAAGTCTTTACAGTATATTCTGAATATTACAATATTTAAGTGTTTTATACCAGTGGCGCTTGAAGTAAAATTTCAAGTTTAGAAAAGCCTAAAAATTTGGTTTAGTTATTTCGGCTATACGACAGAACCAAATTTTCGGAATTTTTGAAACTATAAATTTTACTTTATGCTTAACCTAACAGTGGAAACACATGTTAAAAGTTTCTAATTGAACACTTATAAAAACAGAGAAAGGTCAATGATTAAAAAAAAAACAATGTATGCCTAAACATTTATGGAGTATACATTGTAATATGTATACTTCAAAGAAAAATTCCTTGTATTTATAAATATATAAATTTACAAATGTTAATAGACAGTTTTAGTTTACGGTTTTGCAAAATACAATAACGCTGTCTGTTACCAGGCAACAAGTAAGTTTAATATAGACTTTGGCATTACCATCTTTCGTAACACGATAAACTAAAACTTTCTATTAATTGAAATTGAAGGTTATCGCTTCATTTACCTGGCAACGAGTTGTATAGCATCCGGATTGAAAGCGTTCGTCCCCATCAATCGTCTCATCACGATCTCCTGGAGTTGTTTGTGCGTGTATGCTTGGAATGTCAACCTCGTCAAACCTAACCTGCTCGTCACCCTTCCCATTAGTAACCTATAAAAAATTGAACAATTCAGCAATTTAATTTCTAATAATTTTTTTGCGAATATTACAGATTTTGCGAATATTAAGGCACGTACCAAATACCGAATTTCCAATAAATTTTGCGAATATCATAAATCTTGCGAATATTAACCAAACAAATATTGCGTTTGTGAACGTTCGCGAACATTTGCAAACACGATTATTATTTAGTGTGTACCATAGCCGCAAATACGAACGCATTCGCATGAAAAAGCAAAGAAACATTCGTCTTGTTTACTATTCGCGAATGCCAGGCTCATTTGGTATGGATGCGCCTTTACAGATCTTGCAAATATTACAAATCTTGCTAATATTAAGGCGCATCTACCAAACGAATGTTCCGTTTACGAAGATATCGCCTCTTTTCCAAACAAATCCTCCCCCTCGTCTAATCCACCGTCCGACTCGATTTTCTTCTCTTTTATAATATACAAAACACAAAATATACAAAACACATTCGCGATTTGGCGAGAAAAATTACCTTTCGGGTAAATCCATCGTGTTGGCAATCGTGATGACGATCAGCTGCGCCGTGGCTTTGGTCGGCCAATCCAAGAGGTTGTAAACGACGTCTTGTCTTTTGGTGCATAAAATGTCCAGTTCGTCCACCAGCATCACGATAGCTTGGCTCTGCCCTTTTTTAGAAGTCTTCGTGAACCTGGCGTCCAGCATGCTCTGCGCTTGTTCCCACGCCACGGTTTTTCCAGTCAATTGTTTTAATATCTAAAATGTAAATTAGAGATTAACACGTTAAAAATGCTAAAACTGGTCAATTTTTACTTAAAGAGGGAACAAATTTTATTTTAGTTTCAAAATTATTTCTTCATTCCTCTAGCGCACACAGCCAGCCCTTCAAAAAATGTAAATGGCAAGAGCGGTCAAGTGATACATCATTTTGAAGCTGCTATGTTGTTTGCAAAAAAAAAATATACACAAGACAAGTATGCTTCATTATTTTAAAGTCGCTAAATATGGCTCGGTTTTATTTATGACTTTTTTCAAAAGCCATAAATCTATTGTGTAAAGTGTTAATTTTAAGGTGTTATCACGGTCGCACTACTGGTGGCAAAAATGCATAAGATCTGTGATGGTCCTTTTGGTTGGTGGGTGCTGGGGTGACGAAAATTAAACACCACATTATGAAAAAAAAAGATGACGATAATATCTTTTCAGTTCCCTTTTAGTAAAGGTCTTTATTTATATTTCCTTTAAATATAATGAGTGTATAGTAAGGCAAACATATAAAATGAATCCCTATTTATTATTTTCATTTGTTTGAATAAGCATTGCATATTGTTTCTCATAAACTAAAACAACATTTATGTATCATATATTGCACAAAATTTCTAAGAACTTCATGCCAGCACGCTACAAGTGTTCACTCACTTAGGTGCTTTGAATTATTATTGTTACATCTGGATATTCATTACGTTGAGCAGAACACTGCTCAATATAAAAAAAATATATTATAGAACGGATGTTAATTTGTTGAAAATATATGTACTCATGTTATGTAATAGTAATAATAATAAAATAAAATAAAATAAATAAATATTTCATTAATTCCAAAGTCGAATACGTTAAAATACTACAATTTAGTTAGTCTTGGGGTGGCTCAAGCCTGCGACCCATACCCCGGGTGCACGTCTGGGACACATCACCATTTTTGTTTACTTACCTCAACGTAAGACTGCCTGGGTTCAGTGAGCCTCATTCCGTTAATACTGACAAACGTGAAATCAGGAATATCCCCACTTTTTACCGTCTCTTGCAAATTCCTTATCACTTCTGTTACGGTTGCCGTTTTTCCAGTACCCGGCACACCCGACACATACATACACCTACAATCAAATACACAAAATGAGGCTAACTTAAAATTTCAAGAACACTCTATAAGTCGCTTTACACACACGGGAATGCTCGCAGAAATTTATTCTAGAATTTTATATAAAAGTTTTGCTATAATTTTATATCTAAAAATATTTTTCCTTGTAATACACAGCAAAGAATTATTTTTTGAAGAATTACTATCATACGCACTCGCATTACAGCAAATATCATATGTGCTAGTATGCATGGACACCCGCAGAATAATAATAATAATTTTTATTTCGCTTCTTTTGCTACACAACAACATAGAAATATATATATCATATATATACAGGGTTATTCACGCTATACGGAAGGAAATATTGTGGCCAAAATACACGACTTTCAAAAAGTTTTACTACGAGGAGGAGTACAAGTCAGGCGGGCCCCTCTAAAAGGCCTAGGTTCCTAGACGAGGCTTCCTCAGTGGTGAAAAAACCGAGGACAGGCCCCTCTCCTAAATCCACTACACAGCTCCCAAACCGCTCCTACAGTGACATCACACTTGATGTGGGCTGTCATAGACAGGAGCAGGGTTGTTAAAAAAACGTTTTTTTCATTTTAATTAAAACAAACTGTTTTTTGTACAAAACGTGTTTTTTTCATTGAAACAGCGTTTAAAACATTAACAATTAAAAACATGTTTAAAACAGAATATACAGGGCATTTTCTTTTGAGTATACACAGCCTGATAATTACAGTGGTTTTTAAATTTGCGGGAATTTGTTGTTTCAAAGCGGTTAATTTGAGGGTTTTAACGAGTGTTTTCCACTCCCAGACTAAGCATGAAGTAAAATTTCGAGTTTAGAAAAGCCTGAAAATTTGGATTGGCCGCGTAGCGAAGCGGAGCGGCCAATCCAAATTAGGCTTTTCTAAACTCGAAATTTTACTTCATGCGCCACGCTTAAAAACACTCATTTACAGTGAAGTTAAAAAACACATACATAAAACAACCATTATAGGCAACCTAATATACGTCAGAGTTATTGGGTTGCCTATAATCACTGTTTCAAACAATTTGTTCAGCGCAAAATTTGACTCATGTTTTATTCACATCTACATATTAGATTGCTAAAGCCGTATATTTTAAACTTTACGACATTTCAGTGTTTTATACGTGTGGCGCATGAAGTAAAATTTCGAGTTTAGAAAAGCCTAATTTGGATTGGCCGCTCCGCTTCGCTACGCGGCCAATCCAAATTTTCAGGCTTTTCTAAACTCGAAATTTTACTTCATGCTTAGCCTGGGAGTGGAAAACCCTCGTTTAAAGTTTCAAATTAAAATCTTTTAAAGAAACAACGAATGTCGTAAAATTTACGGTGTATGCATTTGTGAAAGAAAAGTTCCCTGTATTTAAAAATCACATTTGTCCCCACACAGTTGTGATATTTTATTGTAATAAAATTTTATGATTAATAATGTAATTTGAAAAATCTTCAACAGTTTAGCTATAATTTAAAAACATAAACAAAAAATTTTAATGAAGCAGTATAAAATATAATTTAGCAAATTTAAGACAATAAAAAAAAGTTTTAATCAAATTAAATGTTTAAAACAAATTTAAAATTTAAAACATGTATATATAATCAGATGTCCTGTCTACCCTTAGGGTGTAGGGTGGTTTGTCCATTTATTGGCCCTTGATTAATTTATTCCACTTATTTCTGTCCAATGATGTTTCTTTGGCTTCCTTCCATGACATCCCCTTTTTCTGTAGTATTTTTTGTATTGTGTTGTCCCACGTGGCCTGTGGTCTCCCTCATTTCCTTTTCCCTTGCGCCTTAGCTTCCCATATTCTTTTAGTTGGTGCTGTTTCGCTCATTCTGTTCATGTGTCCAAGCTGTCTTCTTTCTATATATTCTTCTATTGGTTCGATGCCCAGCTCCTGTCTTGTCAGGTCACTCCTTATCTTGTCCCTCAGCGTTATTCCCTTCACTCTTTTTAGGACTTTCTGTTACCGGCACTTTTTAACAAGTTCCGTCAACTGCTATTTTGTATATGTATTCATTATTTTCCAAATGAGTAAAGTTCGCGCCATACATTGATATTATTTAAGTTAGATAGGTTGCCTATCTAGGTGGAATCTCGTCAAATAGCGCCCTCGAACATCAGACAGCTCAACTCAGCTCAAAACTCCTCTCGGCCATCCATGGTAGAACTCTACGGCATCCGCTATATCCAGTTTCAGGGTTGTCCAAAATATATACGGATTTCCCGGTTATCCCCGAGTTCGCCACATCTGCGAAGGGTCGCAGCTACCTGGAGCCGAGCCGACCGTGCCAGCGAAATGTACGTGCGGGGAACAAGAGAATCGGGCATGACGTCAGAACGTAATAAAAGCGGCAAACACAAAGCCCCCTACGATGTTCGCGAAAGGGGCACACGTACGCGAACACCACATACGTCATCGGATAGTTGAGAGGAAGACCATTCCAATGACACTAAACACGAGGGGGTTATTTCAATGTTGTACGCTATAGAAGACGAGCTGTCAGGAGGATTAATTGTTATTAATTAAGATTCAGGCAAGGTTTAGTGTATCCCATATGTATAGGAACTAGAGCAATTTTTTTTTTTTTCAACTTTAAATTATTTATTTTAAACCAAAATAAAACAAATAAAAAATTTTTGCTCTAGTTCCTATACATATGGGATACACTAAACCTTGCCTGAATCTTAATTAATAACAATTAATCCTCCTGACAGCTCGTCTTCTATAGCGTACAAAATTGAAATAACCCCCTCGTGTTTAGTGTCATTGGAATGGTCTTCCTCTCAACTATCCGATGACGTATGTGGTGTTCGCGTACGTGTGCCCCTTTCGCGACAATTCGCGAACATCGTAGGGGGCTTTGTGTTTGCCGCTTTTATTACGTTCTGACGTCATGCCCGATTCTCTTGTTCCCCGCACGTACATTTCGCTGGCACGGTCGGCTCGGCTCCAGGTAGCTGCGACCCTTCGCAGATGTGGCGAACTCGGGGATAACCGGGAAATCCGTATATATTTTGGACAACCCTGAAACTGGAAATAGCGGATGCCGTAGAGTTCTACCATGGATGGCCGAGAGGAGTTTTGAGCTGAGTTGAGCTGTCTGATGTTCGAGGGCGCTATTTGACGAGATTCTACCTAGATAGGCAACCTATCTAACTTAAATAATATCAATGTATGGCGCGAATTTTACTTATTTGGAAAATAATGAATACATATACAAAATAGCAGTTGACGGAACTTGTTAAAAAGTGCCGGTAACATTTCATTTCTGCTGCCGTGATCTTGCTTTTTTCTTTTCTTGTTAGTACCCATGTTTCACATCCGTAGGCAAGAATAGGTCTAAACACTGCCCTGTATACTTTCATCTTTGTTTGTTTTCTTATTTCTTTCTTACTTATTAATATCTTGTTGAGTGCATAATATGTTCTGTTAGCTTTCAGTAGCCTTCTGTTGAGTTCAGCTTCTTGCTTTCCTATTTCGTCAATTGTTATTCCCAGGTATTGGTAGCTATCTACTTGCTCTATGGCCTCACCCCCTAACTTTATATTTATCTTTTCCTTCTTTGCTGACACTACCATAGTCTTTGTTTTCTTTTTGTTCGTTTTCATACCGTTCCCTTCCAATACTTGGTTGGACACGTTCAGATTGTGTTCCATATCTTTAGCATTCTTCCCTATTATGGCTATGTCGTCTGCGAGCGCACATTCTGCTATAACTGTTTTCCAGTTTTCGGTATCCTATACTTCGTGGCCTTATTCTTAGTTTTGAGAGTTTGATTAGGTCATCCATAAAGATTATAAATAGTAGTGGGCTAAGGCTGCCTCCCTGCCTTACTCCTTCTGTGGTGTCAAATATTTGGGACTTGCAATTCCTACTTATTACACTATTTCTCATTTTGATGTATATGCTTTTTATCACTCTGATGAGTTTCCTGTCCACATTCCGCCTGTTTAAACTCTCCCATATCTTTTCTCTGGGGACCTTGTCGAATGCCTTTTCCATGTCTATGAATGCTAGGTATACTGACTCTGACCTTGCTAGTGCATTGCTAATAATTTCCTTGATTGTGAATACATGGTCCTGGGTGCATCTGCCTCTCCTAAAGCCACTTTGTTCCTCTGACAAAGTCTGTTCAACTTGGTCCCTCAGTCTTTTTTCTAGGATTTGCTCAACTAGCTTCATGCATGAGCATAATAGTGTTATACCTCTGTAGTTATTACAGTCCGTTCTGTCTCCTTTTTTTAGTATTGGTACTATTAGCCCTATTTCCCATTGCTTTGGGATTACTTCTTTCGTCCAGACTTTGTTCACAATTTGTAATAGTAATTCTTTTCCGCTGTTTCCCATATTTTTTACCATCTCTGGTGTTATTTGGTCCTCGCCTGCTGCTTTTCCGTTCTTTAGCCTGCTTATTGCTTCTTCTAGTTCTTCCATTGTTATGCTTGTATCCGTGTTTAGTTCTTCTATTCCTGTATCTGTCCTATTTGGTGGTTGGTTCTCTGGGTCCTTTTGCTCACTCTCTTCGCTGACTAGTAGCTTCTGGAAATAGTTCTTCCATCGTTCCATTATATCTGTTTCTTTTGTTAGTATTAAGCCTTTATCATCTTTAATCGATATTCTGTCGGATTTTTTGCACGTTCTTGCGTTTTTTAATACTTTATAAAATAGCTTCTGGTTACCTTTACTGTCTCTTTCCATTTTATCACCAAATTCCTCCCATATTTTTTGTTTCGATTGTGATACCAAATTTTTTGCTTTGGTTCGGAGTTCTTTGTATGTATTGTAGCTGCTTGCCATCTTATTTTGTAGATATGTTTGCCAGCACTTTTTCTTGATCTTCACTTGTTGTTTTATAGCATCTGACCACCATGCTGTTTGTTTTTTGTGCTTGTTTTGCCTAGCTACTCCGCATGTGCTTCTTGCTGCCTCAATCATCCTGAGTACTTCCCATAACTCTTCCATCTCTAAATTGTCCATTTCCCTTTTTATTCCCAGTAGACTTCTTTCTATTCTCTCTTCGAACTTCTTTGTTATGGTTTTATCCTTTAACTTGTATGTTCTTATTGTTTCTGGAGGGCCTTTGGTATTATTTTCCAGTATTGGATTGCTTCTTTGTTCACTTAATTTGATGGCTGCCACTACAAGGTGGTGGTCGCTATAAATTTCCCGTCCCCTTTTCACTACTACATCCCTTACTCTCGATCTATTGTTCCTTCCTGTTATTATATAATCTATTATCGATTGTTCGCCTCTGCTTCGTTGTACTCGGGTGTATTTGTGTATGTCCTTGTGCTCGAAAAAGGTGTTTGCTATGATTAAGTCATGTAGCGTGCAGAAGTCGAGTAGTCTCTTCCCGTTTTTGTTTCTTTTTCCTTCTCCAAATTTTCCTATTGTCGTTGTATGTATATGGTCGGTAAGGCCCACCCTCGCATTCAGATCCCCTAAGATGTATATGGTTCCACTTGCCGTTTCAACTACTACGTCTAGCTTCTCCCAGAAATTGTCTTTGTTGCTCGCAGTTTCATCTTCTTCTGGGCCATACACAGCAATTATCGTTTCCACTTCACTTCCTGCTTTCAGTTCTATTAATAATAATAATAATAATAATAGGTCTTTATTTCCATAACTTCACAAAGATTACATACATGATTAATTTACAGTGTTTAATATTAAATTGGAGTTATGAAAAATCTCAAGGTGCCAGTTCAGGATGCGAAATTAAATTTCCCTGTTCTTCCACTGGGACCTTGTTTTTATTTTATATATTGATATAAGCAATATACTTATACAATAATTATACACAAAAATTTTATACATTTTAATTTAAAAACTTGAAATTTCAAAATTTGAAATTTAAAACTTAAAACTCACCGAAATTGAAATTGAAAAAAAGAGAGAACACAAATGGATTTATTGCCTTTCTAACAAATAAAGATGATATTGTGTTTTGAACGCTGTTTTGTTTAATTTTTTAATTTTCTCTGGAATAGAGTTATATAAGGTACTTATGTGAACAATAAAAGATCTACTCATATAAGCTGTGCGGTGTCTCGGAATGGTAATAAAATCTCTGCGTCTTAAATTTAAGTGATGTACGTCAGTTCTGAAGGATATGAGGTTAAAAAGGTAAGAAGGCTGTTTTGTTTGAAGAATTTTGTGGAAATATGTTGCACATGATAAATTAATTTGATTTTCAACATTTAGCCATCCTAGCTCTGGAAGTTTATGACTTATGTGGTCAAATTTTCGGATTCCTAAGATTAATCTCATACAGCTATTTTGCACTTTTTGCAGCTTTTTTATATTTATTTTTCTGAGCGATGAACCATACACCTCCATACAATACGTAAAACAAGACATCACCAAGCTGATACACAACATGGTCTTAATTTGTGTAGATAAGTGGTGCCTGTGTGGGTAAATTAGCTTTAAATTCATATAGGCTTTTCGTGTATTATTATTATTCTGTGTGTTGTAAGTAAAAAAGATTGTCCATGACTAATCCTAAATTTTTTGCTTCATTCTGAATAGGTATCTCGATGTTATTAATTTTGAGCTTTATTGTATTTTTCGGATCATCAACTTTATTTTTATTTCCAAATATCACCACTACAGATTTTTTAGGGTTTAAAATTAGACCGTGATTAAGGGAGATTTCTGTAATTGAGTTTAGGCATTGATTAAATAATATATAAGATAGGAAACGCAATGCATTAAAAACGTGACCCCAAAAATTGTCCAGCTTTGGCGTCGACACCAAGTAGGCGGTCAACTGAACTACACTATTTAAAATCTTACAGATATATAGTTGTGTAGAAGTTGAAGACCGGCGAGATATTTATGCACTCCTGATACTCTCCTCGAGCGGAGCGGTTAGCAAGTAGGTGCGGACGTCCCGGGAAAGTGAGGGGGTTAGATCATTGGTTTTGGCTGATGAGTGTGCGTGAACAAGCAGACGGCCGGCGATTCTTTTAATAGTTTTCAAAATGAATGTAAAACGTAATAATTGCGTTTATATTAATTGTCATATAAACAGACACAAAAATCCAGAAATATCATTCTTTAAATTTCCAAAAAAAGATGAAAGTAGACAAAAAATATGAATTGAGAATAGCGGTAATATAAACTTATTACAGTTAAAAAACAATAAACTACATACGAGTGTTATATGTGAAAAACATTTCGCTTCAAAATATATCATGAAAAATGGTGCTAGGAAAAATGTTCGCGAAATTCCTTCAACTTCAGAAGAAAACGTATTTAAATTGAAGTTGCCAATAAGAAAGTGCTATGGAAAATTACCAATAAACGAAAATGAAATTTCTACTGTGGAGATGGTGAGTTTTTAATATTCAGGACCGGCGTGTGCGGGACAAAATAGTCGTAAGAAAAAACAAAGGGGGGGGGTTACCGCTTGTAGTGCCCAAAACATATTTATTAATAGGCTTAATTAATGACAGGGATTCGCGAAAAAAAATCTTAAGGTGTCCGTTTTTAGAGCTGCTCTATGGGCGATCGCAGTGACGGATCCAGAGAGCAATTTACGGGGGGAGGGGTATTGACAATTATCTGTTGTATTGTTTCAAAATATACAGGGTGCCCGTTTTTCGAGCTGCACTATCTCGCTTATTTGAAGAGATAGAGAATCGGTTAAATGGAGGCAAATTTGCGTATTTTAGTGCATACTAATAATTTGCTTTCACATTACATACATCTTTAATTGTTTCGATGTAATTTGAAAAAAAAAGAAATTTTCGATATTTCAAATCATATCTGTCATTTGTAATTTTTTCCAAAATTTCTAAAAACATTCTTATAGCCCGATTTATGAACTTACCTCATAAACAAATTAAATCTGCAAACGATTCGTTATTGTTTTTCCAAACACGACTTTTGTTTTTGTTATGGGCGCATATGGAGATATCAGAGCTGGGATGAATCCTCGAAAACATGATTCGAATCACGAATCCGAATCACCTAATATGATTCGAATCACGAATACTCGAATAAAGGATTCGTAAGTAAAAAATATGATTCGAATCCTCATTTTTGAATCACGGATACAAATCCTTTAAAAATAAATTTGAATCTATTATTTGCAACCAATAATATTTTATTCCATCAGTTTCTATTAACAAACATGTTCATTTACCGACTAAATATCTGATTATATAATGATTTTAATTAATGATGATATATGTGTTATTGAACTTCATTTTGAATCTGTGTTTTATACGCCTGACGCATGAAGTAAAATTTCGAGTTTAGAAAAGCCCCGTGAAAATTTGTCTCGGGTCGCTGCGCGACCCTCGACAAATTTTCTACGCGGGGCTTTTCTAAACTCGAAATTTTACTTCATGCTTAGTCTGGGAGTGGACAACCCTCGTTCTTAGAAGTTTCAAATTAAAGGATTACTCTAGATTACTAAGTTTATTACCAATTTACAAAGGCTACAGCTCGAAGGACCAATCATGGTCTTCGGAGACCGAAGGACTACAGGGAATCGAAGTTTATTTACAAGAAAACAACGAATATCTGAAGGTTTATAGTATGGATAGGAAAGAAAACATCCAATTTTGAAAAAATATCGAAGTTGGGTTGGTTTCAGTGCGTTTTTAACTTCACTTTAAATCAGTGTTTTATACGCGTGGCGCATGAAGTAAAATTTCGAGTTTAGAAAAGCCCCGTGAAAATTTGTCTCGGGTCGCTGCGCGACCCTCGACAAATTTTCTACGCGGGGCTTTTCTAAACTCGAAATTTTACTTCATGCTTAGTCTGGGAGTGGACCGTCAAGATTTTCTACATGTCGAGATTTTTGATATTTCTAGATTTATGTCGATTTATTCACAGTTTGTTATTGTATTAAATGCAACTTTAATATTAAATAAAAACGGTTTTTTTTAGAAATAGAATATTCACCCATTAAGAGCCGAACAAATTATAAAGTTAACTCTAAAAGTAAATTTTAGGTAAAATTTTGCATCTTTTTCTATGATTTCAACGAATGATTTATTATATTACATACGTCGATTTTTTAAGAGTTAAATTCAAAATTCAAACGAAAATTCAACTCCCAGACTAAGCATGAAGTAAAATTTCGAGTTTAGAAAAGCCCCGCGTAGAAAATTTGTCGAGGGGTGACCCGAGACAAATTTTCGCGGGGCTTTTTTAAACTCGAAATTTTACTTCATGCGCCACGCGTATAAAACACTGATTTAAAGTGAAGTTAAAAATGCACTGAAAACCAACACAACTTCGATATTTTTTCAAAATTAGATGTTTTCTTTCCTATCCATGCTGTAAACCTTCAGATATTCGTTGTTTTCTTGTAAAAAAACTTCGATTCCCTGTAGTCCTTCGTTCTGCGAAGACCATGGTTGGTCCTTTGAGTTGTAATAAACTTAGTAATCTAGAGTAATTCTTCAATTTGAAACTTCTAAGAACGAGTGTTGTCCACTCCCAGACTAAGCATGAAGTAAAATTTCGAGTTTAGAAAAGCCCCGCGTAGAAAATTTGTCGAGGGTCGCGCAGCGACCCGAGACAAATTTTCACGGGGCTTTTCTAAACTCGAAATTTTACTTCATGCGCCACGCGTATAAAACACTGATTTCAAGTGAAGTTAAAAATATATATATTAACGTTGGATATTTTTCATGGTTAAGTAACCAAATATGCATTCACAAATATTTGAATTATTCGAAAATTTTAATATTTATATTCAAATATGAATAATTTAGTGATTTAAATATTCATATTGGAATATTTAACTATTTGAATTAATCGAATTCGAATCCCAGCCTTAATAGCGATGATTCGAATTATTTAGGAGGATTTGAATCCATGTATCAGGATTCGAATTTTAGGATTCGATTCCTTTTATAAGGATTCGATTCCTTTTATAAGGATTCGAATCCTTTTATAAGAATTCGAATCCTTTTATAAGGATTCGAATCATCTACGTTTGGATTCGAATACGAATCCTTTTAAAAAAAATGTAACGAATCCGGATCACGAATCCGTTTTCACTAAAGTATTCGAATACCTCTTTTGAATCCTCTAAAAGGATTCGAATCCGGGAATCGAATCCTGAATGATTCGAATCCTGCCCAGCTCTGGGAGATATGCATATCATTGAACAGCATTTTTTACGCTGATTTCAATGATGAGCTACATGTTGACTTTTGCAAAATGTATTGTTTTTATTATATGTAACCATTGAAACAATTGAGCAATGTCCACAAAAACTATTTGTTTGTATAAGAAAATGTAACCAATTATTAGTAGACTTCCGTGTAAATAGCATTTCAACTACTCCATAGCAACTTGATATTTTTTGGTTGACATCACAGTTATCTGACACTTAAAAACATGGAATATCTGTGAATATGATTTCATTGCAAACCTTTGTTTAAATTCAAAATAATTGTAAAGTTTTTTGGCAATTTTCTCGGTAAATACTTTTCTTAAATTATTGAATAAATTACCAAGTCATTCAGCTTAATACGCTTTAAAAATAATGTAATAAGACCGGTACTGTCAAATAATTAGGGGAGCCAATATTAACACATTTCAAATTTGACATGTAAATCCCTATGGTCCGAAATATTTAGAATACAATCCAATTCAAGATATAATAGTAGGAACTAGGACGAAGTCAAGCTATTGGAAAAAAGGGATTAGTTTTTATGATTAGGGGGCTATTTAAAAAATGGAAACAGCCCATCTCTTATTATATTGCGGAACGCCCAGTTCCAGGAAATATTTTAAAAGATTTAGTCCTTTTTAATATTAAAAAGTGTATGTCCATTGGACTTACAGTAAAATCAATTGTATGTGATCAGGGCTCTAACAATAGACGTGTTTATAATTTATTAAATATTTAAAAACAAAATCCTTTTTTTAACTATGAGGAAAATAAAATGTTTGCCCTTTATGACGCCCCACACCTATTTAAATCTATAAGAAATAATTTAGCTTCAACAGACATATTGGTGGATGATTTGCGTGTGTCGTGAAATGACATAGTACATGTTTATAATATAAATAAATAATTTCAATTATCATCATGTTTAACAAATATTACAAACTGGCACATATATCCAATAACTTTTGACAAAATGTCTGTAAAACTTGCAGTTCAAGTACTAAGTAGGAGGATGTCTACAGCGATCGAAACTGCTGTAAATACAGGTAAGTCTTCAAGCGGAAACAATACAGCAAGCTTTTTAAAAATTATTAACGATCTTTTTGATTCGTTAAATAGCCGCACGCTATATGATCAAAATCCATATAAGAATGGATTATCAGATGAAAATAAAGTCGTGTTAGAGACATTAAGAAACGGATTGGTTTATTTAAATAAAATTAAAGTTTATTCTAAAACTATGACTGAACGAAAGAATGTTTATTGCTTTGAGGGCTTGGCACATACAATTACAGGAATATTACAATTATTCGACGACATTAAGAACAGTGGGCATACATTTTTGTTAACTAATCGTCTTCAGCAAGACCCACTTGAAAATTTGTTTTCGGTCCTAAGGAATCGAGGTGGCTATAATAGCAACCCCACGGTTAAGGGTTTTCGACAGGCATTACAACAATCAATGCAAATAAGAATGCTGGAGACTATTACCGACAATTCAAATTGCGAGTTAAATGATGATAAACAATTATTTAATTTATCTGAAGAAAATAAAGACAGGTACATTTGATAATACATTAAAGTTAAATTGTTTTTATCGTGGGCCATAGGATTTTACATACTAAAAATGATACCTTGTGTTAATGTATTTTATCATATAATTTTGAAGCAAATTTTTATTGTTAGTAATAAATGCATTATTTTTCTTCACGATGCGTTTAATTAGAATAACTTAAACATGTTTTATTCCATGTAAAAATAAAATAAATAACTGTGCACAAATAATGAAAGTGCCTTGAATTTCAGATTGATTAGTAAGATGATTAATTTAACGTGTATACTGTTGAAGAACGAGTGGAATTTGTAATTAAATTAATTATAAGAGGTTTGTCCGTTTTCGAGCAAAGGCATTTCAAACAATTTCTGTGATATTTTTTTGGATTTTTGTTATTGTTCTATTTCTATTATCTGCTAACAAATTATTAAATATATTTTTTAATGGAATAAAACATGTTTATATTATTCTAATTAAGCGCATCATGTAGAAAAATAATTGATTCATTACTAACAATAAAAATTTGCTTCAAAGTTATATGATAAAATACATTAACACAAGGTATAATTTTTAGCATGTAAAATACTAAGGCCCACGATAAGCAAAAGATAATATATGTATAACTAAAAGTGGCCGTTTTTTTATTACTGCAAAGAATACGGCCACTATCAAGGGACATAAAAAATGGACATAAAAAAGCAGCGCGATGAACAAGCGATCTTTGTGCGCCACGTTACATTCGAAGCAAGTATCAGGAGAGCATAACGAGCACAACTGCACAGTTAGTTCTATAATACGTCGTTCATTTGAGTGGTGTCTCCAGCTGACTGAGACGTGTAAGGCGTGCAAGGGTGGTTGTATATAGTTTTCATGAGCACGTTATTATCCATACAGTTTCGCTTCTTATACTACTTATTCAATGGTTTAGGTCAGTTTGAATTTTATTTAGTGACTCCTGTGTCTCTTGGTCCCTAAACGACATGTATAATTGAGTGTCATCTGCATACAACATGTTCTTGCAATATTTTATTGATTTAGTGAAGCATGATGTATATATAATAAAAAGAATTGGGCCTAAAATTTTTTTTGTTAATATTCTTTCAGTTATTGCTGTCCATTTATTCACTCTATTTTTTTTTTTTTTAAACATGTTAAAACAAAACCGTTTAAAGCATGACAGCTGTTTTTAAACATGTTTTTAAAACAAAGTGTTTTAAACATAACATCCCTGGACAGGAGCCACAAAGAGGGAACTGTCTCTGCGGCCACTGCGGCGAATATATTTCAAAACAGCAAAGCGTACGTTTAGTTCCACAAATTGGTATTAATAAAATACTCCACTTCTGGTTGTAATAATAACGATTGATGACTAATTTTTAGGTTTGAATAAGCACATAAGCTGCATGCGTAATTTATATTGAACATGTTCAATATTCTTCTCGCGACAAAAATTGCTGTAAATCAATTTGAATAAACATATAATTTTTTATCATTAGTGAATATATTATACATTTCGTGTGTGTAAAACGGCTCTAATAAAACGAAATAAAAATCAACAAAAGCACTTCAATGAAAAAAAATGTACTCACCCTCCGCAACCATCAAGTAATTTTCCTTGGACAAAACTAAAAATATCGGCGAACTCTTTCTCCCTGCACGGCAATGCATCCGGAACGTAGGACACGTGCAGCCTCTCCCTCGCCCTATTCAATGGCGTCCCCTGCGACACGACCGCCGTCTTCCTGCACTGCATCGACGGGGTGATCACCCCCTCTCTGATCAACCTCATTTTGGCGCTCGGGGTGTTCTTCGGTGTTTTAACCACGACTTCCCTGACATTCTTCTTCGGTGTCTTGTAAATGTTCACTTGCTTCTTCGGTGAGGGCAAACTCACCTCGCTGTCCTCGGAGAGTTTTCTACTGCGTGATTTCAGTTTGGTTTTCCTGGGTGAGGGCACGCTGGCCTCGCTGTCCTCGGAGAGTTTTCTACTGCGTGATTTCAGGTTGGTTTTTCTGGGTGGGGGCGCGCTGGCCTCGCTGTCTTCGGAGAGTTTTCTAGTACGCGTTCTGGGGTTATGCGAGGTTAAATTGCCGACAGTATCTTTTGTCAATTTTCCGTTTAGGTAATCTTCACAATCTTTTTCAAGGTTAATAAAATCAACTTCTGAACGTTTCTTCGAAGGTGTTTTTAAGTTATAATCTTCCACAAGTGTTAATTGTTTCTTTGACGGTGTTTTCAGGTTAGAATCGTCTTCTGATAGTTTCCTGGTGCGTGCCCGTGTGCTAGGCGCCCAATCT
Source organism: Philonthus cognatus (assembly GCA_932526585.2). Classification (NCBI taxonomy): domain Eukaryota; kingdom Metazoa; phylum Arthropoda; class Insecta; order Coleoptera; family Staphylinidae; genus Philonthus; species Philonthus cognatus. The sequence goes on from OW052243.1 coordinate 17,381,270, forward strand.
GTACTAAAATCCTCCGTGACGTGATAGCGCGATCTCTTCCCGGGCGTTCTCTGAATTTTAAGCGGAGAAACTCTTTTGACGAGTTCAATTTCATCCTCTACTAATTCTGAAAGATTTTTATTTTTCCCAGTACGGCCGTTTTTGCTTTTAAAATCCGACGAGTCTTCCGCTATGATTACGTCCGAGAAATCATCTTTGTATTTACCCGGCAGTCCGGCGTTGCGCTTCGGCCTCCGACCCGAATCGTTCGGTTTTTTGTTCGGAGTCGAATTTGTTTCATCATCGAAAGTCACGCTTGTGGAACGTGTGCGTTTACTGGGCGTCCTCAAAATGGGCTCCCCGTTAGAAAATTTGCTCGTTTTCTTCAAAGGAGTTTCGGAATCGGCAATTTTAATATTTTTCTTCTTCGAGGGCGTTTCGATGGAGGCGCAATCAGAATCGCAGCTCCTCAATCGGGTTTTTCTCGGCGTGGTTTTCACCGGTGAGACGAAATCGGCGTAAGATTTACGACTTTTTGGTCTCATCGAACGCCTCACAGTGATTTCCTCATCATTATTATTATTACGTCTTCTTAATCTCAACCTTTCAGTAAGCGGAACATCATCTAAACTTTCAACACTTTCATCGTTGTTTAATATTTTCTCATCATAGTGGTGATCATCGTAAATTAATTTTTTGTTTAATAATTTATCATCATCACCATCTTCGTATAATAATTTTTCCTTATCTTCATTAAGCTTATCATAATTTGTTGTCTTTCTATCATTGTTAAGGGATTCTTTCCCATTCTCATTTGACATAACCTCACTTTCCAACATACTACCTTCATTTGACAATACCTCATTTTCCAACATAACTCCTTCATTTGTCAAAACCTTTTCTACCATAACCTTATTTTTCAATATTTTACTGCTCTTTAGCGGTTCTTTCTCTTCCCCATTTTTTAATTTTTTACTACTCTTCGATTCTTTGTTTACCCCAATTTTGGATTTTTTACTAATCTTTAACAATTCATTCTCTTCCTCACTGTTCAATTTGTCGCTGCTCTTTAAAAATTCTTTCTCTTCCTCATTTTTCGTTTTTTCCCTACTCTTTAACGATTCTGATTCTTGTCCGCCCTCTTTTCTCAACAAGTTTTTCACGTATTTATCATCATCAGTACAATTTTTGTTTAAGAGACGTTCGACACACTTATCGTATAAACGATCGATGATAACCATCGCCTCTTTTCCAAACAAATCCTTCCCCTCGTCCTCGTCTAATTCACCGTCCGACTCGATTTTCTTCTCGTTTTTATCCGACATCATACAGGGTTCTAATTTTTGACTATCCGACAAAATACAGGGTTCCAATTTTTGAACATCCGACAATTTCAACTTGATTTTAATCGGCCTGTCGCTATCCACTACATTTTCGACAATCGAATAGCTCAAAATCTGCGCTTCCCCCTGCACTTTCGGGGTGTTGTCGAAAGACTCGTTCAAGTTCCTCTTAACGCGGTTCGGGGTCATAACGATGCCGACGCTTTTAAAGGGCGAGGCCTTCGCGCATTTTTTAACGCTGGATTTTTGCTTGTTCTCGTCGTTGGTCTTGCTTTTTATTTTGTACGTCCTCGGGGTGGATTCGATCGAGTTCAGCTCGATTAACTCGTTTGAGGCTATGTCGGTCAGTAAGGGGATGAGCTTGTTTCGTTTGATCCGGTAGCGGCAGGAGAAGTAGAAAGTCGGTTCAAGTTTCATGTCGTCTACCAAATAAACGGGGTCGTCGACGTGCGCGAAAATTATGGTGCATTTTTGCCCTGCGTCTTCCAAAGAAACGGAAGTATCAGATCTTCGAAGATCCTCGACAACCTATTATAAACAATAATAATAATTACTAAATGAATAACATGTTATTAAATTATAATAATTAATAATAATTTATTCAATCAGAAATCATAACTAAGACAAACCTAATCCTATTATTAAATAATATTAATTAGTATTCATTTAATTAATCCGAAATAATAACTACGACAAGCATTGAAACCTAACCTAATCTATTATTAAATAATAATAATTAGTATTAATTTAATCAATTAGAAATAATAATTAAGACAAGCAATCAAACCTAACCTCATATATTATTAAATGATAATAATAGTATTCACTTAATTAATCAGAAATCATAATTAAGACAAGCTATCGAACCTAAACTAACCTAATATTAAATGATATTAATTAGAATTCACATAATTAATCAGAAATAATACTTCAAGCAATTAACCTCACTTTTAAGCATAATTTTATGTGAACGTTGTGACAATTTTTAATGTTCCGATGCTTCCGCCGTAAACTTTCAGGCATTAATTTGAAGTTTCGAACGAGTGTTTCCACTCCCAGGTTAAGCATGAAGTAAAATTTCGAGTTTAGGGAAGCCTGAAAATTTGTATTTGGGCCCAAATCCAAATTTTCAGGCTTTCCTAAACTCGAAATTTGACTTCGTGTGCCACCCGTATAAAACACTGACATATTTCGAAGTTTAAAATATCCTGCTAAATCAGTATTAATAAATAAACTGCTAATTAAAGCAGGATTAAAAATACACTGCTAAATGAAAATATTTTGAATTTTGCAATATTTCAGTGGCTTTGCTAAACTTGAAATTTTATTTAATGCGTCACCCATATAACGCGTGAAGTAAAATTTAAGCCTCAAAATTTTTATTTAGCTTCACAACGCGCCCAAATCTACATTTTCAGGCTTTTCTAAACTCGAAATTTTACTTCATGCTTAACCTGGGAGTGGAAAGACTCGTTTCTAGTTTCAAATTAAACTCGTCAAAAAAACAACGAACGCCTTAATACATACTACTAATAATTAAACAACTACTGATTTATTTCAGAATTATTCGCTTTGAACAATTATTTATGTAGGTCGATCAATGATTGTGTAATGTTATTTTTTCTGATTACTCACCTCGTTATCGGGGTCGTAATTTATGTCGGCGGTGTAAATTTTCGGCAAGTCGGCGGCTTTAGTGAACCACTTGACGACCCCTCGGTATTTAGCGTGCTCGTGCCAGCTGGCGCTCGATTCGTACACGCACAGCAATTGTCCCAGTTTCGTGCCTAGCGCCGCTTTGAATAAGATTATATCGTTGATCTGGTAGTTTATCGCGTTGTAACAAAACGCTCTGAAAAAAAAACAGCGCTGAAATTAAGAATGATATTGGAAGGAAACATTTCTGTTGTTAAAATCAGAAATATTTTAAAATTTAAAGGCATCAAAAAAGTTTTCATTTGTCAAACTGTTAAAATCTTTGTTTAGATTTGTCAAACTGTTCAAATGTTTGTTTTCATTTGTCAAACTGTTAAAATGTTTGTTTATTTACATTTGTCAACGACATGTACTCAAACAGAATTTAACCTCACTTTTTGTACCTTGGATCATTTGCTTTCCCTGAATTTGGCCCTGAGCCGTGCCTGGTGTGTACTACACTGACTTAATTAAACACAATGGCGACAACTCCCTGCCATCCGCCTTGGTCAAGATTTTACTTCATGCGCCACCCGTATAAAACACAAATATTCTGAAGTTTAAAATATCACGCTAAATCAGTGTTAATAATTAAACTGCTAAAACGGGATTAAAAATATATTGCTGAATGAGAATATTTTAAATTTCACAATCTTTCAGTATTTTATACGGGGTGAAAAATTTCGAAGTTGAAAATATCCTGCTAAATCAATATTAATAAATAAACTGCTAACTAACGCAGGATTAAAAACACACTGCTAAACGAGAATATTCTGAATTTTACAATATTTCAGTGTTTAATACATGTGGCGCATGAAGTAAAATTTTCAGTCCTTTCTAAACTCAAAATTTTACTTCATGCTTAACCTGGGAGTGGAAACACTTGGTTGTAGCTTCAAATTATACTCGTTAAAAAAACACCAAATGCATATTACTATTAATTCAACATGTACCAATTTATTTACGAATTAATCGCTTTGAACAACATTTTCATTTATTTATTTTAATAAAAATAAACACAATAGTTTATGAAACTTAAACAAATGTTACTTATAAATTAAAAATCCCCCTTTAATATATATTTTCCCCTTATCCCTCGTATGGTAAAAAAATCCCTCTATAAAGGGAATACCCCTCCCAGTCCCAACATTGTCCGTCCTTCCATCGTGCCGCATATTCGGTAAATTTTTTCAATTGCACGTTCACTTTTGCCTAAACCAGGGGTCTCCAAACTACGGCCCGAGGGCCACATCCGGTCCGCGGACAGATTTGGTCCGGCCCGCGGAGAGCTAGCATACTTGAAAACTCTTTTTAGAGAACATATTTTTTATAGCAAATTAAATTTAGTTTACTGAAGTATTCTAATTTTAAAGGCTTATTGTTATGGTTTTGGCCCTCGGAACTTACTGGAGTAATCAGTATGGCCCTAAGGCTGGAAAGTTTGGAGACCCAGGGCCTAAACGATCCACTATTCGTACACCGACGTCTGTCGTATTTGCAGGACATTGGATAGCCGGCTTAATTTTAACATTAGTATAAACAAAAGACAGTTGATTGAAGGTAAAAACAATCACTAAATTTATCGAACACACTAAACTTTGCATATTACATTTCTTTCATTTACTAATTTGTATTGAATATTTTCATTTTTAAACAGATGGTTTCCTGTAGGTCTTTTTATCATTAACATTTCAAAATTTTCAGTTGTTACTATTTACTATCTTTCCAATTTATAACAGATAACATTCATGTTACCTTTATTTCGACCCATTCATTTTTATCCTAATTAAAAAAAAAGTCTAATCTAGTTCAGGAAAACCGAATTTTTATGTCATTAAAACACCATTCCCCTTTAATTAGGTTTTAATTACCCCCATATGATAACTTGTTTATCACACAGGCAAACACAAAAGGGCATGCCTTATAATGAGCAAGAGGATTAAGTTTAATTATTTCATTAGGACTGAAATTTTACAGATCCAAGTCAAAAAGAATGTGGTCTAATAATATTTCCTTAATTTAGTCTATTACCATTCATTGCGAATGAAATTTAACAGATCTAAGAGAAAAGAATGCAGTTTAATTTAGTCCAATACCTCTAATGTATTTAGTTTGAGTTATGTAAAGAGATTAAAATTGGAAAAAATGTAAATGTGGCAAAATATGTATAAATGAGTAAGAAGTGAGCTTAGGCTAATTTCGAATTTAAAACAAGCAAACAAAAAAGATAGATGCAACAATTAAAGGTCTGTTCACAATAAAAACGGAAACGAGAACTGGAATGGGAATCAAGTTCAATTATAAGATTTTCTACGTTACATGCAGAACCGAGCACCTTTTCGTTCTTGGGCCCGAAAACGGAAAGGTGCCCGTGTTGTGCATGTTAACATATTATAACCCTGTGATTGAACTTGCTTCTTGTTCTAGTTCTTTTTTTCCGTTTTAATTGTGAACCGGCCTTAAATCTTGCATGTTTTCAATGTTGTTGCTTATACTAGAGACCAGTATCTTTAATTTCTTTTCCAAGCCCTTAGAGATACCCCAGAAAGAATCTTTCGGTCACTAAATAATCAAAGTTAAAATTATTAGCAAATAAAAATAATATATTTCTCAATTAAGTTCTTCATTGCATAATTAACACACAAACAAGCAAATGTTTACTCTTTTGATAAACCCAAAGCTTAAAAGCTACCCTTAAAGCACATAAAAAATATATTGGCATAAGAAAGAAATGTAAACATTTGTCTTTCCAATTTTGTGTACAAGACACAAACTCATCATCCTATACCACATACATTTATACTTTATTTAATAAAACAAAGTTTACATAAAATAAAGAATAATCCTTTTTCAAAGGGCGAAAATTTAAGATTTCATTATTAATACTTTCATCCACTCATTTATTCATTCATACTGCAGATACTCCAAAAAATGTCAACCAATTTTAATTATTATTTTATAATTACTGTGACTGGTCAACAGGGCTTTCATAGCTTATGCCATTAATTACGCAAAGAAGAAAAAGAACCCTTTTTCGATTTCTTAAAGGGGGTTGAAAAAACACAATGGCCGTTAGCGAGCAAAAAAAACTCACTTATAAAATGTGCTCATTCCGTTCTCCACCACATTGTGATAACACTCCACCGGGTCGCCGATCCATTTGAAACTACCGTTAATTAAATTGAGCATATTTTTAAAAACTTAACACAAACTTAAACACCGATTACAAAAAAAACAATAAGCGAGAACCCAATAGATATAAGGCTTAACCGAAAATGACAACTGTTGCCGTTGTTTTGGCGCGCAATCTACGCGCACACGTCAAAGTGGTCGCGACGAAAATTCGTTGTAGCGAAGTACTGCCAATTTGTAACAAAGAAATATCCCTAGTATTATAGATTAAGTGAAACTGGACCGGTATTCCCGAAATTGGTCGTACGATTTGGTCTTATGAAATCTGTCATTTAGATAGGGATTTAACATTTGAATTTGACAGTTAGCGAGCGACCGATCATTCGATTAATTTCAGTAGGCTCTGGCCTACTATACAATAAAAATAACAGAATTGTCGGTAATCCCCCCAGGTTCTCGGGCATTGTGCATGTTAACATGTAAACCCCATGATTCAACTTGCTTCCCGTTCCCGTTTTGATTGTGAATCGGCCTATGATTCAACTTGCTTCCCGTTCCAGTTCTCGTTTCCGCTTTGATTGTGAATCAAGGCTAATTCATTAACGTGGCAAACAACAATACAACATAACCTCAAAATAATTCCATTATAATTAGAGTGAAGTTCAATCACATATGCGGTTCGTGTATTCCAACTTCGCTCTAAGTAAAATCAAATTATTTTAAGGTTACGTAACATTGTTTTGGTTTGTGAAAATGCATTTCTTATGCTGAATTATTTGATTAAAATTTACTTCCAACAAGTATATCCACTCCCAGGTTAAGCATGAAGTCACATTTCAGGCTATTCTAAACTCGAAATTTTACTTCATGCACCAGCCGTATAAAGCACAAGTATTTCGCTAAAGTGATTCTGGCTTTTTTTTAAACCCTTACCATAGCAACCACTTGAATTATAATCCACATTTACAATGTCAAACAGTAAGTGTACGCTTTTCATTGAATAGAACTATACAATCAAATCAATTCAAATGATTTTCTTATATTTAAGAAAATTCATAGATATAAATTCCTAAGCTTTTCTAATTGGTGTAACTGGTGTTAAATAATTTCCTTAGGGTTGGTGGAGCTGTTTTATTTTTTCGGGGTTGGTAAACGGTTGGTACTTATTATCTAGGGCTATATTTTTTCTTTCCTCAAACGTCAAAATAAATTTAACCAAAATGGATATTGATAGCGAAAGCACGGCGACTTCTATTGACGAAAACACCGAGAATTTTCTAGATAATCCCACCAGAGACACTCTAGCTGAAGGTTTGATGGGTTTAATTAAACCCACAGTGGATCAATTGGACGACCGAGTTAGAAATACAAGGTAAATATATTTTGTTTTTTTTTTTTAGAAAAAGATTGAACACTTTTTTGCATATGTAAGAACAGTTTAGGAAAACAAGAGAGACAACCGGTGGAGAATTTGTTGTAGAATAATTAACACGTTAACCCCCAGGGCGGTCCCTAGGGACTGCTGGGTAGTTATGATCTGTAGGCATTAGATGACTGCTAAATTAGAATATTTACACGTGTTAGAGATTACGTTGGTTATTTGCCAATATAAATACTAGAAATATAGTTGCTAAAGAGTTTTATTAGCGTAAAATTTAATTTATGATTATATATTGTCTGAAAACACAAAAAACCTCTTGGCCCACAAGGAATGTTTACAATACACACTTTGGCGGCTAACGTGTTAACACACTTTCATTTGTAGGCCTAAATCTAGAGAAATACTGCTTGCAATCATACTTTTCAAAAAAGTTATCCTGTCGATAAATATGTGGAGGTATTGCTGGCAAGTTATTTTCTTTTGCAATATCTATGAAATCTACATCATATGCAGTTACAGCCAACACTTAAAATAATTCATCTGTCATTTTACAAATTTCCAACGGTTGAGACACGTTAGAAGTTACTCTGATTTTTACGTTAGAGTCCGCTTCTTAAGATGCCAATTTTAGCGTCTTATAATGTAAGAGCTTTTGATGATTTTAATATCTGATTTCTCATTGGTAACATGCGTTGGAGAAACCGGGCGTAATAATCTTTTAAAGTTTAAGATAAATTTTGTTGAGATAATAATTTGTTTACAGTTTTACAAGCGATTACATTAATTTAACAATCATCAATTTTTGTTTGTAAAATTACAGAATATCACAGTTGGAACTAAAACAGTGCATCGATTCCCTTCTGGAGGAAGTGAGGAAAGTGTCAGAATCCCAAAAATCCTGCGTCGACTTGGAAATTTACGTCAAGAAGCTGATTAGTGCCAAGCACCGGGTTACCGTGGTAACTAACATTCTACAAAACACCCAAGAGAGACTGAATAAAGTGCACCAGTCGATCGAACGTGAGTCCGCCAAAAAAAAGGCCTTGTTAGAATCATCGAATGAAACGACAAAGTGATAAAATAGAGAGAGATAAATAGACAAAGTGATGAGATAGAGATAATAAGTAGGTATTAATTACCCAATTAAACAACAAAGGGAAAAAATTCATTTGTTACACTCGAGGTATTCTAGAGCTTAGGGGCCGATTTTTTATGAATCATGCATACAAGCCAACTATTTACACTTAATAATAAATCAGTGATTATTTAATTTGAACTAAAATTAAGTTTTTGAGTTGATTATTATTTAAACAAAAAGTAAAAACAAACATTCCTTTACCAACAGTTTTTTTTTGAGTGATTTCAATTCAAAGTGAAAACCATACATTCAAAACAGCAATTTCCGAGAAAATTGGAATACAAAAAAATGGATCGTGAATTACTAATTAAAAGTGTCGGCGATTCCAGTGATGACAATTTGATAGAAACAGCCGAATACGATTTAAAAAACTTCCCCGAAGTGTATGAACCCAGTGAAGATAGTTTTGTGTTGCTTGATGCTCTAGAAGCGGAACTCGATTTTTTGAGGAGCTTAAACCCGCTGAATATAATAGAAGTCGGTTCTGGTAGTGGAGTAATCACAACATCTTTAGCAGCAAAGTTTAAACACTGCAATTTTTTCACTACCGACATCAATTTTCAAGCTTGCGAGGCCACGTTAAACACAGCCCGTCTGAATTCTGTCGAGCAGAAGATACAACCCGTGTGCATGGATTTGTTGTGTTGTTTCAAAAAGGGTTTATTCGATGTCCTTGTTTTTAATCCGCCGTATGTTGTCACTAGTTCCGAGGAGTTGAAGGGGAGAGGGTTAAACAGGGCGTGGGCCGGCGGGCTATACGGGAGGGAAACCGTAGACAAGCTGCTGCCGTTAGTTTGGGGGCTGTTGAGCGGGAAAGGGGTTTTTTATTTGTTGTTGTTGAAGGAGAATAAGCCGGAGGATGTCGTGGAGATTTTAGTTGGGTTTGGGTTTGAGTATTGTTATCTTGTTGATAGAAAGATTTTAGGAGAGAATTTGTGTGTGATAAAGTTTTATAAATAAAATGTGGTTAATTTGAATAGCATTTTCTGTTTACTGCCCTAGTGTGCACTTATGCTGCATTCACCGCATTTTCTGCTTCCCAACTTGCTGTTTGAGGGCAAGAAAGTAATACTGGCTCGTATAGTGAGTGTTTCAGTGCAGATATTTTGCAGAAAAAGTAATGCTTCGCCCTTTGAATTAAATTTAAGATAGTCATTTGTTGGTTTGTCCCTGTTATATATGTCAATTTTGACATGTTTCCACTCACTCATCAACTATTTTGTTAACGAAAGCCTTAACGAAGAGGAAATCATACAGCCCTCTGTTTTAAAACCAAGATAGTAGAATTACGTCACTGCACATGCTCGGTGGGCACCGATTCCATGTAAAATTCTATAACTTAAAACAATAAAAATTTCTTATTACTGAACATTTCAAAAATGTGTTTTATTCTATTTAAATTAAACAATCGAGGTGCACAAAACAACAATTCATAAGACTCTCCTAGGTGTAAAAAAATATTTATTCATCATTAGTGAACTTATATTCTCGTAAATTGCAATCGAATTACATTCTTCTTTAGTCATTTTTAGCGTTTTTCGATTACAAAAAATTCATATACAGGGTGAGTTTTTTTTTCATGTTCTCTATGGGGATCTCGGAAACTATAAGAGATAGAGTTTACGAGATATAACACAAACTTGCATTTTTTTAAATGGAAACCATAGTTGGATATGTCATCATTAAAAAGGGATATATTTTTTTTTAAACGAATGTATCACTTGACATACTTAATAATAAAAATAACTGAGATCAACAGTTTGCTACTTTTTTTACAACAATAAAATAGTTGGCCATAAAAAAAATTACAATTATAAAACAATTGTGTCTTTTTGTAACATAGGAGTTTGTTATATTTTTGGCAAATAAGTTGGAGGTTATGAGGAAGAAATATAAATTGGTAAAAAAAAAATCCATAAAAAAATATTTTTTTTTTAATACTAAATTTATTGACAAAATACAACAATGAAACAAACTGTTACAAACAATCGCAATTGTTTTCTTATAGTCATTATTTCATGGCTAACTATTCTTTTGTTGAAAATAAAATAGAAAATAGTTAATAACTCAGTTATTTTTGAAAATAAATATTTTAAGTAACATATCTGAAAAGAAAAAAATACCTTTCTAATAATGACAAAATCAACTAGTTCCCATTTAAAAAAATTTAAGTTTGTGGTATATCTCGAAAATAAAATATCTATAAAAATTTTGTTATTTAGTGTAAAATTATCTAAATCTTTGCCATTTATAGTTTTACTATCTCTTTTAAAAAAATCGACACTTCACATTTTTCAAAATATCTAGTTACCCTTGACTTTTTCGAAAATGTTCAAATTTTTTTTTTATTCAGCTAGTAAAACTGCACTACTTTGCTCATTTAACAGTTTCTCTATGTCTTATAGTTTCCATAGAGAACATGAAAAAAACTAACCCTGTATATATTTTTTATTTTATTAACACATACATATACAGGGTGGCACGATTTCCTTAAGAGCACTAAAAATAAAAACAAATCCTGCGACCACCTTGTATACATATTTTATTTAATTTTATACACAACTATTTAGACCTTTAATAATCATTAATAATAATAATAAATCAGTGAATCATATAATATTTATATACAAGTAAATATATCGTATAAATTATTTCATTATAACAAGTATTTAAAATAACGTAATGTATCGTCGTCGGCCTAAAAGTAAAAGTCATTAAGTGCTGTGGATTATGGATGCGCTTAACTACTTTTAATCTTAAACTGATGATCTACTCTATAACTGAGAGAGAAAAAAAAAACAATTGTCCACAATAAAAAAGTTTTTAGTCCTTACCCTCACTTTTATTTTTATTCGTTTGATGAACATTTCGAGTGCGAAATCTGCTTTTTTTTTTTTAAATGTTTTCACTCATTTTAATCAATTGTTTGTAGGTGTACCATCGGTGGGCATAAAATGTTGGGACAAATCGAAAATTGGGTAATGTCAAATATAACCAAATTTATACCGATTAAGTCAGGTTTTTTAAAGCAAGGTTATAATATGGAAATACAAATATTTAAATGAGAGGAAAAGAAAGGTCCAAAGTCTGACACACACTAAACAAATTTTACGTGTCCCAACGTTTTATTTCCACAGATGGTACATTTTCGAGTGCTAAATATTCTCTCTAAATATATTTGTCTTTATTCATTTTCAAATGTTTCCACTCACTTTAATCAATTGTTTTTTTAATGCTTCGTTGAATCAATTTAACAGTAAACATTTTCTGGACAAAATCTTTTACTGCTAATAACAACAAAATTGTGATTTTTTGATTTACAAATTTATTATTTATTGTTAAAAAAAATACATATATACAATCAACTTTCATAAACAACATAACCTCAAAATGCAATACTTAATCAGAAAATGGAAAACCCTTCTTTAAGGAAAGTCATTAAATACTATTAATTTTCTTTTACCCCTAAAACAAAAACATTGTGATTTATGTGCAAATTTAGCAAATTAATTGAAAAACAGTAAGCTTACAATCAACATTCATAAACAACATAACCTCAAAATGCATTTTTGAGGTTATGTTGTTTCTGGTATTGAGGTTATGCCGTTTCTAATATTGAGGTTAGGTGTCAATTCAATAAAAACAAAATTGTAGAAAAACATGTAAAAGCGTTTTTGAAAAACTATTTTTTATAAAAATAAACGTTCAAAACTTAATTATTTATTATACCATTGATAATTCATTAAAGATGACATGTGTTTTTTTAAACTTGACAATATTTCGGCGTTTTACACAAATTTGGATTTGCCAGGGCGCGACTCGCTTCGCTCGCGCGCCCTGGAAAATCCAAATTTTCAGGCTTTTCTGAACTCGAAATTTTACGTCATGCTTAATCGGGGAGTGGAAAACTCTCGTTGAAGGTAAGTCATTAAACGTTCTTTACAAATTGTAATCAGGGAATTTCCTTACACGAAATGTTAAACATAACGTACATGTTATTATTTAACCTCACAATCTAACTATACATATCAATTACCAAACTCGCTTAGACTGTGATCTTAAGAATAAAATGTACGTTAAATTTAACATTTATCGTAAGGAATTGACTCTGATTAAGGTTATGTTGTTTCTGATATTGAGGTTATGTTGTTTCTGATATTGAGGGTATGCTGTTTCTGATATTGAGGTTAAGTTATGTGGTTTACAGGGACCCTACCAAAACATCCACACTATATTTGCCACCCATAATACTGGTCTTCTATCAACTTTTTGACATAATTTTAAACATTTCTTTTATATAAAAAATTAGAGTTAAATTTTGCAGTTTCTCCATTAAAATATTAAATTTACATTAAAAATAGTGTGCTTTAATGTTACAAAAACTGTAAATATTTTCTTTAAAACCAATCGTGTTGGTTTTGTCTTCAAAGCCCACTTTGCTAAAACAAAAAAATCAATTTTGTACAAGAAATGTTTGTTCTTTAAAATGTCATTCTTGCCCATTCTTCAGAGAGACTGTGCAGATGTTTTGATTGGGTTCTGGTTTACGAACAACTTGAATTTTTTTCCCTCAATCATAGAGCGTCTTATTGGAGTGTGTGTGATGTTTTATTTTTACACAATAATAAATCCCTAAAAAATATTTCTCTCCCAAATACAATATACATTTTGACATTAACCACTAAGCAACAGGCGAACGAACAGACGAAGAAAAAACAACCAAGTCTTTACAGATCTTAAAATTCTCGTACAATCTAAGTCTTATAAAAATATATATCATCGTATTTAGTCATGTATCAAATAATTATTTCTTTCTTTTCTAACTTATTATTAATTATTTCACTAAATAATTGACAGAAATTCCTCCCGCCTGTTTTTACTTTCCCCCATATGTGATACAAAGGGAAAGTATTGTTTTTTTATATTATTTATTAATCTTTCGTTATTTTCTTTAAATCAAATCACTTTATCACTCCGTTAGTATTCATTATATTATATTGCAAACAATTTTGGTCTAAGTTATCGATCGATCGATTACGCTTAAATAATCTCCCACCTACAAAGCGGATATTATCAAAACAGGGTGCGAAAGTGTATCGTGTCCAATGTACATCCCGATAACGACAAATTATGTTCGGTTGAATATACATTCCGATAACGACAAATTATGTTCTGGTTTTTTCTTAAGGGAAGTATCGTTTTGTGTAATATACAGCGAAAGTGTATCGTGTCAAATGTACATTCCAATAACAACAAATTATGTTCGATTTTAATTAAGGGAAGTATCGTTTTGAATAATAAAGAGTTTTAGTTTATCGTTATCGGTAACGCTAACCTATATGCTATACTTGCTAACTTTCTGTGCTACCAGGCAATAAGCAAGTTTAGCGTAGATATTAGCGTTACCGTATTTCGTAAAACGATAAACTAAAACTCTCTAATATACAGGGTATATGTTGTAACAAATGTTGTTTTTTTTAATTTATTTATTTTTATACAAAATACACGGAATAGTAAAGTGTGTTTCGAAATTGAAAAAAATATCTTGTTACAATTTATATTAAATTCTTGCATATAATCCCAAGTTAGGTTAGGTTAGCATAAAAATTTCTCATTACAATTTATATTTAACTCTTGAAAACAGAGTTTACAATTCCAAGTTAGGTTATGTGTTTTTTAGTAAGGCTGGGAATTTGAATATTCGAATATAAAACATATTCGAAATGAAATAATTAAATGATTTGAGTTAATTAACACTCGTTTAAAGGTTCTAATTGAACTCTTTAAAAAACAAGTGTCGGAAAATGTACAGCGTATGTATACTAAAATGATAAAATCCCTGTATAGGTTTTCGACTTCACACGTGGAATCTTCAAATGATGTCAAAAACGAATGTTTTTGACATCACACGCGATTCTTCGAGTGACGTCAAATTTCAAGGTTATTAAACTTAGAAGGTCCGCTTTATTTCAATATAGACGACCTATTAACCTTGGTTTTCGACGTCACACGGGTAATCCACGAGTGACGTCAAAATCCAAGGTAATTAAACTTACAAGGTCGGCTCATTTCAGTATAGTCGACCTTACGGTGTTAACGACCTTGGTTTAAGACGTCACACATGAATTCCTTGAGTGACGTTAAACCCAAGGTTATTAAACTTACAAGGTCGGCTCATTTCGATATAGTCGACCTAACTGTATTAACAACCTTGGTTTATGAATTTTAGCCATAAATAATGAAGAAACAAACAATATTTTTACAATTTGTATTAAACCCTTGAAAACAGAGTTTATAAACCCAAGTTAGGTTAGGTGTTTTTAGTAGTAGGGCTGGGAATTTGAATATTTGTTGAAAAAATACTAGACATGTTTTTACATTATACAGGGTGACTGAGTTTTAAACGAGCGTTTTCCCCTCCTTGGTTAAGCATGAAGTAAAATTTCGAGTTTAGAGAAGCCTGAAAATTTGGATTTGGGCGCAGAGCGAAGCGAGCGCCCAAATCCAAACACCTTTAGTGTACTGTTTCAGTAGTGTATTTTAAACTTCATCTAAGAACAGTGTCTTACGCGGGTGGTGCATGAAGTAAAATTTTGAGTTTAGAAAAGCCTGAAAATTTGGAATCAGGCGCTCGATTCGCTCCGCGCCCAAATTCAAATTTTCAGGCTTTTCTAAACTCGAAATTTGACTTCATGCTTAATTTGGGAGTGGACAACACTAGTTTAAACGATTTGAATTATTTTCATTTTTGGTTCTAATTGAACCTTAGAAATAAAACTGTTTCAACTATCTATGAAAAGAACTAGTTTCAGCATTGAAGTTAGGTTATTTCAAACATTTGACAGTAATACAAATGACAGTAATGTTTAAGCGTGTTTAAGATTTAGCGTTTAAGCGGAGTACAATGTACGCGTACATACGCCGATTAAGGATTTTAAGAGTTCATTATTTTCTACTTTATTAAATATCCTTAAACTTAAATGGATCTGCTCACATTTCTTATGCTGACACTAATTAACATTCATAAACAACATATCCTCAAAATGCAATTTTGAGGTTTTCTTTTTTCTGATATCAAGGTTATGTTGTTTCTGATATTGAGGTTATGTTGGTTCTGATATTTAGGTTGTTGTTTTTGATATTAAGGTTATGTTGTTTCTGATATTGAGGTTATGTTGTTTTTAATCAAAGCACGTTCAAGATTTCGGTTTAAGCGAAGTACAATATACACGTTTATGCGCTGTTTAGTGTTTAAGAGTTCGCTATTTTCTACTTTCCTTAAATATCCTTAAACATAAATGGATCTGCATACATTTCTTGCTCCGACACTCTCTAAAATTAATACTCTACTATTTAAGTGGAGTAATGCCAGATTTATTGAATCAGTTTTAACAACGTACTTAATGTAATTGTAATAATTTGTCAGAATAGTTAACGGTAAAAATGAGGAATTTATAAATAATTATTTTCAATTTTTTCTCTATTAATTATAAAAATTATTTTTAAAAGAGTAGTTTTACAAATGAAATAGTTTGCAACGTCGACACTCGAATACAACCTAAAATTCTTTAACTTTAATCCTCGTATGAACGGCATTATTTCCTTAAACGTTAAACACTAAACGATAATCACTAAACAGTAAACGTTGAACGTCTTATAAACCCGGCATAACTCTTAGAATGAGAAAATATAAGTTGCTGCATTGAGGTTAGATAATTTATACATTTCACAATTTTGACTCTTTTTTCAATATCGGATTATACTTTACTTGTGTGCGTTTGTGCCGGTTCTTGTTAAGGTCCCTATTAATTTATGTTGTAGTTAAATGACAAACTACCTAGCAACGCCACCTATGTAATAGTTAATGCCGCTATCTGTCATATAAATTAATCCACCGCATAGGTTAAGTTTAACGAATACATAAACATATGCATTTGTCAATTGTGTACAAAATAACTTTATGTTATGATGAATTCATTTCTCACTTTACCTGTGGTGAAACATATTTAATTAATATTAGAACATTGATTAAAACACTTGGTGTTTTAAACAATGTTCTACTTTAACTTTATGTTGTCTAACTAATACTTTAGCGGAAACTGGTGTAAACGATTATTAATAACCATCGAGTTTATATAAAATTTACTACTAAATTTTAATATTTGCACTTTAAATTTCAACAATGTTTTTTTTTTTCTATGTACAATTATAACCGACTAACATTAGGCTTTGTTTTTTTTATTTGTTTGTCTAATTCAATTCGTTCGTTTATTACCGTTAACAGTACTGGAAGGCAAAAGTGTGTGCTTATTACTCGATTTAGTTTTTGTTTTCACTTAAATTATATGTACAAGTGTTATTTTGTTTTATCTTTTCTTTACAGTGTTTTAAGTGTGCGTGCACCCTGTTTTATAATATCCGTAATCTCAGTTTATGTGTTAAAAAACGAAAATGATGAGTTTTTGTTTTTTGGGTTTATTCGGTTTTCTCGTCTCCGTAAAACTTTGGCTGAAAAAAGAGATAAGACATGTATAAAGTTGTAATATTCGATAGATACAAATTATGTTTGCTTATAAAAGTGTTAAATATGTAAGTATTATCTTCCAAAGTCAATCTGGCCGACTGAAATTTAAAGAGTGAAATCCGAGAATTTAAATGAAAGGAACATACAATTGCTAGAGTACAATGGGATACAAAAATCTGGCGATTTATTACCAGTGTAGAGAAAGTCGATGTTCGGTTCGTGCACTTGTCGCCAGATAAGTGTGTGCCTCCCGCAGAGAACGCGCTAATTTTTAAATTCTATGATTTTTTTTGTCATTGAATGTCTCAAATGCACGAACGCACTCCGTGTTATACTGATGCCCTTTTCCCACCCTACGAGTACTCATTTGCCACTGTGCAACTGGCCAGATTGAGATTGGAGCACAATATACAGGCGAGTTTTCTTTTAACTATACATTCAGGGCTATTTTTATACAGGGTGACTCAGAATGATGGGATCAAACGTCGAGAGGTTACTCAGTGCAATAATAGAAGACATTTGAGTATAGAACTCATGTCTGAAAATGTCTCCCTAAAGCGCTACGGTCGTGTGACGCTTTAAAACAGAATTTACCTTGGTATCAAAATCCTAGCTGTGCTACTGGTTTCAAGCGTTTCAAGTATCTAACCAAATTTTATCAATGGTTCAACGTATGTGATCTGCCACTGCGGATTATTTGTGAAGCATGTAATTGTATTATTTGAGGTTATGTTGTGTATTCAATAATTACATGACATGATGTTTTTAGCCAATTTTGCAGAAACCTTGTACGTCTTTTAAATAGGTGCATTCAAGTTCAAGGACGCAAATAAATAGAATACGCTTTAACACTTCATCAAACACATAACTGTCTTGAAGCGTTTTTCACATAACTGTCTTGAAGCTTCAGATATGGGTTCTTATACTCAAATGTCCTCTATTATTGTACTGAATAACCTCTCGACGTTAGATCACATCGTTCTGATTGACCCTGTATTATTAAAATTATTAAATGTTATTCTTTAACATCACAGTCTAAGCGAGTTTAGTAATTGATATATATATATACTATATATACATATATATACTATATATATATATATATATATATATATACTATATATATATATATATATATACTTAGATTGTGAGGTTAAATAATAACGTATACGTTAAATTTAACATTTCGCAAACGGAATAGCCTTGATTATATTGTAAATTTTTAGGTATTTGTGATTTTTATAAAAACATGAATTTGAAACTTCAAACGAGTGTCTTCCACTTTCTGGTTAAGCATGAAGTATAACTTCAAGTTTAGAAAAGCCTATCCAAATTACGATTTTCTAAACTCGAAATTTTACTTTATGCGCCAAGCATATAAAACACTGATTTGAAGTAAATTTTCTTTTAAAAGAAAAAATACCTGCATCTACGCAAAATGTTTATGAAGTGATTTAATTTCTGTGTGTTTTCTTTTACATATAACATTATTTATAGTGTTGTAATGATCTGCAGTAATAATTATAATGATTATTTAGAATACTACTGTCTAAAGCGGGCCATAGATAAACGTATATGTTGGACATACATCTTCGTTCATGCAAGTCCAACCTAAATGAATAATGTATCGTTCAAAATTCAATGTACAGTAGGAAAACTTGTAAGCGTTCGAAAATTCAAGCGGCGACTGATATTTTGAATGTCGTGCAAATTGACCCATACACTATCGTACATGTACGAATAGACTCGAATAAGGTACATGTAGGGCGTACATGAATGTTAATCTATGACCTGCTTAATAAATAAAAGTACTCACCAAGTCGTGAGCGTCCGGCGCCTTATTGGTGTCATCCTCGTCGTCCGAATCATCTTCCCCAGAAGTGTCAGCATTTGCTAAGGAATTAAAAACAAATTTAATGAAATTATTGCTAAGGTATTCTTGAATTAAAAAAAAAACATTTTCACTTTGAAATCCTCACTCGTAAACCACAAAACGTCATATTGTCTTTTTTCGTTCGGTTGTTTGGGTGAGTTTGTGTCCACTATTTTATAAAAATATTACAATAATCAATACAATATACAATTTTCTTTTAAAGTCACGGGACATCGAGTTAGGGATGAAATGAATTTTACTATTTGAAATAAAACAAGACAGTTGGTAGGGTTTCACTTTTATTGTTGAACACTGCAACATGTTTCACCACACAGTGGCTTCATCAGGCAGATGAAATAATTTCATTATTTCATCTGCCTGATGAAGCCACTGTGTGGTGAAACATGTTGCAGTGTTCAACAATAAAAGTGAAACCCTCCCAACTGTGTTGTTTTATTTCAAATAGTATTATGGAGTTTCATCATGTATCCGCCTCATCAATTAAATATTAAAAAAAAATAATAATAATTTTAGGCAATTGACTTAGGTGTTTGCCATTCAGTATACGAGACTAATGCCTTAACCACTCGGCAGTATTATATTCTGTTGTACCACTATTTTATGTATCAAAAAACGAAGGATTACCAACCTCTGGAATTGTCGTTATTCTGTGATTTGACGGCTGTCAGTTGTTCGTAGCACCGGATGCACACCCTGAGCGGCTTGGAACTCTGGTTCGGCAGTAGATATCGCTTGTTCGAGCACGGCCCGCACACCACATCCCCACACTTACGACAATGATGCTGAAAGACAAAAAAATGGTTACAATTGTCATCATAACCTAAATTTAACAGTTATGATACTCTAAATTTACTCTTGAGTAATTTATCACTCAACACTTGTGGCCGTACTAATAGACGTAGCGCAATTCTCGGATTAATCTAAGATTGATGAATCCTGGATCAGCGGATATTTATCAATGTATCCAATTGTCATGCATTTGGGTGGTTTCGACGAATCCTCGATTTAATCCCGGATTAAGTGACATTTGGATATCACCAAATTTATATTGGCAGCCCCGGTAGCGGTTTTATTCAGTATTGACAGTTGTCAGTATTAACTTAACCTAAAGTTGTGTTTTTATTATCGGTGTACCCTTAGTGAAAAGTATCCTTTTTGATTACGTTAAATTACTAATACGAGTATGAGAACAGGCAATGCACCCAGAAGTGCTAGGAAATCCTGCATACTCATAAAATTAATTAATATTTGCCCTTTGTCCTGCCTGGTCAGGGGGAAATTTTACATATTGCTATTGCATCTGAACATCTTTTTATGATGTTACTGACCGTCTTGGTTCTAAGAGGATTATTTGAAGCAGAATTATTTTCACTTGAATCTAGGGTTATGTCGACTAACTTATACATTTTTACGCGATCTAAGAACTAATACTCAATCCTGGATCAATCCCTGACTGACCGGATGGACGTTGGTGAAACATGTTTAAACAATTATGTGAAACATTAAACACTGTGATATATTGTTTATAAATGTTTGTGTAACAAGTGTTTAATTGTTTACTCAATTTTCTAAATTTATACAAAACTGTACATAACCTTTAAAAATAATATTTAACAAGAGTTTTTTTTTAACGGATGAAATAGAGGTTAAAGCAAAGGAAGTTCTGTTTCTATTTCTTCTTAATTATTAACTTACTCTTCTGTTGATTAGAGTGAACTGAGTTTTCTTGCAGTGCATGCACGTGGTGGCCTCGCCATCGGGCACCCAGACAGCAGCATGCACCTCGACCGCCTTCTTCCCGCTCTTCCTTAGCAGGTCCTCGATGCACTTGTTTATGTGTGCCATCCACTCCTTCTTTTCGATCTGCGTCGCCGCGTAAACGGCAAACGACTTTGACGCCGTCCTTATCAACCAACCGTTGTGATATTCTAAACATTACGAAAATAAATGTACACACTTTTCAACGTAACAAATCTTTTTGTAAAATAAAATCAACAGCGATAATGTTATTAATAGAGCCCTTTAAACATACACTCTTTTGTTGGCGATTTAATGGAATATTCACGTACTTTTCACGTAGCATTTCTTTCTGTAAAATAATAACCGACAGCGATAACGTTATCAATTGGGCCCTTTACACGTACACTCTTTTGACGACGATTGAACGCCACATTCTTTCTTGCAGTTCTGCACCTAGGAAAGATTGTGGTGTGCCTGAAAGATGTACTTTTTCGACTGCAATATTGCGCCGAGGATTGAATGCCATTCAAGAGTGGAACACAAAAGCGTATGTATAAAGAGAAATCCTGAACGTCTTATGGCACTTTATCTGGTGTTTTCATTAAAACAAATCCATGTGTAGGAATACTGAACACAAAATTCAATTTTGAATCTCTTCGTGTATACCTTTAATTTTCGAAACATCACAACGAAAATGATAATTGACCGAAATTCACACTATAAATCTTACGTGCATCGTCCTCCAGACTCTCTAACTTGACCTCTTCGAGGGGAATGATGTGCTGCTTGTTGTATTTCTTTTTGTTAATGACGATGTTCCCGTAGACGAGTATGTCGTTGAAGAGGAAAAACTGTCGGGCCTTGGGTTTCTTCCGGCACATCTTCGTCAGCACGCCCTCACCGACCAACACCCTGCCTGGCACCCCCAATGGCTAGGAGAAATCACGAGTTATTGTTTTTATTTATGTTAATATAGCGCAAGTTGGGGTAAACGTCTTGATTAGTGATGAAAGTGATGGCTATGAGTCAAGTAAGACTGACAAAGTTTTAAATTCTACACAAAAAATAATCTCTAATTGAGAGAATATAGTTCATTTCATTTAACTATGCGAGACATTCAAAGAAATGCAAACATATTTGTATTTCTGTAGAGTTTATCTGTGTAATTAATTTCTTAAAAATAATGAGCACAAATGTGTTCTGACTTCTCGCCTAGTTTAATGAAATGAGCATTACTAAAAAAAACTTCACACTGAATAAGATAATAGCATTAATAATTTATATTACTCCAATTGTCAAATATCTAATCATTTCACACATTATTCAAGTGATAACTATTATTTTGTTCTTAACAAATGTATATACAGGGAGTTTTTCTTTCAAGTATACATATCCCAATTATACAGCGTATATGCTGTCAATCTTAAGATATTCGTTCAATTTAAAGCTTTAAACAAGTGTTTTCCACTCCCCATATTAAGAATGAAGTAAAATTTCGAGTTTAGAAAAGCCTGAAAATTTGGATTTATGCGCGGAGCGAAATTTTACTTCATGCGCCACCGGTATAAAACACTGAACTATTGTAAAGTTTAAAATATACAACACTAGGTTACTGCTTTAGTAGCATATTTTAAACTTTAACTAAAATCAGTGTTTTACACGAGTGGCGCATGAAATAAAATTTCGAGTTTAGAAAAGCCTGAAATTTTACTTCATGCTTAGTCTGGGAATGAGAAACACACACGAGTTTAGGAGAGCCTGAAGATTTGGATTTGGGCGCTCGCTCCGCTCCGCACTCTAATCCAAATTTTCAGTCTTTTCTAAACCCCAAATTTTACATCATGCTTAGTCTGGGAGTGGAAATCACTCGTTTAGAGTTTCAAATTGTACAAGGAATGTACAGCGTACGTATATGTAGACTTAAAAGAAAAATGGCCGATATAGGCCGATATTATTAATAATTGTTTAATTTTAAACAAATTACACACACTCACACTCATTTGTTTTCATATTAAATCAAGCAAGACATGACTGCATTTAAAAACGATAAAGCAGGATTGATTAATCAGAAAGCAGATAGACTTATCTGTCTGATTAAAATGTAGTTAATGAACTTGCATTTATTTGTACATATTAAGAGCGGCCGAAATCAGTGCTTTGTTTTATCTGTGCGGCGATAATAAATTGTCGTCTGAAATAAAAATTTGAATAAATCCATTTCGGTTAAAACAAGGACATTAATCGAAAGCTCTGAAACAATACTAAAAATAAAAAATCCAAATCTAATAAAAAAAAAACTACTAATAACTAACAGCATTAAAATATACTTGGTTTTCTTAACTTAATCTTAATTTACCTCCCCAAAATAAATTAAAACACCTGGACATATCATCTCGATAATTCAGCATACATATCTTTGCAATTAACGACTGAGAATGAAAGATATTACACTAGGTGCACAACAATGATAATTTAACTTGATTTCAAGTCGGCCTCTAAAACCTAACTAAACCAAAACAAGAAAGAAGGCAAAAAAATGATAATTTAACTAGATTTCAAGTTGTTTAATTGCACTATAAAAACTAACTAAACTAAATCAAAACAAGAAAGAAAAAATAGCTCAGCACAAATTGTTCGTGTTTACACAGCGTGTCGAGTTTGCTCCTAACAATTAATTAAAATATCTTCATTATAAAAATGTAATAATTAGCATTTTTGTGAAAGTCACGATGAAATTTCTAATAGCAGTTCGACAATGCGGAGTTGAACGAAAATTGTTAAAACAGAAAGAAAAAACACACCTGTCCAGAACTCCCGAAGCAACTCTCCACCATCGTTATCCGCCTCGTGTTGGCCTCACTGTTAACTACAAATAATAACAAAAAATTAAAAAAATACTCAATTCAATAAAATCGTAGTTTCATTTAATCCTCTTTAATACAATCCTTGAAAAAAATAACTGTAATATCCAACCGAAATTATCAAAGTACTTCCAAACATTAACTGTTTAACTAAGACTGCTTTAAGTCTTTAAGATTACTTGAAACTGTTATTTATAAGTGCACTTAAAACGTTATTAATAAGGCTAGAATTTTTTTAATGGACTCTATTGACTGAATAAATAAATAATTTTCAACTTGTAAACATAACCACACATTTGAAAATTAAAAATTGTTAACTGTTTTGAATTCTAGAGTGAATCAACCAATATTACATTTAAACATCACTTATGTGAAACCACTCGAGGATTATTTGTACACCTGTTAAGTATTTTTATGTGTGTGATCAAGTGTTGCTTTTGTCGGGTGGTGAGTTTTGATGAATAACAATCCTCGTGTGTGGAAATGATTAACTTATGTTGTTGGATGAACTGTTTTTCTGGAAATCGTCGAATATTTCTCATCAGAGTGTTTGGTTTTGTGGTTGGTGCATCAGTGAATCATCACAATTTATTCATTCGTATTCGCATGAATTTGTAATAACTTACTCATTGCTCGCGTGTATGTGTTACTTTTTCTGTGGCGCGCTCGGAAAAGAAAGTGCCGCAATTTCCCTGGCTAACCTTTTTTTTCGCTTCTTCTCTCCGCGTTTTAAAAGTGGGAAGATTTTTCTGTTCGAGCGAGCACACTTACCCAATCTGTCGACCATGGTTAATGACCGTCTTTCCGCGGTGTGTCGAGAGGAAACCGAACGACGGGGCGCAAACAAAAAATTAAACGCGGCCTTTTCGCAATATCCTGCCCGCTTTTCACACTCCGCGAATTTTCTTCGACACTTTTTTGACAGTTCAACAACTTTTCGGATGACAATTCGGTGGTGAGAATCTACCACCTGTCAGAATAATAGGGATCTGCCCACTAATTAATCATTGTACGCTATCGGCATCTATCATTTGTATTAAGAAATTGCAGTATTTGGTGTAATATTACAAAGATGGCAGCACAGCTTAGTTGTGTTAAAAACCACTATAGTCGGTGTAATTATTCAGAGATGGCAGCACATAAATTGGAGGAATAGTTCAAAAATGGCAGAACGGTATTTTTAGAGAATTTAATGCCTAGAAAAATAAACTTTCTTTAATGACAGCTAGATAATAACCATTTGAAACTTGTTAGAAAATGGGAAGAAATGACACTTTCTCGAATTGTAGCCAATTTCTGTGTTGATTTAATGGCAAGACTTAAATATACATGTAAAAAAATCTACAACACTTATACTGATGACTAATTGTACTTTTTATGAACAAATTTGATTTCTATATAGGTATTTGATTGAAATTCACTTGGTTTGTTTTACTAATAAATTGTTTTATTTTCAACTAGTTTCGGCTTAATGCCATTTTCAAGAATGGTGTACAAAAGAGTAAAATTGATTATATATACTAGATGTCGGCATTTCAGGTAATAAGCGCTCTAATTATCGGGGAATTCCAAAGGTCCTCGTTGTCATTGACCACGTTTTTTCCTGCCTTTACTTATTTCTAAACCCTCCCGATAATTCAAAACTAATCCCTTATTACCCGAATGCAACATTTTACAGTCGTTTGAGCTGAAAAAGTGATTAGCCGTGATGCAATGTTTTGCGAACCCCGTGGTCTGTTTATTATTTAAAATATCTTTCCTATGTTTTCTGTGAGAGGTTATTGACGTATTCTAAAAAATTAAACAAATAGTTAAGGGACAGGATAACAACATAATTTTGACTAATTCTGTTAACTTAGGGAAAATATTAGTGAATAATAAAATTAAAACAGACAATAGTAATAATAAAAAAAGCGGAGTATATGAGCTGAAATGTGATGACTGCGATGCAATATATATAGGGCAAACGGGCAGGTCTTTTGAAACGAGATTAAAAGAACATAGGAAAGATATTCTAAATAATAAACAGACCACGGGGTTCGCAAAACATTGCATCACGGCTAATCACTTTTTCAGCTCAAACGACTGTAAAATGTTGCATTTGGGTAATAAGGGATTAGTTTTGAATTATCGGGAGGGTTTAGAAATAAGTAAAGCCATAAAGGCGGGAAAAAACGTGGTCAATGACAACGAGGACCTTTGGAATTCCCCGATAATTAGAGCGCTTATTACCTGAAATGCCTACATCTAGTATATATAATCAATTTTGCTCTTTTGTACACCATTCTTGAAAATGGCATTAAGCCGAAACTAGTTGAAAATAAAACAATTTATTAGTAAAACAAACCAAGTGAATTTCAATCAAATACCTATATATTAATAGAAATGTTTTACCAAGTGATCAATGAGAAACAAGTTAACGATAAATTTGATTTCTCTTAGGGCCAATTGCACCCAACACATTAAACTGGTTCAACTCAAGTTCAAAGTGACATTTGAACAATAGGAACTGTTATCTTGAACTTGAGTTCGTTTGTGGTCCAACTGGGCCTTACATGTTTGCAATTACTTTATGTACACGTTTATTTATAACTTTATGAATTACATCCTAAAATCAACAATAAATCGATTTGTTTATAACTTAAAGTCAATCTCATCTGTCGACCCACTAGAGAACAAATGTTGGTTGGAGAAAACAAGCGAAAATAAATAAATTACAAGATAGTCAATTATTGTTTTATTGTATCATTTTTTATTACAAATAATGTTCAGGGAATTCGAATGTCACTTCCCTTCCGGTCAGTTTCTTGTAAACCGACGTGAATGTGTCCACCTAAACAAAAAAAAGGTCAGTGTAAAAAATAACCTCACAAAAGCCACATTCATAAACAAAACACTTCAAGCCAACAACGATCACACGAAAACAATATTAATTAACTACTAAAGTAAGTTTAACTTGATTAATGTACATTTAATATATTGTCGAAAATATAAAGTCAACATTTCATTTTTTTCTACGAACAAATGTCAAAAAACTTTACTTCAATGAGTATACAGGGAGTTTTTCTTTTGAGTATACATACCCCATTTCCCAAATAAAATGTCGAGTTTAGAAAAGCCTAAAAATTTGGATTTGGGCGCGGAGCGAAGCAAACACCCAAATCTAAGTTTTCAGGCTTTTCTTAACTCAAAATTATACTTTATGTGCCACCGGTATTAAACACTGAAGTATTGTGAAGTTTACAATATGCTACTAAAGCTTAATGCTAAAAACGTATATTTTAAATTTCACTTAAAACCATTGTTTTATACGCGGGCACATGAAGTAAAATTTCGACTTTAGAAAACCCTGGCCAAATCCAAATTTTCAGGCTTATCTCGACTCGAAATTTTACTTCATGCTTAGTCTGGGAGTGAAACACACTCATTTAAAGCTTCATAAGGTATTCTTAAAAAACAACGATCGTCAGAAATTTACATGTATACCTTAAAGAAAATTTTCCTGTATTTGATAAGTGACAGTTTCGTTCTAAGAACAAAAAACAAAAGAGACAACTTGATTTTTTCCTTTAGTTATTTATATGTCAAATGTTGACATCAAAGTATCAAAATTCAATAATAACAAGAGACTTTCTTTTATGTTAAAACTTAACTGAATAAGTTAATTTTATTAAATAAAAAGGAAAAATTCCTAAACAAAAATAACCAAAATCACAAAATGAATAAAACTGACGGCACAGAACTCTATGAAATTAATTGATAGTGAGTATTGATGCTAATTTTAATATTGATCAAAATTATTCCTGTTTTTTTGTATCCTCTAGTACTGACCGTTAACACATAGTTTACCATAACCTCAAATTTATTTCATCATTTTATTAGCATTATGGCCAACTACACAAAAAAATTGCCGCCTACTCTAAATCATAATTTAAACGATCGCACGGTACAATATTGTTTACATTCAAACAAAACAAGGACACAAACAAAAAAAAATTACTTTGTGTTCAATCGTGGTCTGTTGGTTCTTGTCAAGATGGACTTTGATGAGCTGGGATCCGTCGAGCTTGACGCGGATGCGCTTGCCGACGATCTCAGCTGGGTACACCAAATCCTCGAGGATGGCGTCGTACACGGAGGTCAGAGTGCGGGAACGCGGGCGCTTCTGCTTGTTCTGGGTGCGGGTCTTGCGGGAAGGCTTGGGGAGGATCTTCCTCTCGCCGACGAACACAACGTGTTTGCCGCTGAACTTCTTCTCCAGCTCGCGCACCAGCCTGATCTGGATTTTTTGGAACTGCTTCAGCTTCGGTTTGGGCACATAAATAATGATCGACTAGAACAAAATACAGTCGATTCAACCACATGAAAAATTAATCATCATTAACATTGACACATGAAACATTGCTGATTGTCAGCCTTAAGATTTCAAATATTCAGTTTAACCATTTGTATAACTAAAAATAGTTTATAACACGTGTGTACCACCAGTGATACATACATTTTAATGTAATTCTTTGACAAACGTGAAAATTGGCCTCGGACCCCTCGAGCTGGACCACACTTGAAATTTACACACACAGTACTAGTGATTAATAATCAATCATACGCTTTAAAGGGAAAGTATCTATGGCAACAACTAAATCAAAATATGTGCCCAACGTGAAAGACTTATTAAACTTATGTAAAATAACATGAGATGAAAAACGCTATCGTCAAAGTGTTAAATTTGTAATTTTCAGTAAATTCTGACTTCGTACAACTTGTGACTATTTAACTTTGTTAGGAATATATTCTTTGTTTACATTGTTTAATAAAAAATAATTGAATGAAAAAATAAAACGGCACTCACTTTTTTATTGTTCAGCTCGATTTCCCTGGCCTTGGTAATGTGGAGCTCCCTAAGCTGAGCTTTCAAGTCCGAGTTCATCTCGAGCTCCAAGAGCGCTTGAGACACTTGGGTCTCGAAAGCGTCTGGCTCGGCACCGCCTGGCTTTATAATCTTTGAAGACATCTGTAAAATTGAAACAAATATTAAAACACTATTACTGCCATTGCTAAAAAAAAAAAGTGAACTGTAAATAACAAACTGCCAGTTGCTTGAAATACAGTTGAGTTTTTGAATGAATAATTTCAGTAATAACACGTTTTTAAAAACATCTGTAGAATTTAAACAAGTATTAGAACATAATTACTGCAATTGCTAAAAAAAAAAGTGAACTGAAAATAACGAACTACACCAGTTGCTTGAAATACAATAAACAATATTGCAGACTCAATAAATTCGAAATTTGTAAAAGACAAGTCAGATTTTTTAGAATAGAGAGCTTATTTAAGTTACAAATGAAACACGAATGAATTATTTGAGTTAATTAACGATTTTTTTAAAATGGAAAGCTTATTAGAGATATTTGGAAAACTTATTTGATGATCTCGCGAATAAAAGTGAATAAATCTGATGTTTCAAGAAACGAACAAAATCAAAGACAGTTTGTTGATTGAAACAAATTAGAAATTTCACCCCAAAACCGCTCGTGTAAACTCAAATTTACCGACGCGAGTTCAACTTCAAAACGCAACCACCCGGTGAGTTTAATCCCGGTAAAACAACACTTTTATGTACATACACCGTTTACGAACTTAACCTAACAAATCGCACTTTCGGGGTTTGATCTTGAATTATCGCGGAATTTTTGGGCCATCGGCCGAACGGAATTTCGCCGGGTTGTGAAATTCGCGTTCAGGATTAAACGCGCGACATTATTTTCGCGATTTAAACAAATATTTTCACTTAAAATTAACTAAAAATTCACTGGCAAACGTGTACCTCTTCGTGTCTGTGGGAAAAAGAAAGAAAAGGCGAAACGGAGAACGCAAGCGCCGGCCGCTGATTGGCTGAACAGGAGTGCCAGCCCTTGGAAAAAATAAGTTACTATTAAGATTAATTTAGTTTTTAATATTACTTTATACAATTCATATGTTTATTGCTTTACTAAGCTTTAATATATTGCATTATTACTAATATTTAGTTAATTCTAGTTTTTTATATTTATAATTATTGACAAATATCATAGGGCCCTTTCATCAGAAACAACAGTTGTCAGTTTAGTGCCAACTGTTTTTTTTGAAATCCTAAAATTTTCAGGCTTCTCTAAACTCGAAACTTTACTTCATGCGCCACGCGTATAATACACAGATTTAAAGTGAAGTTTACAATATCCTACTAAAGCACTATGCTAGGGACGTATGTTTTGAACCAGTGGTTAAAGTTCAAAACGCGTGACGCATGAAGTAAAACTTTGAGTTTAGAAAAGCCTGAAAATTTGGCTTGGCCGCGCTACGCTACCAATGTTCAGGCTTCTTTAAACTCAAATTTTTCTTCACGCTTAATCTGGAAGGAAACACTCGTTTAAAACTTCAAATTGAGCTCGTTTACAAAACAAAGAATGTCGGAAAAAAATCCTTGTATGTAAACACATTTTTTACTTGTTACATTTAACTTTAAGAAACAATCTTCATTTTTATAACTACGGCAATTTGAATTGTTGAATAAAAAAATAAACATATAATTTTTAATTAAATTTTAAAATATTTATTGTAAGTGATGCCAACCTTTTCATCGATATTTTATTAATTGCGCCATCTGTCGGACTCACTATCTCACTACGCTGTCATTCATCAAATGTCAACCCATTTTCAGAAATAAAAATAATATAACAAATTTGAGTAATAATTAAGGATAACAGTAATAAACGGTAAATATTATATATTTTGAATATAGTATATTGTAGTACATAATGTTAATTCATGTGAGAATACTGTTTTTCATTACATAACTTTTTAGGTTATGTTAACTCTTTCATTTAATGTATCGAATTTTTCTTATTATTTGTGAAAAGCATCGTTTTCAATTTTTGATCAATCATAAGAAAATCAACACCTTGTTTAGTTGAAAACCATTGATTTGTACAACTTGCACAACTATTAACATTGTTTTCACTTCATGATATTTGCAAAATATTAATATTCTCAACTGTTTTCGTATTTTTAACATCAGTATTGATTGATTAATATTTCCAATAACTATCTACCATTTTTCTCTTCGCTTTTAAAACTGTAACAATAGATGGGACACGGACATGGAGACCCCTACCAAATCCCCGACTACAAGATTTACAAAGTCGAGGATGTTCCCCTGTTGATGAAAACAAAGAGGGCGCTAGAGGCGCAGGGTTTGAAAGACCCGTGGTTGCGTAACGAGGTGTGGAGGTACAACGTGAAACAGTTCGGAAACGAGAATTTGCGTTTGAAGGCCTGCTTCGGACGAGGCATGAGATACGGCGTCGGAGCTTTTATTGTTACGATGGTCGTTACGAAACTGTATGATATGGCCCATCCGTCCGATCACGGACACGGCCATGGCCACCATTAAACAATAATTGTTATATTAATAGTAGATTGTATATAATAAAAGAAAAATAGCAAAAACAAAACAAGTTTCTTTTAATTGATGGTTATAGATTATCAATGTTTTTTTTTCCCAAATAAGATTGCTAAGCAAAGATCATTAATATACCGAGTGATCATTTAAAATATAAGTTGGAGTAGGCTTTAAATTAGATTGACACTACTGACTTTAATACACAAGTTACCATAACCTCAAATTTATTCCATCATTCAATTAGCATTCTAGGCAACCACAAAGAATATGCCACTTATTCTAACTTATAATTTACACAATCGCACGGTATTATCACATAAAGTCGAGTTTATTTCTAAAAAGCAAGGGTTGGAATCGCGCATTTTAGTGCTTAGCGTTTTATACGTTGACAAACTTCTGCTTTATTTCCACATAGACGACCTCTGCAGTTTAAAACCTTGCTTTCATGGCGATTTTATTTTTGACTGCAAGATGGGTTGTATAACTGATGAATTTTATTTGAGTCAATAAAAAAGTGCGATTTATAAAATATAGAACATTTTTAATATCTGAATTCTGGTGGTACAAAAATAATCTGTGAGCGAATTAGGTTTATATTTGACCTGGAGCCAGTTTGCTCCGGACAGCTTTACCGAACAGTTCAGCCCCCTTTTGGTTGGATTCAGCAAAAGAGGGAATTTCCAGGGCGCACCTTGCGATCCAGCTGAAAACGTTGGCATAGGACGAAACGTCCCAACCGACAGCCTAAAAAATAATTTATTACTCAGATACAAAAATTAAAACATTAACACAGCATCTGACAGATAGATTTATTTTATACCGAGTGTTAACCACCAAACCTGACCATAGCAATATAGTCATTTAGAGTTTGAATAAAATATAATATATTTATTGAAATTTACAGCAAAGGAATCTCTCACTCTTAACACCATTACCTACCCGAGTAGAAGGTATTAATTATGAACACTCTTTCTTCAATAGAATTAAATTCATCTTTATAACAGAACTAAAACTTAATACGTCAACTTGACACAAAACACAAATGTGCAATGGCCATAGTCATGGCAACGTATTATAATTAATTCAAATTCTTAATAACGCCATTTTCCTATGGCCAGGTTTGGTGGTTAACACTCGGTATGTTCCGACAGGTGGGGTCTGAGATAGCCCACTCCAAAAATTGATTTTACAAATCAATGTCTTAGGATTTTTGACACTTAAAAATAACAAGAGTAAGCCTTTATAAAATACAACTTTCAATTTATTATAAATTGACAAGAAATATCAATTTTAACTAAGTTTGGCATGTTTTGAGATGTTGAGGTTTGTTAGACCCCACGTGTCAAATGCCAGGTGAAAGCATCAATTTTAAAATAGTGACTTATGTGAAATAAAGAAGTATCATTTCTGAGGATTTCTCAGGGATATTTCCTCCAGTTTTATAAAAAGAAAATTACTTTCTTATCTATTGTAGGAATTTTCTGGTTATTATTATTACTTACAATTATGCTTGACAATGATGCAGCGATAGAAATATCGGCAATTGTCAATTTATCACCGCAAACAAAATTGTTGCCCTCTAGGAATATGTCTAGAAAACCAATGGCTTCTTCCAGAGATGATTTTTTGTGATCCTCAATTTCTATCTCACCAAGGAATAACACAGGGAACTAAAAAGGAATCATTATTATTGATTCAAACATCAAGGCCCAGTGGCACCAAAAACTCAAGCTCAAGCTCAAGCTGAACTTGAGTTCAAGATGACAGTTCCTATTATTGTAATGACACTGAACTCGAGTTCAGAGTTGAACCAAATCAACGTGTTTGGTGCAACTAGCTCTAATATAAACTAAAATGCATTAATGAAAATTCTGTCGTTTACTAGTCTGATATGACTGTAAACGTAAAAATTCTTACACAAATGGCTCGTATCCTCGGATACAAAATGCTACAGTCAAACTGCAGCCTTTGATCGACGATGGCCCGTTTTTTCGGTTCCTTTGGGTACAAACTGTCATTTTTGCCGTAAGCGTTGACCAAGTAAGCGGCAATTGCCCTGCTTTCCCAAAGAGTGTAATCCCCATCGACTAAAGTTGGTACGCAATGTTGGGGATTTATCTACGAAAAAAAATCCACACTTTTCTATAATGAATGATTTACACAAAACACACTGTATAAAGTTGGTGACAAAACACAGTAGATCTGTTCGTTACATGAACTAGTGCAGCACTTTTTCACAGAATCTGTTCGTTGCATGAATTAGACACCTGCAATTATAAATGAGAAGTTAGACTAACTTGAACTGTGACATCACAAACTTAAACTCCGTTCAACTTAATGCGGTACAAACCTACTCTATAATATATGAAGCCTCATTTGACTTAAGTATATCAAATTGTACACAATTCTGTAATGCTTGTCTAAATAAACATGGTATTTAACCTCTGTATCGAATTCCCTATTCATAAAATTGTTTTACCTTGACAAAGTCGGGTTTCAGCTGTTCTTTTTCGAATAAATTGACGATTTGCACC
Source organism: Philonthus cognatus (assembly GCA_932526585.2). Classification (NCBI taxonomy): domain Eukaryota; kingdom Metazoa; phylum Arthropoda; class Insecta; order Coleoptera; family Staphylinidae; genus Philonthus; species Philonthus cognatus. Next base: position 17,414,929 of record OW052243.1, read on the forward strand.
TCCGCATCTATTCCCAAAGTTTTGCAGACCAAAAGGGCGCAACGTGAAGGCGCACTGGGGGGAAAATGGTACAATGTTACGCCCATGTTTACCAAAAAAAAATCAAGTGTTCATCGCACTTTCGAAAAAGTTTAGGGTCATTCGCTTTTCTGAAAGGTCATCGCATAAAGTGGAACATCTGTAATTTATACAAATACACGTGATACCAGAAATTTCACGACTTTGTTGTGAAATGATTATAAAATATTCTCAAATAATTTATAAAAAATACAAATTTTAATTTACAAATACAATTCAAATATGAATTAACAAATACAATACATATTTTAATTTACAAATACAATACAAATTTTAGTTTACAAATACAATACAAATTTTAATTAATAAATACAACACAAATTTTAATTGACACATACAGTACACCTTTTAATCAATAAATAAAATACAAATTTTAATTTACAAATACAATACAAATTTTAATTCACAAAATGAAACATACTTTAACTTTGGCGACTGCTGGCCAACTTCATGTGAAACTAAAATGTCAAGGTAATGCATCCCGAAGTTAAGAGGTGTCCTTGTTTCGCTGCCAGATGCAAGTATGCAAGTATAAATGATGCAGTTCTGTGACGTAATAGTATTAAAAATGTAGATGTGTCCATCATAGTACTTTCCCCCACCAAAGATACTTGAAATCAATAGCATTCACCTACCTTATTTTTCAACAAATGTTTCTTATTCCTGTTAAACTTTGTTCGAAGGCCACAGTTATGGGTTCACTTTACCACTAAATAGTAATCATGATAAAGTCAAACTAACGTCATTTATAGCAATAGCTCACTTATTCAGAGTAATTTATTAGTAAAATTCACATTTTTAAAAGAATATTAATAAAATAAATAAAAGAGGTGCGAGATAAAGTAAATATGTATTAAGTGCTAATCTTTTGATTATTTACAACTTTTCTTAATAATATTTTGTTGTATGATCAATATTAACAAAAATCCAAAAAAATGCTAAGAGTAAACTACCACTTTATTTATATCGTATGTTCAATTAAAAAAAATCTCTAGTGTGTTATGGAAAATATTCTAGGTTGGCAATTTTGAAAATATACATTATAATTATTATGTCTGACGTTTTATATGTCAATTCCTGAAATGTGCAGCCAACTTAAATTTGAAAAAAAAATGAAATCATGGCACTCTAGAGGTTTTTTTTATTGAACATATGATACGATCGGTATTAAAGAAAAAAAAATGCTTCGCTACGCAACCAAACCAAATTTTCAGGCTTTTCTAAACTCGAAATTTTACTTCATGCGCCAGGCGTACTTAACACTGACATATTGTATATTTCAAACACATTTCTTCTGGAATAATTTATAAAAATTATTTCTTTACATTTTAATGTGTTTATATTTATATTATTTATACATTATGTAAATTTTAAAAGAAGATTTCTTAAATAAATAACGATTTCCATGTTTTTTTTATCTTACAATAAAAATTAAAGAATTGCGAAAATCTAATATAAGAAGTAAACATCAAAGAATTAATTTGGACAAACACAACAAAAACTAATTTCTCTATAGAAATTTTACTTTATGCTAAATCAAGGAGTAGAAACACTCGTTAAAAGCTTCAAATTGAACGATTTAAAAATACAACGAACGCCTGAACAAATACGGTGATATGTTTAAGTAAAAAAACAATTCCCTGTATATATTTATTTCAATAACAAAAATCAATTAACATAAAAAAAAAAATTGAGTTTGTTTGAAAAACTCAATTAGAAGCTGTGTAAACCTGTCTTTTCAAATAAATCGAAATTCGGACAAATCAACATTCGTGAAGGGATTTTTTTTAATTTAAACGTGGGCGTCCTTTTATTCGAATAAAAACTAAACTGTATGCTTTTGAAAAATCTTGGCAGCAAAACGTATATTCCATTTAATTTTATCTGTGCAACAGGTATAATAAACCAATGGAAAACATTAAATAATTCTTGTTCTTTTTTAAACGTTTATGTAAAGTATTATAGAACTTAGAAATTTGCAATTTACATGATTTTTCGTTTGGGACCGTTTCAAACCTAGTAATTTGCACGTGTTTTTTTTTTGAAGTAAAGTAAATTTTTTATTTGACAGTTTTCGAAGTGAAGAAATTCGGAGTAATGTAATGAAGGTGTGTATTGAAGTATTTAATGTTTGCAAAGTTGGATATTCTGTAAATGTCACATCAGCAAAAGTGGCACAACCCCAACCAACAAAAACATGGCGTCCGATGGAGACGATATAATCACCGACCAAGAAAAAGTCCGTATCGTGTCCGATTTCATCTTGCATTCGCCCCCCGGTGAATTCAATGAGGTCTTCAACGATGTGCGCAAGCTGCTCAACAACGACGACCTCCTGAAAGAGGGGGCCAGCGGCGCCTTCGCCCAGTACAACAAGGACCAACTGACTCCCGTTAAAATCGAAAACGCCGACACTCTGGTGCTGATAACGGAATACAACGAATTGGGAAACAACAGATTCTTCGATCCCAGGAGTAAGCAGTCCTTTAAGTTCGACCATCTGAGGAAAGATGCCTCGGATTACCAGCAGTACACACCCGATGCCGGTGTGGAGCCCTGGAGGGCCGCCCTGGATTTAGAGTTCATGCAGTACACGAGAAACCACTACAAGGACGGTGTGTGTTGTGTGATCGGGCGTGCACAACCAGGAGGGATTATCAACCTAACAGCCTGCATCGAAGACCACCAGTTTCAGCCCAAGAATTTCTGGAACGGCAGATGGCGATCCCAGTGGTCGATCAACCTGAATCCGTCGTCCACGACGGCCGATATTAAAGGAATTTTAAAAGTGCAAGTCCATTATTACGAGGACGGGAACGTGCAGCTCGTTTCGTCCAAGGAAATCAAGGAAACAGTGGGCGTTTCCAACGAGGTGCAGACGGCCAAGGAAATCGTGCAGATAATCGAGGAGTCTGAGAACTTCTACCAGAAGGCGATCTCCGAGAATTATCAAACGATGTCGGACACGACGTTTAAGGCGCTGCGCAGGCTGCTGCCGGTGACGCGCACCAAAATCGACTGGAACAAAATCGTCTCCTATAGCATCGGTAAGGAATTGAAAACGCAATGATGCGCGGATTACTTAACTTTATTATCGAGTTGAGCCTTCCTTGTTATCGCTTAGGGATGTTGTGTAAATATTTATAATATGTGTCGAGAAGGTTTTTTTCGTTTCCTCTTTGTTTAAGCCCGTTCGGAATGGTTTTATGCGTTTCAACTGCCAGTATTTTATAAAGAAACAAACACGGGAGATTTTCACAAAAACTATTGATTATTTTCCAATTTGTTCATGAATTCAAAAATACTTTCAAATCTGTTAATTTCAGTTCTAACAGAAACAAGAGTGAGGTTAATCTTTATAACAGAAATAAAGTGAGGTTTATTTAGCTCTTTACTATAAAACTACAATTGCTATACTAGAAAAAAATACTATTGTTATAATTATTTTAATAAATATAGATATCTATAACAGAAAAAAGTTAACTGTATCTTTATAACAGTAAAATGACTGCAATTTTGTATTCGCACTTTTGCTAATAATTATTTTTGTGGAAATCTCGTTGCCGTTATACAAAAAAAAAACGTATAAAGCCTATCGTCAGATGAGTTTAAAGAGAGGAAGATAGAAAAAAAGTGTGGCAGTGCAGGGATAGCCGACTACGACGTGACGAGTTTAGATAAATTCATTAAGTTCGTTCGTGTGAATAGCTGAGTGTAATAACCGCACTTGAAACATTTTCACTTTTTACCTTCTTCTTTTCTGCGTTTATTATCATTAATTAACGGATTTAGTTTTTTTAACCCAATTTTTATATTTATATACATCTATAATATACATGGAAAGATAAAGAGAGAGAGAGAAGAAAGATGTTAGAATAGGTTTCTTTTAAATTATTTAATTGTCGTCAGCACTTGTGAACAAATTTTTATATAAAGTGATAATTTTAAAACATTAAAATGAGGTTGTGAAATTTTGTCTAAATTAAAATTTATCAAGTGTATTTTCTATATACTTAATAATCTTTATCCATATTAAAATTATCAAGTATAGTAAATTGATAAAAATGTAATTATTTCTTATCACTAATTTCCGCTGAAAACAAACACTTTATTTGTGTAATTTTAAAGGTCATTTAGTGGTGTTAATTTTCTATGTACATGATGACTTTTACATTTAAAACGTTGATAAGTCAATGTTTTCAACAGAAACAGATAAAAAGAATTATGTCTCGTATTTTCTGCTAAAAATGATTAGTTGATTATAAAGTGAATAATGCTTTTAAAAAAAATTGTTACAAATTAATTAATTTTTGTGTAAAATAATGGATTTTTTTATTTCATCAGCCTCATTTTGTTACAACAGAAAAACATTTGATATTATTTCAGAAAATTGGTTTCTTGAGATCTAAAATACTTGGTAAAACAATTTGATAAAACAATTTCATTGACTTTTTTAATTAAATATTTAAAGAAATCTATGCGGACATCAATCATTTTTTTGTTTGTAATCGAGACGGAAATCTAATTGCATTTGAAAATGTGTATAGTATTATCGATGCCAATGTTATATTTATTATTATTATTATTATACTATAATTTGTCTATCCCTGTAAACAAAAAAAACAAAACATATAAATAAAGAGAAAATGAATGTGCAATATCCAGGCACAACTTAACCTAACCTTTAACCCGCTTTTATGTGTATACATATATTATACCTTTAATTTTCGGCTGAGTCGCATTTTCTGTTCACTTCGGGTTTTTTATTATTTAAGCGAGGATTTGTCTAATAAAGAGCGTTATCCCCTCCTTTATTCCTATTTTTTCCCCCCGATGATTATGATATGATTTACTGTTGCGTGAATAATATTTTCGCCCGCTTCGATAAATGATTTATATATATATATATATTGTTAGGGTCGAGACCGTTGTATCAGTTATTTTTAAATAAAAATACAAACTACCTTAACCATTTTTTCTTTTATTTATTTTTTTCTTCAACAATTATAATAATAATAATAATCTTTATTTACCATCTTTTGCTATACAGTAACATAGAATTATTTGTGCATTAAAAGTGAAGTAAGTATTGTTTAAAAAACTAAGTACAAGGAATTTTTATTTAAAGTATACAAGTAAACAGTGTTCGCTCTAAATGTTTAAGCATTCCTTAATTTTATAAATTGGTTCATTTGAAAGCTTGTCATGAGTGTTTCCACTCCTTGATTCAGCATGAAGTAAAATTCGGAGCGGAGCGTCCAATCCAAATTCAGGCTTTTCTAGACTCAAAATTTTACTTCATGCGCCACGCGTATAAAACACTGATGTAAATATAGTTTGATCTCGCGTAAATAAATTTCACAAATATTTATTCGTCCCTCTTTCTTTTTAAGTTTTAATCCGTAGTGTTTATTCCACTCATTAGATATACCGAACATTCCATAAAACCCAATTATATGTATCAAAAGTTTCGTACATAAAATGTATATATTGTGCTTTCGGTATATCGATATTTATAGATATCAAATTTCTATATAACAAAATTATACATACTGATCATTCGGTTTTATGAATATTACTTATATCGAAAATTCCGTACATAGAGTGTTATGTATATCGCACTTTCAGTACATCGAAATTTATGGATACCAGCAGTTTATGTATACCGAATTTTCGACATTGAAAACAATGATTACAATTGGCAGAACCGCTTACATTTTTGACGTTCATAACTGTCAAAATTTTACATAACAAAAAAAATCGTAAAAGATGTCCCAAGATTCCAAACCGTACCGATATTTCGACACCCCCGACGGGGAAGACGTTGACAAGAAACTATGGGTCGTTTTGAAGCCGACCTTCGTGTCGGCGATTGCGATTTCCACCATTGATGTTATGCTTCATTCGCACCCGAAGGGTTATCTGAAGACTCTGGGAAGGTACGCTTACATTTCGCTGCCTTTGATCGGGATGAGCACCGCGTTCGTATTGGTGACGAATTTGGCGTGCGGTGTGAGGAAGAAGGACGATAAGTTGAATTGGGCGTTGGGTGGTTTGGCCGCCGGTGGCATTTTTGGGGCTTGGAGGGGAAGCATGCCAGCCGGGTGGGTGGTCGGTGGAGCTTTCGCTGGCTTAGGAATTGGTAAGTCTTTTTAATTATACTTAGGACAAAACAATTGTTTTTGACAGCCGTGACATAATCACTTAAGTGCGTTGTTGTAGTTAAATGGCCAAATACCTAGCAACACCACTTATGTTAAGGGCGCTATCTGTTACATAAACCAGTCCACAGCTTAGGTTATGTGGGAGTTAAGGCCGGTTCACACAAAACTAAAATGGTAACTAGAACGGGAAGCAAGTTGAATCATAGAGATTTACACGCTAGCATGCATACACGGACTCGTATTGTGCATGTTACCATGTAAAATCGTATTATTCAAATTGCTTCCAGTTCTCGCTTCCGTTTTAATTGTCAACCGGCCTTTAGCTTAACGAAGCCCGGTGCAAACGGATATTGGAACTTTTCTTCAACACTTTATTTATAACCAGATGTGCATTTCTGACACAATTATCAAAGGTATAATCTATTTTTTTTTTATATGACCAATCAAATTTGACATTTCAAGAATTTAGTGGTGAGATGCAGGTTGTGCGTTTTAGGTTAGAACAAGATTAATCACTTGTTATGTTGTAAATAAACTTTTAATTTGTAGTTATGTAAAGGAAAATCTGACAGTAATATGACAATTCAATTAACTCATAAAATAGATAATTCATTAAACAAAGATTAAGATTACAAATGTACCTATCACCGCCTCAAATTTAATAAAGTCACTCTGAGAATCAGGTAAATGCTCCTTGCTCAGGAAGTGATTGGCTGATTTCGTTCTATTATATTTTCCCTAGATGTTTGATAAAAATATAGTTGTAGGTAACATTTTAAAAACGTTCTAAATATGTGTTGTTTAGTTTCAAGTTGTAGTGATCTCTTTTCTAAAATTTATTTGACAAATTATGATTTCTTTGCCACATTGATAATCATAACCAATATCTCAAAATTTCATGTATAAAATACCCTACTGTTAAAGTAGGACTGCAACTGTTTGCACTCTAACACTCATAGTACTTTCCCCCACGTTAGATATTTGAAATAATAGCTTTCACCTATCTTATATTTAAACAAATGTTTCTTATTCGTGTTAAACTTTGTTCGTAAGCCTCACTTATGTTTTCAGTTTTCCCAAAATGTTTATCATGACAAACGTCATTTAAAGCAATGGAAAGTAATTAATTCGAAAAATTCACATTTTTAAAACCATTTTAATAAAATAACTAAATGCTCATTTTTCGATTATCTACAACTTTTATTAACAAACATTTTTTATATGATCAATATTAAAGAAAAATCCAAAAAAAAACCTATGAGTAAACTGCCACTTCCGGTTTCCGCATTTTCACCAAAAGTTGATCGGATACTACTATTGTAATAAAAAGCCTAACCTTATAGCGTTATTTTAACAGCTCAATTGGCTTAGAGTTTATCCTAGTGACAGAATTACAGACAATTTTTAAAAATGGTCTTAATCAACTCGGGGGACCTCAAAATGGACATATTCACTAAAATGTTTGATTTGAAAATGTTCGCAAAAACAATACTTTTCCTTTGTTTTGCATATGGGGGAAAGTAAAAACAGAGTTTATATTTGCTTGCAAATAAAGTGTTGAAGAAAGGTTCAAAGAGTTTTAATTAACATTATTATCATCCTTACATAACTTACTCAATCCAATCTTTAGTACATTTCGGAGATATTTTTCTTAATAGAAGGCTTTAAAATTTTAATCAGTCTTGTATGTATTTAATCTTAAAACAATTAATTTTTGAAGGAGGTGTATAAAATTTATAAATATGTTTATCTGTTTGCCGTAAAATGCAATTTATTTTCCAATTGAATTTTATTTACTGTATCTGTTATTATTTTTTCTGTTTTATTTTAGCAAGGAAATATGCGCATGAACATAACTTTCAGTTAATGCCGAAAGAGATCAAGCCGGCCCACGGAACCATCAGATCACCCAGACATGACTGGACCTTAACGAAAGACGCTCCAGGCTTGTGGAAAAACGATAATTAGATAAAATCTACTCGCTGCTAATTTGTAGTTGTTGTTTGTAAATAATATTAAAATTATATTAATACAATAAACGTTAATAATATTTTCTTTCCCAATATATTAAAAGATCTCGCACACATTGTGAAACTAAAACCCAGTTGCACCAAAAACGTAGAACTCGAGTTGAAGATGACGGTTCCTGTTGTTCTAATGTCACTTTGAACTTGAGTTCAGAATTGAATCAGTACAATGTGTCTGGTGCAACTGGCTTTAAGTTTCAAAACTAAAATAATTAAAAACTAAAGAATAAAGTGTTATTAATAAATACATCTAAAGAGCTAAAATGTACACTTTTATGTTATAGTAAAGTTTAAAATACTATGCTAAAGCTGTATATTTTAAACTTCACAATATTTCAGTGTTTTATACTCCTAGCGCATAGAGTATAATTTCGAGTTTAGAAAAGCCTAATTTTTATTGGTCGCTTCGCTACGAGACCAATCCAAATTTTCAGGGTTTACTAAACTTGAAATTTCACTTCATGCTTAATCTGGGAGTGGAAACGCTTGTTAAAAACCTAAAATTGAAAACAAACAAAAAAAAAAACGAACGCGTGAAAATTTATTGCGTATACATTGATCGTGTTCAGCAGAAAAAGCGAAAAAGCTTTGTATGTATTTCTGTAATAAACTAACGTGTCCAAGAATATTTATTTCATTATAATCATTGTATTTTTCAGATAGTTTTTGTTAATCACGGTCATAGATTAAATTAGATTGATAACTCATAGGGGGCTCCACGTATCATGATTTTAGTTAACCGATCCACTCGATGAGACGGCGCTGCAATCGCAATGACGTCATTGGGCGCGGTGAGCGGGCGGTATTCTTGCTAAGCGGGGTGTGCGGTGCACCCACCATAACATTAAATGGTGGGTGCGGTGCGGGGGACATCGCACGGTATTAAATTACCGTGCGATGCGAAAAATACCAAAGACCTAATGAACATGTTAAATGTATATTTAAAAAGTTATTACAAATATATTTCGCTACATGTCAAAACCTAATTACATTTCACTTCTCAACAAAATGTCTGCAGTTCGTCAAAAAAATGCATCTTAGAAATGAAATAAGAGGTCTCCTTATCCGGATAAGGATGTTGGCGTAAGTAGTGTTCCATACAGTGAATTTTTCTTTAAGGTAAACATATGCATAAGCTGTAAATTTTCCGACATTCGTTGTTTTTCAAAAGAGTTCAATATAAAGCTTTAAACGAGTGTTTTCCACTCCCAGACTAAGCATGAAGTAAAATTTCGGGTTTAGAAAAGCCCCGTGACAAATTTTCTGGGCTTTTCTAAACTCGAAATTTTACTTCATGCGCCACGTGTATAAGACACTAAAATATTTTAAAATTTATGTATGTTCTAATTTCACTTGAAATCTGTGTTTTATACGCGTGGCGCATGAAGTAAAATTTCGAGTTTAGAAAAGCCCAGAAAATTTGTCTCGGGTCGCTGCGCGACCCTCGACAAATTTTCACGGGGCTTTTCTAAACTCGAAATTTTACTTCATGCGCCACGTGTATAAAACACTAAAATATTTTAAAATTTATGTATATTCTAATTTCACTTGAAATCTGTGTTTTATACGCGTGGCGCATGAAGTAAAATTTCGAGTTTAGAAAAGCCCAGAAAATTTGTCTCGGGTCGCTGCGCGACCCTCGACAAATTTTCACGGGGCTTTTCTAAACTCGAAATTTTACTTCATGCTTAGTCTGGGAGTGGAAAACACTTATTTAAAGCTTCAAATTGAACTTTAAAAAAAACTAGGAATATCTAAAGATTTACAGAAAATAGGTTAAATTTGAAATACGTATACTTAAAAGAAAACTCCTTGTATGTATAAATACAAATAAAATATTTCCAGAAGAAAGTTATTGTTACTGCAAAAATGTTCAGCAAAAATATTAAAGGGAAGTATTTGGTATATGGTGAAACTTATTTCCTAAATCAAGAAATCTTTTGACTTATATTTGACAAGGTGAAAGATATTTGGGATATAGTGAATCTCATTTGATCAATAGTGAAATGCAATAGAAAAACCGTGTAATTGAATTTAAGACATTATTTTATGTTCTGAGATCGTACTTTGTGACTAGATGAAATTTCAGAATTGCTTGATCCAACAACGGGAACATTCTCCATGGAAGTATGCTCCTAGCCCGGTGTGAAGAAAATCTCCACGTCCGTGGTTGTTTCATGCATAGTACTAGAAGATCATTCACGAATGCTAGGAAGAAATAAAGAGAAATAATGTAGATACACTGGTTTTAAATGTGTTTGACTGCAGATTTAATTAAAAGAATAGACAATGGCTTAAAAACTTAAAATATTACATAAACTTACGGTTTTAATTATTAATGTTAACGCCCATCCCCAAAGATTCAGAATTGCTTAATGCAACAATAATGGGGATCTACTCCATGAAAAAATGCTCCTAGTTCAGTATGATGAAAATATCCACGACCATGGATATTTAGTATACTTGAAGATCATCCACATGTACTAGGAAGAAATAATGTAGTAACACCCTGGTTTTAACTTTGTTTGACTGTACACTTATTTAAAATAATACACAATAGGTTAAAATTTATAAATATTTTACATACTTACGGTTGTAATTATTTATATTTATTAACGCTCATCTCGAGACGATTTCATCTTATCAGCATTTTTGTGCCTTCAGATCCGACGGATCTGACAGCTGTTGAATGAAAACGAGCCCACGTTAGAAATTGCGGGAAATTTGTAATTCCGACATATGCGCCCTCCCATCGAGTGGGTCGGTCAACTATATATGTGAACTTATAGAATCATAGGGAGTCGACTGGGTCTGATCACGGTAATCAAATTATTGATTTACTAGTAATGCTGGTAATGGCCGCATTCAGCAGAATAACTGGTCGCTGCCGGTAGCGACCAGTTTTGGCACTCGATATATTTTGGCAAAAACAATACAAATCTACAGAATATGAATTGTATCAAATAATTCAGTAGTCGATGAATCGTGTAAGTTCGTAAATGTTTATATTTACTAATTTGTCTCGCCACCGGCTGTGCTGAATGCGACCATTGTTACAAATGAACTACTTACTGTTTCTACAAAATATATTATCTATTACGGTGTGAAGGTGGCCACGAAAAGTGTTATCCACCGTGAATTTATCAGTTGTTCTCGGCCGGCGGAGTTGTAAACAACCCTAAAATAAATCCCTAAAAATCTTCAAAAAAATCTCGAAACTCAACACGAAAATTTTAAAACATTAAATTTAGATTATCATAGAAACAGAAACATTACTGTAAAACAAGCACTATTAGGATTTATTCTGTTGTATAAAAACCAGGAATCGATTTTTAGCGGTTGTTTTCTTTTGCTTACACGCCGGATTTTAACAGGTATGAAATAACCTTAAAAATGATCTTATTTTAATTCAGATGAATTAATCATTTGTGTTGCATAAATCATTTTTAATTTATAAACCTACGAATGTAGGCTAGAAGCCGAAACTAGTCCGAATAAATTAAATAATTAGTGAAACAAGCCAAGTGTTATTTAATTCGAATTATTATTCATATACAAATCTAGGTTGTGCTTAAAAGCTTTGTATACGTTTACTTACAGTAAAACAGTCAATTAATTCTCTCATCTTCACGCATTTAACCCAAAGTTCGGCAAAAACTTACTTTAGCTAAAAGTTCCGAAAACTTATTGATATTTGCTTGAATATTGCAATTTTACCTTTTATATCAAAAATGTATACATAATTGAATGCACTTTTCATGTTTCTTAAACATATAATCCAGCCAATTTTCTAGAAAATCCAAATTCATAATAATTATTTTTTTGTTGAAATATTTTCAGCCGTAATATAACGAGTGGTATGATTATTATCGATGATATTTTGGAGTTGAAACCGAGCTGCAGATTCAACGAGCCCGAAGGGCGAGTTGAATGTGCTGCTTCGGTTTCAACGACAAAATATCATCGATAATTAATCATATCACGAGTTATATTTAGTGAGAGAATATAACTAATAAAATAATGTGAGTCCCTTATCTTTATCGACAGCTGAGATATTGTTGTTTTCCTATTGATTGAGAATTTTTTAACCGCACAAAAGTTCGTAAACTGCCGCCACTGTGATTCTTTATTCATGACGGTGTTTTTTGCCGTCGCACTTTTCACTTTTCTATTAATATCACTGCACGAAACTTTACCTATTTTGACGTTTCGAATGACAGGACAACTTAACACCCACCGCTTCTTTTGTTTTTTATTAAAAAAGTAATAATGGGAGTTTTACTTTTTGAATATAGTGTGTGTTAAATGTCCCCCACCCTTCTCCACACACTCTTCTAAACGACGGACGAAATCTGCCATAACTCGTTGAAGCATATCCTGTAGAATAGCTTCAATTTCTTGTCGGATATTTCTTTTGAGCTCCTCTATATTTCTAGGCTTACTCTTGAACACTCTACTCTTTAAATATCCCCAAAGAAAAAAGTCTGGAACAGTAATATCGGGAGATCTCGGGGGCCAATTAAAATTAATTGCTTAACTCCAAAAATGTTGACAAAACTCAACACGGCTTTGTTTATCACGATCAGTTAACTTCTGCACCACTGCTATTTTGTATGGATGAAACTTCATTTTGTGCAGCATTCTTAGGGTACTTGTTGCAGATAAATTTAACGCTGCCGCATGCCGCCGAACTGATCGATTTGGGCTACGCAGAATTGATTGTCTCACCCGTTCCTCATTTTCAGGATTGCATGCAGAGCGAATCCTCCCGGCTGATTTTCTTCTCTCAACTGACCCATGATTTCGCCACTTCCTTACCCAATACGAAATAACAGTTCGAGCCGGAACATCACGAACATTAAAATGTAGACGAAATAAACGTTGAGTTTGAATAATTGAACTTAATTTAAGAAATTTTTCAACACAAAATATGCGTTGCTGTATGTTCCAACGCACCATTTTGACAACTGTCAAAATATCTCCAAAGTCTCCTCTTTCAAGTTGTTATCAGTAATATAGCGATTAATAAATAGTTATATTTGTTATTGCCTATTAAAAATGAACAAATAATTTTGGCTCTCACTGTACCTACGGCTTTCCTTGGATCTCATTGGTTTAAAATTCGTTCTAGTAGGCTATGAGTTATATTCTCATTAACATACACATATTTTAAAATCATTTCAAGCAAACACTATTCTAAAGGAAAAATATATGCATTTAAAGGTTGAATCTATGTATATTCGTTGAAATACTACAATTTAGTTAAACTGTGGAGGCTTCTACTTCATTATACATCATTATTTATGCAAATAAGACACCTAAACATTGTTTGCTTAACTGAGGTTTTTATTGTGACTATAGTTTGGACAACTAAATGAAAAACAAACTAAGAGTTAGTTTGATAATGACAAGTTAAAGTTGTCGATACTATAGTCACAATTAAAACCTCAGTTATATAAACAAAGTTTAATTGCCTTATTTGTACAATTTAGTTAGTCTTTGGGGGAATCAAACATGTTGGCCACCCACCTGGGTATGCGCCCGCCACAACCCATTTGTATTTTAAAAAGAGAAATAAAGGTTTATTAAGTTTTCAGAAGTTATAATCACAAATCATGTCTTTTCAAGTATTCAAATAACAATGAAGGATGTCATTGACGTTATGGAACTCCAACGGGAGAAACACCGAAGTCGAGTCCAGCAGGTCGACTACCGCAAAATGGAGTTCAACGGCGGCCTGACGCCGGCACGTTTTATTTTTGAGTGCGGGATTAAACTGAGGGGGCAGCCTCTGACCGTCGCCACGGCCGCCATTTTAATGCATAGGTTTTTCCGCGAAGTGGATCCCAACAATTACGACTGCTACGTAAGTTTTCAGTAAAAATGTTATCTGTAATTATTTATTCAGGAATGTTTGCATTTTTTAATTGCTATTGTAGTAGGAAGTTTTAAAGTGTTTTTCCATATATAGGATTTATTTTATAGCTAATACTCGTTTGCACCAGTTTCTGTTAAAGTATTTGTTAACTAACAACAATATAAAGTTAACTGTAACATAAATTTAAAGTCTTGTGTATGAGTTAATAAAACACTTTGCCATGGTTACATTTCTATGTAAACGTCATTTTGAACATAACTGACAAATACATACGTTTATGTATTCGTTAAACCTAACCTATATGTTAGATCAGTTTATGTGACAGATAGCGCCTTTGACTATTACATGAGTGGCGTTGCTTGGTATTTTGTCATTTAACTACAACATAAACTAATGAGGACCTTAACGAGAACTGGTGCAAACAGGCCATGGCCACATGTCTTGACAATTTAAATCTTTTATCTAAAAAAAGCACAAATTACAGAATGAAGAGAAAATGTTTAATTCTACCATCATAAAAAGGCATTCATACAAAATACAGAGAAAATGTTTAAATTTTCTAAATAAAAAAGGTCCAAAATTAGAAAAAAATAACATTGCATTGAAATTAGTATTGCAAAACAAATCTTTGCTAAATTCGCTGAATGTCAAAAATGTATTCAACATTTCTAATTACAAGGCAGTTTTATTTTCTTCAAGTTTCAGAGCTTTTTGATGATAGAAACATTTTCTATCTATTATATTAACCACGGTTTAAATTATTATAATTATTGGAGCACTTTTTTGTGATGAAAGATTCAAAATTTTCCTCTCTGAACAATTATACATTCACGCCTCGGGCAGTATTAGAAAGTAGGTCTCCAACGTTGGGAAAAAATGTAATAAATGTCTATTAATAAATAACTAATGAATGCATTTTCATAAATACTGTATGTACACAGAATGTTCCATTCACAGCTTCAAGCATAAGATGTTATTTGGGCTGATTATGTAAGCAAAATGTTAATTTAAACGTATATGATATTTGTTAACCTCACATTCTGAGTGTATATAACAAATACTAAGGCCCAATTGCACCAGAAATGTTGAACTCGAGTTCAAGCTAAACTCAAGTTCTAGCGTCACTTTGAACTCAAGTTCAGAGTTGACCCAGTTCAGGTGCAACTGGAACAAAATCCGTCTAGAAGTTGAAGTTCAGAATCAACTTGAACATTTTCACTTACAATTATTTTCAGTAGTTTCGTGTTTATTTGTACAAAATGATTTGGGTTAGTTTTTCCTTAATTTGATCTGACCCCTTTATATTAGCAACAATTAATTAAACATTCATGACTCACAGTGACCTAGATAATAATGCAAACTTGATTTGTGAGCAAGTCTAGAATAATTTGTTTTGTCTGCTGTTTTTTTTCTTCCTCATTATTGACACTCTGATAAGAAGAACATGATATTTTTGTTAACAGTTGGGTTATTTAGTTCGATTATCAATTTCTTAACGTTCGCAAGATTACATTTCATCTGTTGATAATACTTAACCCTGACTTTGACATTTGAGCCCACTGGGTTTTCAATTAGTATCACGTGCTGTTTTTAAACTTGCCTTCGGTCAATTGATCAATTCATAATAATAAACATTATCTAGCATTCTTGCTACTTTACAACAACATAAATAAAGCGAATTTAAAATTTCCGGGCATTCTGGTTTTTCTTTCTATTTGAAGTTTCTAACAAGTGTTTCCACTCCCAGACTAAGCATGAAGTTTATTTTTAATAGAGTCCATCTCTTTAACGAGTGTTTATTTTTCTTTTTGCTAACCCTAATACAAGTGATACAAATTAGGGCTAGGAATTTGAATATTCGCGAATATTCAAAAAAGTCACTCAGTTTTTCAGATATTTAATTAATTTAGCTATTTGAATATTTCGAAAAATTAGTTTTAGAAAATGTCTAATATATTTTCTAAAACTAAACAATTTATTAATTCAAATAGTTTTTTTGTTTAAATATTTGACTAACATTTCATTTCAACATTTGGTTAGGTCGTGTAGCAAAGCGGTGCGACCTAACCAAATTTTCAGGCCTTTCTAAACTCGAAATTTAACTTCATGTGCCACCAGTATAAAAGCTAATTTCAAGTTTTCAATAAATTAGTCTTATGTACTGTTTTTAAACTCGCAGGTCAATTGATCAATTTATAATGAAAATCTTTATTTAGATTGTTGCTACTTTACAACAATATAATATCGTACGTTTAATAAAAAAAAAACCTTTGGGGTGCTATGGAAAATATTGTCGGTTGGCAACTCTGAAATTTGACAATTAAACTTTGCCTTTATGTCATTCCGCAAGTTTTAGAGATAAGAGTTAATGAGTTTTTTTGTTGTTTACGGTTTTGAGGTTATGCCTGAAGTTTTATATGTCAATTCGTAAAGCGTGTAGCTTAAATTTAAAAAAAAGATAAAATCATGGTGTTTTTTTTGAACATACAATAGTATTTATAAAGGGAATTTTAAATTTTCAGGCATTTGTTTTTATCTTTCAATTTGAAGTTTGTAACGAGTATATCCACTACCAGATTAAGCATGAAGTAAAATTTCGGGTTTAAAAAAGTCTAAAAATTTGGTTAGGTTGCGTAGGGACTTAACCAGGTAGTGCATGAAGTAAAATTTCGAGTTTAGAAAAGCCTGAAATTTGACTTCATGTAACATTCGTTAGAAACTTCAAACTGACCGATTATCAAAAACAACGAACGCCTGAACAAATTATGCAATACGAAGTAGTTACCGATAAACTAGTTTATTATTAAATAATTGCTTTTAATTTTATCCTTTTTTTTCCAGTTAATAGCAGCATCAACTTTATACTTAGCCGGTAAGATAAAAGACGACTCGCTGAAAATCCGCGATATAATCAACGTCTCGCACAACACCCTCCACCGAAACAACAACCCCCTAGAAATCGGCGATGAGTTCTGGAACATGCGTGACGCCATCGTCCAAGCCGAACTTCTCATAATGCGCGTTCTCAAATTTGAAGTCACAATCACACACCCCCACAAATACATGCTCCACTACTTACGCTCCGTCGAGGGCCTCCTCGGCAAAGACTTATGGAACAAAACTCCCATAGCTCGAACCTCTGCGGCTTTTTTACAAGATTTCCATCACGATTCGAGCATATTGGATTACGAGCCGAAACACGTGGCCATCGCCTGTATTAGTCTGAGCTTGCAGTGTTACGGTGTGCAGCTGCCTTTGATGGAGGATAGCGATGACGAGAGTTGGTACGGGGTTTTCGTGAAGGATTTGCAGAAGGATAAGCACTGGGAGATTATGGAGAAAATTATGGAAGTTTATAACAAGGATGTGGATTTGTAGATCACGCACTACAATTTTTTTTATACTGAGAAAGGGAAATGTAATGTTAGTATTACTTTTTTGAGTTGAAAACAATTTCTTTAAGGATAAACGGATCTTTTTATATTATGTATAAAAATAAACCTAAAATATAATTCAACAAAGCATTTGAATAATTTGTTTTAATTAAACTAAGCATGATTATATTTTCTCTGTTAAAACCATTTTACACACGAGAATTCTCGCGTTGAGGTTATCTTCTTCTTCTGCGTAATTAATGGCCTCGGCTACTAGGCCCTGTTGACCAGTCACAGTAATTTTGTATAATTTAATAAATAGAGTTTCGCTATCCCCGAGGAAAGGAAAGGGATTTACGGAAAATACACCCCTAGTTGCAAGGATGGGTAATAAATGAAAGGATTGTCAGATATAGGTGATTTTAAAGGATGAAATGCGTTCCATCCAACGCGAGCAGGGATGGAACGCACAACTCACGCTCGCCGTCCGCTCTATTCGCGGTCCAGAACGGCGGAGTTCCGTTGAGGTTATACTAGCACACTAGTATGGTAGTAATTCTTCAGAAAATAATTGAGTGATCTGCAAAACTCACATTCTTGACTTTTTGTAGAAATTGAGCAGTTAGACCACTCAGTTCTTTGCTGTGTAATACAGGCAAAAATATTTTTATATATAAAATAAAAGCGAACCTTTTATATATTATTCGAGAACAAATTTCTACGAGAATTCTTGTGTGTATAAAACGGCTCTTATTACAAAAGAAAGCTACAGAAATTGAAGTTAATTAAATTTTTATAGCTTTGCACACACAAGAACCCTCGAAACAATTTGTTTTAGACTTTTAAATAAAAGTTTCACTATTATTTTATATACTGGTTGTTTGATAATAAATGCCAACGCTAGAACTCTATTATTTATTGACTGATTTGAATGACCTAAAAAACAAAGTCAATGGCCGTTTCAATACTATAAATTGACAGTAATTATATATTTTGTCAAAATTAACTTCATTGCCAAATAATAGTCAACTTTAAATTTTTAAAAGGCTGCATATACTTTTCTTATTTTATTATATTAGACATTGTTTTTCTGAATCCAATTGTGCCTGATATGTTGATTTTAATTTAATATTCATGCCAGAATTTTTTTTTATAAATTTTGTTCACATGATATTTTTGGCAATAAAAGTATCATGCCTTCAAAAGAATTAATACTGTTTAAATTCTTTATTGGTTTACATTTATTTCGTGTGTTCCGTTAACTCATTTATTATACATTTGCAGTTTGTTTTTATTTTAAATGCAACTTAAACATTTAATAAATACTTCTTTTCTTAGAAATAGAATATTAAACCATTAACCGCCTAGCAAATTTACAATTGATTGTAGGTAAAAAATTCTGCACTTCTTTTTATGATTTCAATGAATGACTTATTATGTTGCATACTGGGATTTTTTTTTAAATAACGTTCGTTTGCTTTATCGTGTTTACCACTGAGATCTCGTAAACTATTCAGATACAAAGATGTTTAAATTAAAGAAATCATTGCATTTTTAATAAAATAAAGCTGCATTAAAAATTTCATCTAGCTTTTTTACAAGGCACACAAATTATAATTTAGAAAAAAATAATTTTAAATAGATCACCTGGTATAAAAATAAAGGTATAAATAATGTATAATAATCTTTAATAAATTTAACTGTAAATGTCTTCAAACCTCTGTTTACTCTATTTTTATTTAATTTAGATTAGACGACTGATTACAATTTTAACAATTGCCAGTAATCAAAGAGTGATAGATAGTGCATTTGTTTGTTTTGGAGATAAATAATTAATACATTATGTATCTAGCCGTATGACTATTGAATTCTAATTTTAATAACGCAGTACAGGAAATAACAGATTGCGATTATTTGTTTTGGGCGATAATTAAAAATCTGAGCTAATTTCTAAGGCTGAGAATCGAATAGAAATAATTCAAATAGTCTATTTAAAAAATATTTAAATAACATTTATTCTTTTGTTAGCAATATGCAATTGTACAATTAAAAACTTGTGTATGTTTTTATTGTTTAATAATAAACATTGAATTGTAGACATTTGATAAGAATTGGTTGAATTGTCTTGATTGATTTTTAATGTAATTTTAATGAACTTAAAAAAATAAGAGCGAGTTTTGATCAATCTATTTAAATATTAACTCAATTCTAAGTTAATACACAGCTGATAAATAATTACACAGTTAATTGTTTACAGAGCTTTTAATAAAAGACCAATATAATCACTTATCCTTTTATTTATGACACTAATGTATTAATTATTTTAAATAAAATCCCTCATCCTTTTATTTATCACATTTTCGTATTAATGATTTAATTACAATTTTGTCTTGCTGATCAAACAAATTATTGCATTCTTTAAGTTTCTAAAAGTAAAAAAAACATTTAAATATTTAATTTATTTACATTAGATAGTTTAAATGAATTAAATTTGAATAGTGTAATAGTTGAAAGTTTTTTTTTAACCATAAAATATTTAAATGAGGCTGTCTAGAATGGGAGAAAATGTTTTAGTTTGTGTGTGTGTGTGTTTTAAATGCTCCGTTACAGATAGTAAAAAGAAAACTTGAGAAACTAAATTATATGTTGACCTACTTTTGAAAAATCACGTCCGCCGCTGAGTGCAGTGTTGCCAAACGTATGGGAATCCTGAAGAATTTGATCAATTGAATTGTTGATTGATAAGGTATATAAAGAATTTTTAATAATGCTTAGTAGAGCCATAAAACTGTCTTGCAATGTTTAATAGAGAATTAAATAATTGAATTTAAAAAAAAATTAAACAAGTCGGTAATGTAGACTTAAATTTTATTTAGAATTCTCTAAATATACACAAAATTTTCAGATATTCTTTGTTTTTAATTAGCGGTTAATTAATATCTTCTATTGAATTTTCCCACTCTCAGACAAAGCATGAAGTAAAATTTTGAGTTTAGAAGACCCTGAAAATTTGGTTTGCTCGCGTAGCGCTTAGCCAAATTTTCAGGCTTTCCTAAACTTGAAATTTTACTTCATGCGCCACTGCTTATTACGTATATATATGAATAGCGCCTGAAAATGTACAGAATAAACATCACGATTTGTATGCTTCAAAATAAATTGCTCTATTTATTTAAATCTACACCTTCTAAAACAGAAATGAGTCTGTAAATGTTGTTATTATGCAAATTATCTATGGCTTATTTATTTTAAATATTTTAGAAAGTAGAATAGGCAAGTTAATTAAAAAAAATTGTCGGTATAGCAGACTTCTATATTACCAAGATTTAACATACACTTTAATTTACATTATTTAAAAATCTACGCGTTTTTAATGAAAAACCTGGTATACAAATATTTAAACCCAATTCTAAGTATTGGTTTTTAACTACCGTGCGCAAATTACTATAATTTTGAACAAAATCACATGTCGGTAATACAGACATTGTTAATATTCAATGACATACATTAAATTATTTTATATTAAAACATACAAGTTTTATCAAAAAAAACTTATTAAAAATGCTCTTATTTTCCATAAAATGATATATACTAATTCAAACGTTGTTTATTTTTAAATTATGGAGATGCCACATAGATGCTCATTTTGCAGTTCAGGGGTTATATTATAGATGACACCGTTACAACTTAAAAAGTAAAATAAGTGTATTTTAAAAATACAATGATTGTATACGATATCGTTTGTACTGCACTAAATTAAACTGAGTTCAAGTTGTGACGTCACAGTTCAAGTTAGTATAACTTTACATTTACAATTGCAAGCGTCCACTTCATGTAGCGAACATATTCAGTGCAAAAAGTGTTGCACTAGTTTATTTAACGAACAGCCTATTAATTAATATAAAATAACTAATGTTTAAACAATAAAAATAGTAACGATAAGTCAAGTATATAAATAGCACCGTCCATGGAGGTATTAGTAAAATAGATTTTTTTACTGATATAATCTTGTCTGAGTTTTTTTAATAAGTATAAACTAGTAGTTACTATTTTCATTTTGAAAATTTGTTTTAATTATTTCGTAATACAATTAAAAATTTAAATAAAATTGAAAACTTATTATGTTGCGTCATCTATGAGTGTGTAAATCAAACAACATTCATTTATATAAATGACTGTATTGTTTTTAGTTAGAGTGGACAGCTGTTTTTATATGTGTTTTGTAAGCTTAATTTATTTTTAAATAATGTTTAATCAACAATTCTTTAGAATTACATTTAATTACGTGAAAGCGGCAACGCTGCGAAATACTGTCAGGTTAGTTCATGCGTCCTCCGCCAGGGCACTTTTCCCAATGGTTCCACCTGTGCGATAAGTGACATCCAATCATTAATCATTGATTTATCTTGAAAAAAAAGATACCGGAGCAAATCCTTATCTCGGCCCGCGGACGAAAAAAGAAGATAATCAAAAGCCGCGAAAATGCAGTGATTGATCACCGTAGCGCGTACGCGTACGTGTGTGTGTGAGTGCAGGTGTGTGCGGCCGAGGAGAAGAAAACGGCGTCGGGGAAACGCGGAACGTACGCTCTAGGTTCCACCATTTTAGGCGAGGACTTCGCCTGAAACGAAAATCACGCGAGGTTTTCCGTGGAAATTGGTGAATTTCGCGGAAACGGCGCGCGGGTGGAAACAAGTGAATTTGAAAACGGCTATGGTGTGCGTGTAGTGGCCCTTGCCAGGGAAACAGTCGAACGCAGCCGTGTTTTTTCTTTTGACTTTTGACGTTTCGGTGATGCCGATTTAAAATTAAAAACGCTAATCCTGTTTTACCTTTTTTAAATGAATACGGCTGTGCTCTAAATTCATCGGTGCTTGAAATTTTGAATCTTCAGACACACAAAAAAAAAAAACGGAAAAGTTAGTGACTCCATCATAAAATTTTTGTGGTAAAGGGTTAGCTTTCGAAATTTCGATTATATAAACACATACAAAAATGAGTCGGAATCAGGGACAGCGCATCCAAGTGCCGGATGATTTACGCGAGGTCCTCCTGGAGTTCACCATCAGCTACCTTCTGGAGCAGCCCGGAGATGTCGTGAACTATGCAGCCGATTATTTCTGCCGGCTGAGGGACACGAGGCACACCGAGATCGTTTATGATGATGGCAGAGGGGCAGCCGCAACACCGTCCTCTCCCGAAGAATCACTTTTATCAAGAGATGAAGGTGAGTAATTGTTCCAATTAGAATTCTTCTTACGACCTGTTTTAATTTAATTGTAATACTTTGCAACTCTATCTCATTGACTTGTATGATACTGATAAATTATTAAAACAATCATGTTTAATGTTTATATTCCAAAAGAGAGCATTGTAGATATATCACTGAACCAATATTCAATCGATTTTTCTTCTTCTCGTGTTTATTATAGGTGAATCATATCGGGGCGAGGGTTCGTTTATGTTATGTCAAGAAGGTTGACATTTAAAAGGAAAAACAGTATTTATATATATTATCTTAGAGTATGGTTAAAGCCATGTCCATTAAATAATTCGGAATCTAAAAATATGTTCAGTCGGTTTTGATTTATGTAAATTACCAATATGTTTTGTAGGTTATGATGTATGTAAATTATTATGACCTAATAAATGTTAGATTTTTTTTTAAAAAAACGTGTTTTGATTGAGTTTTTCTTTTCTGGAATGGATGTATAGAGCCCCCGGTGGGAAGGTTCAACACGAGGCGTAAATCGGTGTTTGCAGAAACTTACGATCCGGAGGAGGATGACGACGACGAGGGCACGAAGGTGGTTTTCCCGAAATCGGACGAGCAACGGCAGCAGCTAGCGGAGGCCGTCAAGAATATTTTACTGTTCCGCGCTCTGGACAAAGAACAAATGCAGGACGTCTTGGATGCCATGTTCGAGAAAAAGGTTGTCTCCGGAGAGTCGGTGATTAAGCAAGGGGACGACGGAGATAACTTTTATGTCATACAAGAGTTAGTTTCATTTATAAAATTAATTATTCTCTTATGGTGTTTTTACACTTTTTTAGCGGTTACTTTTTGCGCAGTTCTTAAAAAGCATGTTACATTAACCAGCAATAAAATGTCAGTTGAAAGCCAATAAAATTAAATTGACAATTTATTGTTTGTAAACAAATTTTGCTATTTAAAAATTGTGCCAAAGCATTGGGAAAGTTGGTTAGGAAACTGGTAATAAACGATTGATAAGGTTAGATTACAAAATTATTATCAAAAAAATAATGAGTTATATTCATTTTTTAATAATAACTTTCTAACCTATTAATCTTATCAATCGTTTATTAACAGTTCATCCACAAACTTGTTGGATTATTAAAAATTGTTAAAGCTTGTAACGTGCCGTTATATATTTGTTAAATTAAAATTGAATTAACATTGTTTTTATTTTTATCAGAGGTGTATTCCACGCTCTGGTATCGCCTGATCCGAGCAAAGAGCCACAGCACATACACACCTACAACGGATTCGGCAGTTTTGGGGAGCTGGCGCTCATGTACAACATGCCCAGGGCGGCCACTATCATGGCGCACACCAACGGCTCGCTCTGGGCCATGGACCGTCAGACGTTCAGGAGGATTTTACTCAAATCGGCGTTCAAGAAGAGGAAGATGTATGAGGCGCTCATAGACAGTGTGCCAATGCTGAAGACCCTGCAGCCGTACGAGAGGATGAACTTGGCCGACGCTCTAGCACCAAAATCGTTTTCAAAAGGTGAGCCAGTTCTATTATAAATTGAGGTTATTTGAAGTACACTTTAGTCAAAGTTTGTAAAATATATATGAGAAGTAGTTGTTTCAATGAATATTTGGAAAAGTCTTAAATAGTCTAAATTTTTGCAAAAAATCGATATTTATTCGTTGTGGGTAAAATATAGGGTGTTTCAGGTGGTACGCAGTTTTTAAATTAGGCGGTATTTTTTTGGTTGAAGATTGTCAGCACTGTTCCTGCGTTTTTGATTATCTACTACCATTTCGATTAGATGACCATTTATCGTTTTTCCATTTAGCAGCCATGGAACGGTTTAGTAACAAGCAAAGTGTTTCTATTGAGAAAATTCTTTACAAAATCTAAACTGTTGTCAGGGCATGATCACTAACTTTTTGTGGCCTGCAATGGCAGGAATGAAGGATGACAATATTGATGAAATGTGGATACGGCAGGGCAGGGCTACCTGTCACATATATCCCATGAAATAATCTCATTGCTTCATGAAAAATTCCCTGCGTGCCAGGTCTTGGTTGGGGGCAGCTACCAAGAATAGGCTCCCAGGTCATGTGATCTCAAACCTTGTGACTTCTTTTTAGTAGGGTATGTGAAGTTACAAGTTCACGTGAATAAACTGTAAATGATAATAGAGTTGAAGAAGAAAATTCTTCGAGTATTTTGGCTAAATAATTCCAATTTTGAAAACTGCGTCTTCGTGGAAACATTCTATATTAGATTGTTGGTTAGATCCCCAGTCATGTTGGATTTTGTTTGTCGAGTTGCTAGGCGATACATAATAAGTCCATGGTGTTCATAATTGTTTTTCTCTTTTAATAGGCGAGAGGATTATAAAGCAGAACGATGTGGCGGACGGAATGTACTTTGTGGAACAGGGCACCATAAGCATCACAGTCGAGGACAATGGAAAAGAAATCGAGGTTAACCGGGTTGTAAAAGGCGGATACTTCGGTGAACTTGCACTCGTCACGCATCGTCCTAGAGCAGCGTCTGCCTTTGCCGACGAAGACGTCAAACTAGCATGTAATTACATACATAATCTATATTAAAATAATAATTAATGAAACAAGGTTAATCCCAAAATATTGTTAGAAATATCCCGGAAATTTGATTATTTACCCAAATAGATTAAAAATCTAGGGTTTCCAAATCAGTGATTTTACCACCAAATCTAATGTTTTTCGCTTCAGGTTTCAGCCAAATTGATTGTGATTCAAGCACGGCTAAATTCTAGTGCTTGAACATTTGAAAACTGCAAAAAATATTTCAACGTTATCAGCATACTATTAAATAAGTTACCACAAGTGTATAACCTATAAAAGAGAAAACAGTTTATTTCATATTTATATTTGTTAATATGTGTTTCTGTGATAGTTTTGGACGTGGAGACGTTTGAGCGGCTGTTGGGCCCGTGCATGCAGATCATGAAGAGGAACATCAACGACTACGAGGAACAGATGCTCAAAATATTCGGGTCCAAGTCGAACATCAAGGACATCCGATGAACAGCGGACGGCTAGAGTCGCCACGCGCCGCTCGGCACTCGTCCGCCAACACCCAGCGAGAGAGCTTTTTTCATCGTTATCCCTCAACAAAACAAAAATAAAAACACAAAAAAATATATCAAAACAAAAACAAATTCCTATCTGTATTCACATTTCGAGTAGTAAACGCAGCCCACGCAACAACACGATTAACAAGGAAGGAGTAGGAGTGACGCATCGGAGAGCGCGCTGTGAGTTTACTAGTCAAGTGTACATAATATTAAAAACCATATATATACATACATACATATATATATGAACCTTATGTGCTTTTGTGTCGTATGTACGTTTCTGAGTGTGCGTGTGTGTTCTGGTGAGTCGGCCAATCTGATTAGCACTGCGGGACAGTGTTGATTAATTAATTATTGGAATATATATAAAACAAAATGATTGGTTTGTGCGAGTGTGCAAGAGAACGTATGAATTAATTGAAATCAACATTTTTCTCGTGTCTTTTTTCCCCTATCGTAAAATTATTTATAATTTTCATCAAACAAATTAATATTTAATTTTGTTTTCCCTCCTTTCTTCTTTTTTTATCTATTGCATGATCATAAAGAGCAAACGGTTTACTTATAACTTTAATCTTTCAACCAGTGAAACGATTATTTTCTGGGTGTCCAATTTATCTCTTGAAATTGAGAATATATTCCGGGTGTCTAATTTTACTCTTAAAGTTAAGCAACTGTTTTCAATCCTTTATTAGACACCCTGTATATATATATTGTATAATTTTTATTGCTGAACATTTATTTGTTCGTTGCCTGAACCGAGTGAGATTATTTTAGTATTATTTCGGTGGGACTTTATTTTCTCGGCGCTCGCATTTTACAAAGCAATCCATCTCATTTACGCAAATAATTGAAAAAGAAAAATAATTAAAGATCTGATCTTGCTGTGATTTCTAAGTAAATAAATAAAAATATGTATACATACGCTGTTTATATGATATATACTGTAGATCGGTTGAAACATATCAAAGTAAATAATTAAACAAAAAATAATCACGGATGATACAGAGAATCTCGGGGAATCTCATTTATTCCTTTTATTTTAGTTCAGTTTAGCTTTAGTTAACTTATTTACTATTTAACAAAACGATTATTTGCATCATTTTAATCATAGGTTCTCAACGTGGGCGATAACGCTCTTTTGTGGGTGTTTGAGACTTTCAGGGGGGCAGTAGAATACCCGGAGAAAATTTGGGGGCGTATAATATTACTTGTTTAAATATAATTGTGGCAATAGCTGTTTTAGATTTGCGACAGATGATAAGTAGCTCTTGAAAAAAAAAATCTCAATGTGGGCGATGGGCAAAATAGGGTTAAGAACCTATGGTTTAAATTAATTGAAAAGAGTTACGGATTTATGAGAGCTTCTCTTGAAATTGTTTGTGGTTATGTTCACTTATAACTCAAAGAGGTTGAACATTCTTTGTCGGAGCATAACTTTGTGCACATATCCTCATAAGATTATAAGAGAAGTTATGAAGAAATAAAAGTTGTTGTGATGCGAACGATCCTTCGACGAAAAAAAGAGTACAAACTGTCGTTTTCTTCTCTAAACCTTCTTCTAATAATCGTTCATCGAAGGACACGGGAAAATGAGGAAAATCAGTTTATGGATTTGAATTAAAATAATTCCCGTGCGGCTCGTTTTATTTTCCGTTGGTGTGCACGTGCGTTGTCTGTGTGTATGCGTGTATCGAGTCGCGTGGATTTACTTTTAATTAAAAAAAAAATAACAAGTGAAATAATAAATGAACCATCCAACCAGCCATGTTATACATATATATTATTATTATTATAAAATTAAGGAAGATATGTACAAGAAAAATTTATTTATTCTTACATGAAGAAAAAGAAAAAACGAGATGATGTGTATTCCTATATATGTGAGTATCTATATATGTATATTGCTGATTAGTTTTATATTTGTGACTTTGTTTCAATCGATTGCCTGACTGTTTTTACTGTGTGATGGTTTGATGTTTTTTTTGTTATCACAGCAATAATATTGACATTCCTGTTAATTTATATTTCTGTTACTGTAGTTGCCAATGTTTAGGGTTTGTTTGGTCCAACATTGGTAACCATAGCAACAGGAATATAGTTATGTCTCTTGCTATCGTTTTCAATATTGGTAATATAGTTACCAATGTTGGTCCAAACAGGCTCTAACATTAGTAATATTTATAGCAGGAATATAATTCAAAAACTAAAAAAAATGCTGTGCAATTTTAATTTTAGTTCAAATTTATAATGTTTAATTTTTTGCATGTTATACAAATAAATAAATAAATCATCACACAGTGGGATAATTAAACAATCATTTGATGACATATGACTACATTTGTTTATTAGAAATGCTTCATTTTAATTCGATTCGATTCTAACAAAATAGGATAAGCACCATTTGACCGAATTTTAACAGCTCCATCTATTTTTATCCAGTGAAGTATTCAACAATGGTAAATATTGGATAATAAAAAAGCCATGATAGATAATGAAAAAAAGGGGGACATAAAGAAAACAAGAGACTTTAACAATCAATTACATAATCCTGAATAAATATCTTATTAAAACATTCCTGAAGCAATACTTTCTCTGTATTTCTCTCTTTCTTTTATTAATCATCATTGGGATTAATATTTCTCTAAATAACAAACAAAACATTGAGGTTATGTTTGTTAATAAATAAAACATTGAGGTTATGTTTTTTTTATAAATGGAACATTTAGGTTGTTTGTTATACAGGCATAGAACCTCAAAGTAGCTCTTTTTGTGTGTTTATTTTGTTTTTGAATCGAATTAAAACTATTGGCATTTCTCTAATAAAAATAAAAAACATAAGGCTGTTTAATAATAAAATAATGAACGACGTACGTGGAAACTGAATTAAAGCTAATAGCAATCGTTTTCTTTTACGAATCTCAAAATTGTGACACATGCGAGAGTCGATTTTATCGAAATTAAAAAAAATAAGTTATTTATTTTCCAGAGAGTATTAAATTTACAAAAAGTTAATTTTCACAAAACGGGAAGCATCATGAATAAAATGAAAAACTCATCGTTTCTTGGAATTGATAGTGTACTAAAAAAATGAATTAAATTCACACTATAGGTATTTAAAAAATTAAATGGAAGAGATAATATTTAGGACAGATCGCGATTTTCATATCAAATAAGTGTATAAATCAGGTGAACGGTCACATTTTATAATAGTCTTTAAAAAAAATAAAATGCGTTTTAGGAAGAAAAATTAAGTATACATTGTAAGGATTTATTCTACTTTTTGTGTTTCCAGACCGTGCTTAATTTAAAAAACACAAATTGTAAAATAAGAAACTGAGTGAAGGTTTAAATTATTGGTGATCTTTTTCAATTTGTTTCACTTCTTCTTTTGCAAGTTGCCTTGGCATCTAAGTTTAGTTGAACCAATTAATATAAATCTAAATAACATATGTTATGTTTTAAAAGTTTCGACTTTAATTTACTATAGTTTTATTATCAGCATCCAGATTTCAGTTTTCTTTTCAGAATTTTAAACTTTGATTCTGAGGAAGATGTATGAGAAGCAGTTTACAAGAATTAATACACTTTTTACTATAGTTTAAATGAAAGTCTAGATCTATGATTTTAACTTTAACAGTTTTCCATTTTAGCCCACAATAGTTTTATTTTCCACACTGTTTTTGATTAGTTTTTAAAAGAATGATTCTCTTCATAAAAATTAACTACATATATGTTGAAATAGATCACAATTTTTGCGCATAAATTAAACGTTAAATTTAAATTTTGCACGGTCGTATAATTAATATTAGCACAGTTCTAATATTTAAATGTTTAGGTATAAAATAGATAGATAGATGTAAAAATTGTAGTGGCTTTGTCAGTTAAAAACCCAAAATAAGAAAAAAATCACTGTCTGAAAGTTATCAAAAAAATATAACAAAAAAAGGTAGAACATGATGTCCAGTCCGGTTCATATATATGTTTAACTGTCACGTTGAATGTTGATTGTTTATCATGTGGTAATTGTATACCCTCCCCTCTCTCAATCTCCACTCTTCACTTTATAAAGAGAACAAAAATTGACCAAATTATTTTGCCTTATTAGTAGAAATTGGTAAAAATAAAAGTAATTAATAATATTTGACTATGAGTCTTCTAATTCAAAAGCAACTTTTTTCTTAGTAGCTTTAGAGCTCTACTAATATCTATTATTAAGGTGCAATAATTTTTAATTCAAAGCCAACTTGTATCGGTTAATCACTTATTCTTCATGTCGAAAGAGAAACAAAAGAACAATCTAAAATTTGAGAACACAAAACGCCTTTTTACATAAATTTCAAATTAATATCGTGTGTAACCCGATGACGTATTAATAAATGCCATGCCTTTTTACATATTTACCATTTTACTTTTGATTTTTGGGAATTTATCGTGTATACCATGATGTATTTGTTTTTTTAATGTACAAATGATTCTTTCGTTTAATTGTAAGTGTTTTTTGCCATGTCACGAGCCATATTCTAAAGTGTAAGGAAAAGTAATTATATTATTGATAATAATGGAACACTGAATCTAAAGAACCGATTTGAATTTAAAAATGGAAATAAACAACTGTCTGAAAAATTCCTTAGTCATATGTACTGCTTCCACGATGATGACTAAATGAGCTTATTAAATTAATTTACTCTGTGTTTTATTTTTGTATTCAATTACCTTCACTATTTTACCTTTAAAAATGACGATATTTAGTCAAAACTTGCAAATTGTTTGCAATTTTCAAACTTAAATTCCATGTCTGGCCAACTTCATTGTGTAAAAGATGACATTTTTCAAAAGCGAGTAGGTCAAATGCTACCAGTAATTTTTTTTTAATAATACTCCCGTGGTGTCTTTGTATTGTTTATTACAATTTATAAAAATTGATATTATTTAATGGTATGAAAAAAATTCGCTTTAATTTCGGTTAGATGTTAAACTTATTTTTTATTAAAAGCCAGGTAGCGCCATCTAAAAATCAACGTCGGAACTGGTTGAAAGTTGAATTGATTAATACAAATAGAAATCGATCAAATACAAGATTTATTTAAGTACTTGCTAAATAATCGATTGATTATTATTTTTAAATTTTATTAAACGTCATTAATTATAAATTACAATTAAAATTAGCGGCATATATTAATTAGTGAGTGAACTTCTTCATATAACTAGCAAATTCATTTGTTTGGGTAAGTAATTATCAATTAATTAAATTAATATGAAATATGCATTGTTATCATTTTTCGAATGGCGTTTTAATTTAAATTGGTTTTAGTGTCATTTTATTAAAATGTTTTTAATGTGTCGAAAAGCGCTTTCCATACATTGACATTTGAAGTAATATATTTAAATTCAAGTTTTTTTTTGATTATTTAATTAAAATTGATAGCGCATGATTGATTTTAAAATTCTTTCAATAATTTGGTTTACATTAGAATAATTTTTGTAAGAACAATTGATTTTCAATGTGGTACAATGTAGAAATTGATTGAACGTTAAATAAAGTGCGTTTCTCGTTATCAACCAATCGATAAATAACAATTAGTTTAATTAATAAAATTGTATGGAAAATAAGAACGTGTAGTTATCAATCAGATTAAAATGAAAATAAAACTAATTACATTACGCTGCAACATTTGAAAATTTGTACAAAGCTAGCCTTTATTTTTAACCGTGTCAATCAATACGTGCAATTCATTTAAATGTCCAAACAGAAGACGTGGGAGAATCCTCCGATTCCTTACGCGAAATGTTAAATTTAACGTATACGTTATTTACCTTCGCAATCTCAGTATACATATCAAGTACTAAACGCGCTTAGACTGTGATGTTAATATGAACGTTAAACTTAACATTTCCTGTATGGAATCGGGCTGAATAATTGGTTAATCCAATCCAATCCCATGACTCACAATTACATCATTTCCTGTGAATCGCGACTATTTTTAAATCAAATTAGGTAGCGCCATCTTGTAACAATCACGCGAACTTCAAACTCTTAGTTTACGCATGTTTCAGAAGATAACGCTAGCTTAAAATTAGATAAATCACGCTTTTTTATTTAAATAAATTGAGCATTGCGTAGATGATGAGATGAAGTTAATTACGATTACTTGATTTATTCATTCAGAATGGGTTGTTGTTTAGATTTCATTGATTAATAAAATTGGGGTAGATGAGTTTCGTTGCGTTGATCGATTAGATGTATCAAAGTGTTCACGAAAAAGCGCAAATATCACACACTCCGGCTGTCACATTTGACATTTGATAACGCTGTAACTGAAACTATTAACATAAATAACATTAATCAGTAAAAACAGGTGAGTTAATACATACATAACGGTGTTTTAACATCACCTTTAAATTTCATTTTCGTGTGCGTGGTTTTGTAACCAACAGTTTTTGTTTATTTTCAACGAATAAAGAGAGAATGGCCGATAAGGATAAGGATAAGGTTAACATAGAGGGTGATATCCAAGAGGATAGCCAGTTTTTAGTGGATGAAACCAGCAAAATAATAAAGGACGCCATCGAGACGGTGATCGGGGGCAACGCTTACCAGCAGAACAAAGTCAACAACTGGACCACCGGCGTCGTCGAGGCCTGTACTTCGGAGCTCACTAAACTCTTGAAACCCTACAAGTACATTGTGACCTGCACAATAATGCAGAAGAACGGGGCCGGTCTGCACACGGCGAGCTCCTGCTATTGGGATAATAACACTGACGGGAGTTGCACCGTCCGTTGGGAGAACAAAACCATGTTTTGCATCGTGTCCGTTTACGGCCTCGCCATTTAAATGTATTATTAATTGTTTAATTGATTAATGTGAACACTGTAATTGAAGCGAGTAAATTATTTTAATGATAGCTATTATGTTTTCAAAAATGAACACTTGTATTTGTATCTCTATCATACTCACTCTCGGCACTCCATTAATTTAATTTACATAGGATTGTAATATTGTATGTATGTAATTATTTTTGTAATACACTAGTTTCCTTTTTTTCATAAGTTTTTGTTTTATTATTTTTACTCTTTTTCTTTACTAATTTTTTATTATCATTGTCTTTTGTATTGTTTAGTTTATCCTATTAAATTGTTTTAATATGAATTTCATATGAAAATTGAATAACAATTTTTATTCACTTTGATTTAACTTATCAGTTGGTTTATGTCCGGTTTCCCCAGTTGCAATTAAATCTTATTTGTAGATTAAATTTATTTGTCAATTGGAATAGACATTTTCCATGTCATAAACATGAATTTGTTAACATGAATTTAACTATTACTAGATTTTTTCGATGAATATCTATTGGTCGATTTAAATGACGTTAGTGTAACCCGGCATTAGTTTATTAAATTAATTCAATTTAAATAAATATTAATTAAACTTTGTACAGAGTTTTAAGACTCTTAGGCCCAGTTGCACCAAAAACATTGAACTTGAGTTCAAGCTGAACTCGAGTTCAAGATGACAGTTCCTAATGTTCTAATGTCACTTTAAACTCAACTTCAGAGTTAAACCAGTTCACTGGCCCCTAATGATTTATTAATAGATATTAGAAGACAGTTTTCACACTCTATTAAACATGATTATTTATAGCTTAGCAGCACTTTAAAACTCTTTTTAATGTCAATTAATAAGGTAGTTAATACTTAGTAGAGTCTTAATACTCTTTTTTATTAACTATTGAGAAGGTTCTATAATAAAGTCTACAAAATGTATGTTAATTACACAATTTAATTTTTTATTTTATGAATGTTCAAACAAAAAAGCACTATTTTCTTAATGGCTGTATAAATTATTATCTGTGGAAGGCTGTGTGTTATCTTGATGTTGGTTTGTTTTATTTATTTATTAATTGGTTTTTAAACCAACATTGGATAATATGCTTGTGTTTTTTATGTGAAAGGATTAAACGAAGAATAATTATAATACATGATGGGATAAACCACTTTCTTTTATATTATAATATACCTACTTGTTGACACAATAAAATGTATAACAAAAAAAAATACTGATTTATGTATTTTACTCCCATTTTATTGTTTAAAAATTGGAAACTTGTAAGTCATTTATTTTGACAGTTTTAGTACAAGGAAAACTAATAATCATCATTTGTAAACAATTAGTGAAAACTAATAAAGGTTAACTTCAGTTGTTTTTAAACAACTTACACTTCATTCTCCTTAAACAAAAATAGATCGAATTTCAATTGTTTTACAGTTTAAAGGCCGTTTTGTCAAGTCAATAGATAAATCCAGAAAGATAAATCATTCTATGTTAGAATTTCGCGTAAAATATGATTGTTCTATTGATAAAGTTTAGTGGGCTGTTTGAAGACTGCGCTAAGTATGTTATTTACACCTTGATAGAGCTTTAAAACCTTTAAGTAATTTATTTTATCTGGAAGTACATTTTTATTATTTTAATTTTATCAAGAGTCGCACACTCGCAAACAATTTTTAGCAATTTTAATTCGGTTTGTGATCACTCGTTTTTGGTTCTGTTAATGTGAAAATGAGGTTGATGCATCATTTGTAGTAATTGTTGTAATTATTAGAAAAACCAAATTGATTTTCTTTAGTTTTTCAAAGAAAACACAATCAACTTATGAAATTAACCATGCATTTTCTGCATACATTTAGTCAACTTTTAACTATTGTAACATTAATAATCATTACTCATAGTTGTTCGATTTTGTTTTCTCTGGCATACAAATAAAATTTGTTTATTTCAAAACAATCTCCGACTATCAGTCAGAGCTGGGCAGGATTCGATTCCCGGATTCGAATCCTTTTAGAGCATTCAACAGAGGTATTCGAATACTTTAGTGAAAACGGATTCGTGATCCGGGTTCGTTACATTTTTTTAAAAGGATTCGTATTCGAATCCAGACGTAGATGATTCGAATCCTTATAAAAGGATTCGAATTCTTATAAAAGGATTCGAATCCTTATAAAAGGATTCGAATTCTTTTAAAAAGATTCGAATCCTTATAAAAGGAATCGAATCCTTATAAAAGCATTCGAATCCTCATACACGGATTCAAATCCTCCTAAATAATTCGAATCATCGCTATTCAGGCTGGGATTCGAATTCGATTAATTCAAATAGTTAAATATTCTAATATGAATATTTAAATCACTAAATTATTCATATTTGAATATAAATATTGACATTTTCGAATAATTCAAATATTTGTGAATGGATATTTGGTTACTTAACTATGAAAAATATCCAACGTTAATAGTATATTTTTAACTTCACTTGAAATCAGTGTTCTATACGCGTGGCGCATGAAGTAAAATTTCGAGTTTAGAAAAGCCCCGTGAAAATTTGTCTCGGGTCGCTGCGCGACCCTCGACAAATTTTCTACGCGGGGCTTTTCTAAACTAGAAATTTTACTTTATGCTTAGTCTGGGAGTGGACAACACTCGTTCTTAGAAGTTTCAAATTAAAGGATCACTCTAGATTACTAAGTTTATTACCATTTTACAAAGGCTACAGCTCGAAGGACCAATCATGGTCTTCGGAGACCGAAGGACTGCAGGGAATCGAAGTTTTTTTACAAGAAAACAACGAATATCTGAAGGTTTACAGCATGGATAGGAAAGAAAACATTTAATTTTGAAAAAATATCGAAGTTGGGTTGGTTTTCAGTGCAATTTTAACTTCACTTTAAATCAGTGTTTTATACGCGTGGCGCATGAAGTAAAATTTCGAGTTTAGAAAAGCCCCGCGAAAATTTGTCTCGGGTCGCTGCGCGACCCTCGACAAATTTTCTACGCGGGGCTTTTCTAAACTCGAAATTTTACTTCATGCTTAGTCTGGGAGTGGACAACACTCGTATGAATTTTAAGTTTAACTTTTTTAAAAAATCGACGTATGTAATATAATAAATCATTCATTGAAATCATAGAAAAATATTCAAAATTTTATTTAAAATTAACTTTTAGAGTTAACTTTATAATTTGGTCGGCTCTTAATGGGTGAATATTCTATTCCTAAAAAAACCGTTTTTATTTAATATTAAAGTTGCATTTAATACAATAACAAACTGTGAATAAATCGACATAAATCTAGAAATATCGAAAATCTCGACATGTAGAAAATCTTGACGGTCCACTCCCAGACTAAGCATGAAGTAAAATTTCGAGTTTAGAAAAGCCCCGCGTAGAAAATTTGTCGAGGGTCGCGCAACGACCCGAGACAAATTTTCACGGGGCTTTTCTAAACTCGAAATTTTACTTCATGCGCCACGCGTATAAAACACTGATTTAAAGTGAAGTTAAAAACGCACTGAAAATCAACCCAACTTCGATATTTTTTTAAAATTTGATGTTTTCTTTCCTATCCATGCTGTAAACCTTAAGATATTCGTTGTTTTCTTGTAAATAAACTTCGATTCCCTTTAGTCCTTCGGTCTCCGAA
This sequence comes from Philonthus cognatus, assembly GCA_932526585.2. Lineage (NCBI taxonomy): Eukaryota > Metazoa > Arthropoda > Insecta > Coleoptera > Staphylinidae > Philonthus > Philonthus cognatus. The sequence continues at coordinate 17,451,248 of OW052243.1, forward strand.
GACCATGATTGGTCCTTCGAGCTGTAGCCTTTGTAAAATAATAATAAACTTAGTAATCTAGAGTGATCCTTTAATTTGAAACTTCTAAGAACGAGTGTTGTCCACTCCCAGACTAAGCATAAAGTAAAATTTCGAGTTTAGAAAAGCCCCGCGTAGAAAATTTGTTTCGGGTCGCGCAGCGACCCGAGACAAATTTTCACGGGGCTTTTCTAAACTCGAAATTTTACTTCATGCGCCACGCGTATAAAACACAGATTTAAAATGAAGTTCAATAACACATATATCATCATTAATTAAAATCATTATATAATCAGATATTTAGTCGGTAAATGTACATTTTTGTTAATAGAAACTGATGGAATAAAATATTACTGGTTGCAAATAATAGATTCAAATTTATTTTTTAAGTATTTGTATCCGTGATTCAAAAATGAGGATTCGAATCTTTGATTCGAATCATATTTTTCACTTACGAATCCTTTATTCGAGTATTCGTGATTCGAATCATATTAGGTGATTCGGATTCGTGATTCGAATCCTGTTTTTGAGGATTCATCCCAGCTCTGCTATCAGTTAATGTTTATACTGTGCAAAAAAAGCAATAATTTTTATGTAAATAAAAAAAATCAGTCGACTTTCGGCTTTTGTAATTTTATTTATTTATTTATTTATTTATTTATTTATTTATTTATTTATTTATTTATTTATTTATTTATTTATTATCCAACAGATTCATAAGATCTAATAATAGGATAAATTAGAAAAATACAATTATAGCGCAATACAGTATAGTCACAATCGTTCACAATATAGCACTGCATATACTTTGAAATACAATGATTTTTACATAACTTAAAAACTAAAAATAAAAAAATAAAATAAAAAGTAGAATTAAATTAAATGAAAACATGAAGTAGCGTAGTTAATGTCGATAATTCCGATAACCACATCTAGCGCAATCTCAATACATTTATATGTTATTCAACATGTAATGCGATGTCAAATGAGCAGTGAGCATTGATAAATTAATATGAAATATATCAATATCATGAGGCAGCATGTTTACCGAGTTACACATAGACATGATGGGCGAGTTAAGATAGTGTGTTGTATTTGCTCGATTATTATAAAAGATATTCTTATGTCTACTACCTGACCTGGGAACAGCAAAGTTTAGCCTAGAGATGAGGTATGAATCATGCAACTGATAATTAATTAATTTGTAAATAAAAAGAATTTGAGCCATACGTCTTCTATTTTGTAAAGATATTATGCCAAATTCTCTTTCAAGTTCAACTGAGCTGTAGCCTTGAACAGGATATTGTCCATGTGTTCTAAAGTAGAGGCATTTCAAGAATTTCCTTTGGATTTTTTCAAGGTCATTTATATGTGTTTGGTAGCATGGGTTCCATACTACACTACAGTACTCCAATTTACTTCTGATAAATGCATTGTAGAAGTTCACCAGGGGCTCTAAGGTTTTACATTGTTTTGTGTTTCTGAAAAGAAATCCGAGCATGCGATAAGAAGACTTGGTCAGGTAAGTAATATGGTGAGAAAAGTTTAATTTTTTGTCAAAAAACACACCTAGGTCGCGGAAACTAGAGACACTTTCTAGTATAATCCCGTTAATACTATATTGAAAAATAAAAGTGTTTTGCTTTCTGGTAAATGCCATTGACTTACATTTGGATGTATTTAAGTGCAAGCCATTTTCAATGCTCCATTCATGAAGTAGTTCTAAATCATTTTGTAGATTTTGACAATCAGCTAAGCTACCAACTTTGCTAAATATCTTCAAGTCATCAGCGTAAAGCAGACAGCTAGAGTTAAAACGTTCGGCAATATCATTAATAAAAAGTACAAATAACAACGGTCCAAGATTTGAGCCTTGCGGAACACCACTGCTGCAAACAAATGTATTTGATTTGACAGATCTATATTCAACATAACCCAATCTTTCATGCAAATAACTTTGTAATAATGATACAAGATTATTATCAAGGCCAAAGTGTTCAAGTTTTTTTAGTAATAACGTATGATTCACTTTATCAAACGCTTTCGAGAAATCTGTAAAAATGACGTCTACTTGAAAGCGTTCGTCTAAAGCACTTGATACAAAATCAGTAAAATGGCAGAGGTTTGTTGATGTCGACTTGCATTTCACAAAACCATGCTGTTTTGGGGTTATGTATTTACTGCAATGATGAAATATAGAATTGTATAACATTATTTCAAAAATTTTAGCAAAGTTGGATATCAGAGATATAGGTCTATAGTTCTCGACATTATCAATCGCTTTTGATTTATGTACCGGTATAATTTTTGAAACTTTCCAAACTTTAGGGAATGTGTTGGTTGTTAATATAAGATTGTATATATATAATAAGGGTTCGACCAAAATGCCGCTACAATCGCGGAGTATCATTGCTGGAATGTTATCCGGTCCCATGGTTAAATTAGGTTTTATTTTTTTTATTGTACATAAATAATCTTTTGGGACAAATGATTTAATTGATAGCGTGTCAGGCAAGACAGAACTCTCGTAAATTGGCAGATCGTTGTTACCATAAACTGCAGAAAAATGCGAGGCAAATGCATCAGTTATGCTTTGAGAGTCTGTATACAACATATTACCCTTCTTCATTATTCCTGGTATCCGCGTAACCGATCTACGTTCGTTTATAAATGACCAACGTTTCTTTGGATTGCGTTTAATTTCTGATTCAGTGTTATACATATATTCTTTAAAATCGTGTTTTATATTATATTTGACATAAAATCGAAATTTAGACAGACGCCGTTTGTTAAAGAGGGTAGGATGACGTTTGTAGATATTCCACCAATATTTTTTTCGTTTAATATTATGAACGGTTACTTTAGTGAACCAACCTGGGTATTTTTTACATCTATCTTTCACACGAGGTACACATATGTTAATGTAGTGATTCAATATAGAGTAAAATTCCTTACATGCCAGATCAACGTTGTCATTAGAGATGACTGACGACCAGTTTGTATCACACAAAAGCTTATACAATAGAACAAAGTCTGTTTTCCGAAAATTGTAATGGATATAATTTGAATTAAATTTTTTGAAACTAGATAAAAGGTGAGAACTAGTGACAGTTAACGCAGGATGATAACTATCTTCATTAACAAGAGGGGATTCGCAATGCTCAATAGTACAATTAAGGCCATTGGAACATATAACTAGATCCAATGTCCTTCCATGGATGTTTGGTACGTTATTTACTTGAGTGGCCGAGTAAAAATGAATGAAATTTGAAATAATGTTCGATTTTGGGCACTGCGTGCTTGGATAATTTGGGATGTTAAAGTCCCCAGCTAGTATAAATGGCGTATTAAATATTGAATGATATTCCAAAGCATTAAGTACATTTTCATAAGCAAATACAGGCGCTTGTGGTGGAACATACAAAACAATGAAATGATATAACTTATTTAAAATTCGAGCGCGTATACAAGTCACATCAATATTATTATCAACATTCACGCATATTTTTTCGCAAGTAATATAATTCCTAAGGGCGATAAGAACACCACCTCCACGGCTTGTTTGTCTATCCGTTCTGAAAACTTGATAGGATGATGAAAATAATTCCGAGTCGTTCAATGTATCGTTCGCCCAGGTTTCCGTTAGAAGTAATACATCAAAATCTGCTTCCAAAAGATTGTTGTAGAAGGTAAATGTTTTTGTGTTTAGACCGCGCACGTTCTGGTAGTAAAATCTTAATGAACTCTGTTGGGGCTGCTTACGTTTTTTTTCTTCTTGACAATCCTTGGCAATCCATTTTCATATATTAGTGATATTTCCTCGCGTTCCTTACGTTCTTTGAATTCCTGTAGAATTTTCTTCTTCTTGTCACTTTCTCGAGGGGTTAGATCTTTATTTATATATATGCCGTCACATTCGGGATATTTCCTTAGCTCTTTAGCATTCCGAATAATATCCTGAGCAACATTAGATGTTTTAAAGATAACTTTCAATGGCCGTGCTAGCCTGTCACTGCGTTCGACGCCTAATCTGAACATTTTGACTGAGTCAGGAGTAATCGTTGTTGTGTATATTTTTTTTATGGCGGTTAGTGTGTCTATTTTTTCGGTTTCACTGTTAGTATTCTCAGGTATGTTAGTAATAATTATATTTTTAGACCTTTTATTTTGCTCCTGCAATTCAGTTAGTACAGATTCAATTATATCGTCAGATGAAACTGAGTTAATTGTTCCATTCACATTTACATTTTTTAATTCAGCAATCTCTTTTTGAAGATTTAGTATCATATCTTTTAAACTGATTATGTGTTCTGTTAGGTCTGATGTACAACAACCTGTGCAGGTCCATTAATCCATTCCATTAATTTTGCTAAAAGTTGTTTGATTTTACGTTTTCGGAGATCAAAAAAAAGTTCTTTCATTTATCAGTAATCAATGTGAAATTCGACAAGATCCGTGATTCAATTATTTTGTTTTTATGACTTTGAACAGAAGGCGCCATTTTCATGCACTATAAATAATTTCAGTGAACTTTGACCTTTTGCAATTTTGTCGAAAGTCGTTCGATTTTATATTTTCTAAAACTGAAAGATAGTTTGTTAATTTCTCAATAATCACTGTAAAGTCCAACATAACCCGTGATTCCATTATTTTGCTTTTATGGTTTTTTTCGCAATTTTCATACACTATAAATAATTTCAGTCGACTTTTAGCTTTTCTAATTTCATTGAAAGTTGTTCGATTTTACGCTTTCAGAGATTAAAAAAACAAATTGTTTATTTTCTAATAAGGACTGCGAAGTTCAACAAAATTCATGATTTGATTATTTAGTTTGTATGACTTTGAAAAGAAAGCGCAATTTTTATGCACCATAAATAATTTCAGTCAACTTTAAACTTTTGTAATTTTGTTGAAAGTTATTCGGTTTAACGCTTTCAAATATTAAAATAAATTTTGTTTATTTATCAATAATCACCGTGAAGTTTATTAAAATCCGTTATTTGATTATTCTAACTTTATGACTTTGGATAGAAGACGCCTTTTTTAAGCACTATTAATAACACTGGTCTGCAAAAAAAAAAATGTTTCGAGCCCTGACACCATTCCTGCTGATTCTTATGTAAAATGACCTCCTGAATCCGAATATGACCTCCGTTTTCCCCCATCACCCACCGTTTTCGGGGGAGGCCGCCCCACCTATTTTTATCACTTTTCGATAATTTAGAGGGATGAAAAGGATTATTTTAGCCTTTACATTTCTTCTGAGGGGCTAGAGAGGTGAAAAGTTCCAAAACATGAACATTTGTAGCAAGGAGGTAGATTTGGGGGGGGATTTGCCCCCTTAAATTGTAAAAAAATCATTAAAAATTATCAATTTTTTCCGTTTTTTTTCGCAGTTTTTTTCACTTATTTTCTACATATTCCAGCTTCCATTCCCCCTCATCCTCCCCCAAACACCCCCAAATAATAAAAATATATTGCAACAATATATAGCAACAATAATAAAAATATATAGCAACAATTATAAAAATATATAGCAACAGTTTGGAAGATTCACTGTACCACGCTGGCGCTCTCAATACTCCCCCCGTTTCCCCCATCCATTGGAGGGGTGAAAAGGACTATTTTAGCTGTAAAGAATAATAAATAAAAAGTAAAATAATAAATGTAAAATAATAAATGTAAAGAATAATAAATAACTAAGATAAGTACCTTCATTTGGTGCTTGCTTTCCTTTTGTACCCTGAGGTAGAAGTTTCTCGTATCAAAAACCAGCAGTACTCTGCTAACATGCTCGCATTCCACTTCCCCGAAAATCTCCTCTCGAACTTAGAGATGTCTTGATGAAACCGTTCCCCGTGTTCATCCGAAACTGAGTGAAGGAAATGCACTTTAAGAGACATGTTACACCCCATGGCCTTGTACGCTGACAGCAATTCCTCGACATGAGCGACATAATCATCACTTTTGTTGTTACCCAAAAAGTTCTCACACACGTTTTGGAATGCAATCCAAGCTCGTTTTTCTTTTCGATTCAGGTGTTCAATAAACGTCGAATCTTGGAAAAGTTGTCTAATCTGGGGGCCCACGAAAACTCCTTCCTTGATTTTAGCCTCACCAAGACGAGGGAATCTAGTTTTCAAAAATTGAAATGCATCACCGGTCTTGTCCATTGCTTTCACAAACTGTTTGATCAATCCGAGTTTGATGTGCAAAGGCGGCAAGTAAATATTTTCCTTCGGGACCAGAGGATTATGAGCGACGTTTTTCTGACCGGGAGTAAAACTTTCTCGCAGAGGCCAGTTCCGTACGATGTAATGTTTGTCTCGGGCTCGGCTGTCCCATTCGCATAGGAAGCAGCAGTATTTTGTGAAGCCCGATTGCAGGCCCATGAGTAGAGCAACAACTTTTAAGTCAGCGCAAAGTTTCCAACTATAATCATGGTATTTGATTTTATCAAGGATTCGGCTGATGTTTTCGTACGTCTCCTTCATATCCACAGAGTATGCAACCGGGAGTGATGGTAACTCATTCCCATTGGCCAACAGGACAACTTTCAAGCTTGTCTTTGATGAGTCTATAAACAGTCTCCATTTGTCTGGGTCACATGGCATCTTCAGTTCTATCATCAATGCATTTGAATTAGGGCAGAACACTAAGCCTTCATCTGCCGAAAAAAGTAATTTCAGGGTTGACTGCCTAGTCCTGTAAGAAGAGATTTTTACACCCTTTTCTAAGAGATTCCACTGCTGAAGTCGAGATCCAAGAAGTTGAGATTTACTCTTAGGTAACTCCAAATCCCTGACGAGATCATTCAATTTCGACTGAGTAACGAGGTGAGGTTTTCGATGAGCTGAATCAGCAGAACACTCTTCATCATCGGTGAACGTATCATAAGACGGTCCAGGCTGTGGCTCAAAGTCTTTCAAATCCGTTTCTGGCTCTAGAGTATAGGTTTTTGGGGGCACTGGGATTGGCAAAGATTCGTTGTGAGGAACTGGTCTTAGAGCTGAAGGGATATTAGGATACTGAATTGTATGCTTACTTTTGCTAGATAACTCGACGGTGGAAGTCATACAAAAGTAACAATCTGTGAGATGACTGCGAGGTTCGCGCCAAACCATGGGCACAGCAAATGGCATTGATTTACGGGTACCTTTGAGCCATTTGGTCAAGCTACTGTAACAAGTAGTGCAGCAAACTGTTGGAGCCCAATTCTTGTCCTGATCGCCAACTTGGCAATCAAAGTAAAATTTATAAGCAGTTTTAAGAAGCGGAGAAAGGGGTTTTCGTTGCGCTTTTAAAGTCAATTCGCCGCAAACATAGCAGAAGCTATCGGGATGATTTTTACACTCGCGTGGCCTAATTAAACAGTAAATAAATGCTCGATATTAATCACAACTCACACTCACGTACTGTAATTCACTTGGAAAAAGCGGGAATTAAAAAATTTCTACCGTTATATACAATTTAAACAACTTGGAAACACAGAATCCCCGCCTAGAGCACCGACAAGTTGACTCTACGATCGCTAGAGATGTACTGAGGGAAGATAAGGATTACAGTGCAGGTCTATAGTGACAAGAGCAATGCAAGTTTAAACCTGTCAAAGCATGAAAATTCCTGGGCAAACCTGTGCGCGCGAGGTATTGAGAGCGCCAGCGTGGTACAGTGAATCTTCCGAACTGTTGCTATATATTTTTATTATTGTTGCTATATATTTTTATTATTGTTGCTATATATATTTATTATTGTTCCTATATATTGTTGCTATATATTTTTATTGTTTGGGGGAGGATGAGGGGGGATGGAAGCTGGAATATGTAGAAAATAAGTAAAAAAACTGCGAAAAAAACGGAAAAATCGATCATTTTTAAGGATTTTTTTACAATTTAAGGGGGCAAATCCCCCCCAAAATCTACCTCCTTGCTACAAATGTTCATGTTTTGGAACTTTTTACCTCTCTAGCCCCTCAGAAGAAACGTAAAGGCTAAAATAATCCTTTTCATCCCTCCAAATTATCGAAAAGTGATAAAAATAGGTGGGGGGGCCTCCCCCGAAAACGGTGGGCGATGGGGAAAAACGGGGGTCATATTCGGATTCAGGAGGTCATTTTACATAAGAATCAGCAGGAATGGTGTCAGGGCCGATTTTCATGCCGACCAGTGTAATTTAATTCAAATTTGAGCTTTTGTAATTTTGTTAAATGTTTTTCGATTCTACAGTTTTTAAGATTAAAAGAAAGTTTGGTTATTTCTCAATAATCACTATGATGTTTAACAAAATCCATGATTCGATTATTTTGTTTTTATGACTTTGAACAGAAGGCACCATTTTCATGCACTTTATATAATTTAAGCCAAGTTTTGTAATTTCGTTGAAAGTTGTTAGATTTTACGTTTTGCAAGGTTAAAAGAGAATTTGTTCACTTCTTAGTAATGACTGTGGAGTTCAAAAATTTAGTTTTTATGACTTTGAATAGAAGGCGCAATTTTTATGCAGTATTAATAATGTCAGCCTAATTTAAGCTTTTGTAATTCTGTTGAAACTTATTTGATTTTAGGTTTTTCAAGATCAAAAGAAAGTTTGTTTATTTCTCAATAATCACTGTGAAGTTTAACATAATCTGTAATTCGATTATTTAGTTTTTAAGACTTTGAATAGAATGCGCATTTTTCATGCACTATAAATAATTTCAGTCAACTTTAAGCTTTTATAATTTTTCTGAAACTTATTCGATTTCATATTTTCTAAGATTAAAATAAAATTTGTACATTTCTCAATAACTACTGTGAAGTTGATTGAAGTCTGTTATTCGATTATTTACTTTTTTACTGTAAAAAGAATGCGCTATTGTTATGCAATAAATTCAGTTAGTTTTGAGCTTTCGTAATTTTACTGATGGTTGTTCTATTCTATTTTTTCTAAATATTAAAATAAAGATCGTTCATTTCTCAACAACCAATGCGATTTAATTCGTTATTTAATTGCTCTTTTTACTTTCCCCCGTATGTAATACAAAGGGAAAGTATTGTTTTCGTGAAAATTTTCGAATCAAAAATTTTAGCGGAAATATCCGTTTTGAGGTCCCCTGAGTCGAATAAGACCATTTTTGAAAAATGTCTGTCTGTCTGTCTGTCTGTCTGTGTGTCTCTGTGTGTGTCTGTGTGCGCTGTACCGCAAAAACCGCTAAAGATATCGAGATGAAACTTGAAACTTAAGCTTTTTGTTATAATCGGAAGAACTGAAAGAACTTTTGGTGAAAATCGGAAAACCGGAAGTGGTACTTTACTCTTAGCGTTTTTCAGTTTTTTCAGATTTTTTCAATAAATGTTCATCAAACAAAAAATTCTTTCAAATAAAAGTTGTAGATAATAACAAAATGAAGATGTATTGTTCATTTACTTTTTGTCATAGCACTCTTAGTTTTTGAGATATTTAATAAATAGTGTTTTTTATCTAGTCATTGATTTGTGTCAGTGTGTGTGTTGATACAATTGGAAAATGTTTCAAATAAAAGTTGTAGGTAATAAAATATTAAAGATTTTTTGTATCTTCACTTTTTGTCATAGCACTCTTAGTTTTTGAGATATTCAATACATAGTGATTTTTATCTAGTCATTGGTTTGTGTCAGTATGTGTTGATCCAATTGAAAAATGTTTCAAATAAAAGGTGTAGTTATCAAAAAGTTGAAGACATTTTGAAAATAATAATGCTACAAATATTTTAAAAGTGATTTAATACGCAATTTACGGGGGAAAGTACTATGATGGACACATCACCATTTTTATTAATTATTTTTTCTAAAGATTAAAACAGAGTTCCTTAATTTCTCAACAACCAATGCAATTTTTTCATTATTCAATTTATTTTTTTATTAAATATTTTTTCTAATATTAAAATAAAGTTCGTTCATTTCTCAACAACCAATGCGATTTTTCTCGTTATTCAATTTCTTTTATTATTATTTTTTTTAAGCAATAAAACAAATTTCGTTCATTTCTTGACAACCAATGCGATTTTTTTCCTTATTTAATTGCTCTTTTTATTAATTATTTTTTCTAACATTAAAATCCAAGTTCGTTCATTTTTCAACAACCAATGCGATTTTTTTAGTTATTTAACTGCTCTTTTTATTAATTATTTTTTCTAAACATTAAAACAAAGTTCGTTCATTTCTCAACAACCAATGTGATTTTTTTTGTTATTTAATTGCTCTTTTTATTAATTATTTTTTCTAACATTAAAACAAAGTTCGTTCATTGCTCAACAACCAATGCGATTTTTCTCATTAATAAATTTCTTTTTTTATTACTTTTTTAAGCAATAAAACAAAGTTCGTTAATTTCTTAACAAACTATGTGTTGTGTTCCGTTATTCAATTGCTCTATTTTTATTAATTTAATAAAATGTGTCAAGAGAAATTAATGTGACAGATTTATGTCATTTAAATAAATTCACCCATTAACTTTTGTAATCTCAATGAAATTTTCTCGAACTCCGTTTTTTTCTAGCATAAAACAAAATCTGTTTATTTGTTACCACTCTTTGTGAAGTTCATCAAAATAATACAAAGTTGTTAGAATTTCTTTTTTTTTCTAACATAAAAACAAAATCTCTTTATTTGTTAGCATTCTCTCTGAAGTTCATCAAAATCATACGCTCTATAAATCTAAATTCATTTGTTGATTGGTTGTTAGAGAAATAATTTTATCATTATCTAAATCGTGAAAAAAGTACCCTTATATTAAAACCAGTTTCCGTAACTTCTGTGGTTCCTCAAGGAACCCACTCTGGGCCAATATTATTCATATTTCTCGTGAATGAAAACTCTAACAAGTGTTTACACTCCTAAACTAAGCATGAAGTAAAATATTGTTGTATTTGGTTACGTTTTTGAGTCTATTATCACCTCTCTTTTCCGTTTCGCTGTACTTAGTGATTTTTTAAATATTTTGTGTTAAAAATAATTGTTTTAAAATAAGACTTTGTGTTCGTGTTAAGTGTAATTAAAATAACAGTTTGTGTTACGTGTAATCAAATGTTGACGTTGATTGCAGCGACGGCTCGCAGCCTAACTTTAGGAACACAAAATTTGAGGTTGGGATCGCGCTTTATAAATACAAGTAATTGCACAACAAAGTCACCTTTCAATAACGGATACATATTACCTTGGGTCTCTGGCCTACTCTGAAGTTAGGCTGCAAGCCGCCGCTGTTTGATTGGGTTATAATAAAAACAAATTTGATATGTATGTACACTATACAGGGAGTTTTACGTATTTCAAATTCAGCCTATTTTAGATATTTCCTGTTTTTTTAAAAGTTCAATTTGAAGTTTTGAACAAGTGTTTTCCACTCCCAGACTAAGCATGAAGTAAAATTTCGAGTTTAGAAAAGCCCCGTGAAAATTTATCTCGGGTCGCGCAGCGACCCGAGACAAATTTTCAGGGCTTTTCTAAACTCGAAATTTTACTTCATGCGCCACGCGTATAAAACTCTGATTTCAAGTGAGGTTCAAATATACATAAATTTCACAATATTTTAGTGTTTTATCTGTATTAGTTAGCATTCTCTTTGAAGTTCATCAAAATCATACGCTCTATAAATCTAAATTCATTTGTTGATTGGTTGTTAAAAGAATAATTTTATCATTTTCCAAATCGTGAAAAAAAGTACTCTTATTTCGAAACCAGTTTCCGTAACTTCTGGGGTTCCTCAAGGAACCCACTCTGGGCCAATATTATTCATATTTCTCTTGAATGAAAATTCTAACGAGTGTTTCCACTCCTAGACTAAGCATGCAGTAAAATTTCAAGTTTAGAAAAGCCTGAACGTTTGGATTAGGATTTATTTATACATTATCTGAAATGTTTTTAGTATATAAGTTGACATAATATCTTGACCTATGTAATTTTTGCAACTGTAAACTAGATATATAAATAAAAAATATCAAAATTGAATTTGTGTTCAGTATTTCGGCACCAGGTACCCACAGACGCGTTTCGGACTTCAAGGTCCTCTTCAGTGTGGTCCCGACCCAGTGCTGAGGAATACTGAACATTTCTCACTATTTCAAGCCAATATGTGAAAACTATTAATGATTTCGATAGCTAACGCCATCTAATGCTTCATAGTGGCATCGTCAGTGACACGAATGCACAAAGTGCATATACAGGTCAGCTATCGAAATCATTAATAGTTTTCACATATTGGCTTGAAATAGTCAGAAATGTTCAGTATTCCTCAGCACTGGGTCGGGACCACACTGAAGAGGACCTTGAAGTCCGAAACGCGTCTGTGGGTACCTGGTGCCGAAATACTGAACACAAATTCAATTTTGATATTTGTTTTCTGGTTTCACAAACAGAGTTCTGCTCGCTCGTGGACGAAACAGTGACCTGTATATGCACTTTGTGCATTCGTGTCACTGACGATGCCACTATGAAGCATTAGATGGCGTTAGCTATCGAAATCATTAATAGTTTTCACATAAAAAATATACTACGGAACAAGAATATTTTGAATTTCGCAATACTTCAGTATTCTATACGCGTGGCGCATGAAATAAAATTTCGAGTTTAGAAAAGCCTAAAAATTTGGTTTGGTCGTGTAGCGCTACGCGCTACGCGACCAAACCAAATTTTCAGGCTTTTCTAAACTCGAAATTTTACTTCATGCTTAATCTGGGAGTGGAAACACTCATTCGAAACTTGAAATTATACTCATTAAAAAATTACGAATGCCTCATGATTTTTCAAGAGTTTTGAGAGTTTAAAAAAGATCATAAAACCATCTAGTTTTTGGGGCTTTAAAAATTATATTTTCACAGCTTTAAGTAGCTTTAAACAAAATTATTAATACATTAAAACATGTAAAGTCAACCAGCAACGAATTTTACCCACAAAGACTAAACTAACTAAAAAAAAAAAGAAAATTATTAATGACAAATTCCCGGCGCAATTCTTGAAATGTCAAATTTGATTGGTCATATTAAAAAAAACAGATTACTGAGTTTTTGTTGTTGTTTTATCAATTATGTTGTGTGTACAAAAAGAAGCAAAAAAAGAAAACCCCTGACAAAATGAAGCTAGACCGCTTTTTCATAAAGCATTGTGTTGTAATTTTGCCTCTCTAAGTTTAATTCATTTACTGACAGTGACGCTTTACGACACATTTACAAAATGAAATTTCTAGGGTTTACATTTGTGCGCCAAATTATAGATGCCGTTCATCAAGGTATGTCGATGGGCGTAACACATATGAACACATATGTGTTACAAGGTATGACAGAATTGGATCTTTCCATGTTTTCCCCTACCCCTTTCCCCGCAGGGCTTAGTTCGTGCGAGAGAGAACAATGACGTTGTATTTGGTTACGTTTTTCAGTCTATCATAACCTCTCTTTTCCGTTTTGCTGTACTTTCATAGATATTTTTTTTAATATTTTGCGTTAAAAATAATTGTTATTGAAGACTTTGTGTTCGTGTTAAGTGTAATTAAAATACAAGTTTGTGTTACGTGTAATTAAATGTTGACGTTGATTGCAGCGACGGCTTTCAGCCTAACTTCAGGAACACAAAATTTGAGGGTTGCAGCGACGGCTCGCAGCCTAGCTTCAGGAACACACAATTTGAGGTTGGGATCGCACTTTATAAATGCAAGGAATTGCACAACAAAATCACCTTTCAATAACGGATACATATTATCTTGGGTCTCTGGCCTACCCTGAAGTTAGGCTGCGAGCTGTCGCTGGTTGATTGGGTTATAATAAAAACATATTTGATATGTATGTACCGGGTGGGCAAATAAGCGAGGTAAGCAGCTATATCTCAGAAACTAACGATCGTAGAGAGTTACGGCAAAAATTTTTATTGGTAAAGTGGGCAAGGGAAAATGCTGGAAATTATTTTCAAGTTTCCAAGATGGCTGCCAGTGGGCGTTTCCACCATCTTGAATTACATAAAGTTATGTTTCTCGCGATTTTCCCCAATGAATATAACAAAAAAGTATTTGCGTTTTAATGTTAACTTAAAGTGGAACATTTTTTGTAAAAACAATTTTTCTCTATCTTTCGAAATAAAGTGGTGGAGGGTTATTGGGTTTGATTGTTGTTTTAAATAAATGCTGTAACTTCGAAACGGCTTAATGGATTTGGATAAATTTGGTATCATTGAAAAGAGCATTTCTTAGGCTTTTAGGTTTCTCGTAATTATGACAATTGTGACCTACACGGCCGCCGACAGAGGGCGTTATTCGATATTATAACCAAAATATTGGATTTTCTCAAAAAATTTAAATGCGATGATATGATTTTTTTAGACTAGAAAATAGACAAATGACCAACCAATAAGCCTGTGCAAACCGCATCTTAATATCTACTAATAATAATAATAATAATCTTAATAATAAAGATATTAACATGCGGTTTGCGCAGGCTTATTGGTTGGTCATTTGTCTATTTTCTAGTCTAAAAAAAAGTCATATCATTGCATTTAAATTTTTTGAGAAAATCCAATATTTTGGTTATAATATCGAATAACGCCCTCTATCGGCGGCCGTGTAGGTCACAACTGTCATGATTACAAAGCCCAAGAAATGCTCTTTTCAATGATACCAAATTTATCCAAATCCATTAAGCCGTTTCGAAGTTACAGGCATTTATTTAAAACAACATTTAAATACCCCCCACCACTTTATTTTGAAAGATAAAGAAAAATTGTTTTTACAAAAAATGTTCCACTTTAGGTTAACATTAAAACGCAAATACGTTTATGTTACATTAATTGGGGAAAATCGCGAGAAACGTAACTTTATGTAATTCAAGATGGTGGAAACGCCCACTGGCAGCCATCTTGGAAACTTGAAAATAATTTCCAGCATTTTCCCTTGCCCACTTTACCTATAAATTTTTTTACCGCAACTCTCTACGATCATTAGTTTCTGAGATACAGCCGCTTACCTCGCTTATTTGCCCACCCGGTACATTATACAGGGAGTTTTACGTACTCCAAATTCAGCCTACTTTCTATAAATCTTTAGATATTTCCTGTTTTTTTTAAAGTTCAATTTGAAGCTTTAAACAAGTGTTTTCCACTCCCAGACTAAGCATGAAGTAAAATGTCGAGTTTAGAAAAGCCCCGTGAAAATTTGTCGAGGGTCGCGCAGCGACCCGAGACAAATTTTCTGGGCTTTTCTAAACTCGAAATTTTACTTCATGCGCCACTCGTATAAAACTCTGATTTCAAGTGAGGTTTAAATATACATACATTTCACAATATTTTAGTATTTTATACGCGTGGCGCATGAAGTAAAATTTCGAGTTTAGAAAAGCCCAGAAAATTTGTCTCGGGTCGCTGCGCGACCCTCGACAAAATTTCACGGGGCTTTTCTAAACTCGAAATTTTACTTCATGCTTAGTCTGGGAGTGGAAAACACTCGTTTAAAGCTTCAAATTGAAATCTTTTAAAAAACATCGAATGTCAGAAAATGCACAGCTTATGCATGTTTACCTAAAGTTTACCATGACGTAATCACATTTAAATTCAGCGCGCATTTGTGACGTAAGCGATCTCTACCCCCACTCCAAAATCTTCGATTCTGTCGATCCTTCTTGCCGTATACTCGACCGTCCTTGGCCGTTCACGATCTTTTCGGGTCATGGGAGGCTATGGCCATAATTTTGTTGGCAGTACCTCTGTTGCTACTAAACTCCCTAATCGACAGTAATTGACACTTTTTGTGTTAGATTAGGTTGTTTTCTGTTTAAAGTCATATTTTTTAAATAGGTACATTGTTGACGGATCTCTATTTAAATTAAGGATAAAAAATTGAAATGATTTGAGAATTGACGATAGGGACGAAAATGAGAAATAATGCATAAGAAAAGCATTCAATATTAATGTTTATTGCGAATTGTGTACATGATATGAATATGCCACTAAATTTTAAATGAAATAAATAAATCTGGCAATGCGGTGGCAGGAAAATGTCGAACAGACACTGACAGAAAAAAAAAGTTGCATCCGCTACATCACCAAATCAGTTAGTCCAATTTGAATAGAAAAAATCATAGCCAACTGTATCCCAAAAAGGATTTTATGAATTCAATTTAAAATATTCGCGCTGTTTGTGAAAGACGCTGTGAAGCGCGGCGTTGCGACGCCGCTGCGCACAGGCCGATCCCCGTCGCGTCATCGATATTATTTCCAGAGCCAGATAGCGTCGCGACGCCCGTGGGCTGACGTCTGAGCTCAGGCCCCACTCTTATTTGTAACCGGTCCAAAATAAAAAATAGCGGATTTTCGCGAAATCTTTCAGTCGAAACGAGAACGAGCGGTGTTTCCGGTGTGCGAGTGTGCCTAGATGAATGAGAGTGTGCGAACAATTAACAATAATAATCCGACGAAAATGGGTCCGGACATAGGGCCGAAAAAGACGATGATCGTCGTGGTGATCGTGGTGGGCTGTTTCGCTGTACTCTGGCCCAAAGTGTTCCACCCGATGTTCTTCGGGACTCCGGAGGATTACCTGAAACCTAGCGCCATCGATAAAAGTACAGGTATAGAACAAGGAAAATATATGCATAAAAAAAAACAAGTATCTTACACAACAATATACAAAAATCCATCGAATATTTTTTAGCGTTGGCCATGAAGAACAAAGAGAAAACTATTTAATGCAAACAACTTAAGTAATTGTGTTTAAACACAATTTTTATTACATACCCTTTCAAATTTCAGTACTTAGGTTGTAAACTAATATTAAGTAAACAAAATCTGCAGAACCAGATTAAAATAATAAAATACCAGAATACAAAAAGGGCCAGTTGCACGATACACATTGAACTGGTTCAACTCTGAACTTGTGTTCAAAGTGACACTAGGACAATAGGAACTGTCATCTTGAGCTTAAGTTCAGCTTAAACTCGAGTTCAACGTTTTTGGTGCAACCTGACCTAAGCATTTTAAAGCCTTGTCGATGATAACGAAAAAAGAAGACTTAAATGATCTTGTTTTACAACTAAAAATATTCAAAAATGTTAGATAACCGATGTAATATCAAATGTTCAATAAAAAAAACCTCTGGAGTGCCATGATTTAATCTTTTTTTTAATTTAAATTGGCTACACGCTTTAGGAATTGACATATAAAACGTCAGGCATAATATTTATAATGTATAATTTCAGAGCTGCCAACCTACAATATTTTCCATGGCACTCTAGAGATTTTTTTTTATTGAACATACGATATAAAATATGCTCCGTTCTACGAGGGGTGATCAAAAAGTAAGGTTACAAAGCCTGCAATGAAACGTGTACATTTTGTAACCTTACTTTTTAAGCTCAGACGTCAGACGTAGTAATTCTATTAGAATATTATAATTTTGCCGGACCCCTACTATTGTTTGATAATAAATTGTATGACTATATACGTTTTCAACTTTAAATCGAGAGTAATGAATATTAAATTGGGATTAAAACATTTCAAATTGGGACTTCAAACATAGCTGTTAGTCTAAACACAATCAAAATGCGAACAAAGAACAGCAAATTGAGAATAAGTAATTTCAAATTGGAACTAAACTAATTTTATGTAAGAAATAACTTATATCTTTTTAATTTAGAGCAGTGGTCTCCAAACTACGGCCCGCGGGCCAAATCCGGCTCGCGACTTGCATGAATTCAGCCCGCGATTGCTTGTAATTTTTTTTGTAAATGTCATATTTTGAAATATTGTAACAATTGTTCCTTAAATTTTTCATAATTTTATAAAATTAATCGGATCATGGCCGACTTTATTATGTAGAATTGTATTTGTGGCCCGCGAAGAAGATAGTTTGGAGACCCAGGATTTAGAGCATTGAGAATATATTTCTGAATGTCAGTTGCACAATAAGAAATTGCTTGGTTCTCAAACCGAGTTTAGACTATATCAAATATATTAAAATATAATATATAAAATTACGAAAAAACTATTCGTGAAAATGCAAATAGTTTTTTCGTAATTTTATATATTATGTTTAAAGTGTGCAAACTATAAGAAGCGTAAGCTTATTTTCTCGAATTCAAATAGTTTTGAATTTGAATTTATCTTATATTAAAATATTTTCAACATTCGTTGTTTTTTTTGAAAAGAATCCAATTTGAAGATTTAAGCGAGTGTTCTCCACTCCCAGACTAAGCATGAAGTAAAATTTCGAGTTTAGAAAAGCCCCGTGAAAATTTGTCGAGGGTCGCGCAGCGACCCGAGACAAATTTTCTGGGCTTTTCTAAACTCGAAATTTTACTTCATGCGCCACGCGTATACCGCACTGATTTAACATGAGGTTCGAAATATACGTCGTTAGCATATTGCTTTAGTGGTATATTATGAACTTTACTTGAAACCAGAGTTTTATACGCGTGGCGTATGAAGTAAAATTTTGAGTTTAGAAAAGCCTGAAAACCAAATTTTCAGGCTTTTCTAAACTCGAAATTTTTGTGGCCTACTTTGTGATGTTTCATCCCAGTTACAATTCCTCGGCCTGCTAAGTGAATTTCGAAAAATATTCATTTTGAGGTTAGTTTTAACGTGAATATCAACTTGTCATTGGAAAGAGAATTTAGAGACCAATATTACAAGTTGGACAAAACTAGGGGTTGCAATTTAAAATAAGAAAAATGATATCACTTCGGCCTAAACCGGACGTAATATTCCTAGTTAATAGCATGCCAAAATCAAGCTATAGTTAATTTATATGTACATCCCGAAACTCAAATGTCTATCATTTATATTGCCTTAGTAATTGTGTAGGCAATACTTTCATGGCCACCCGGTATAACACTAATTAAATATGAAGTTGAAAAAACTCAATTTCTAGCAACCCAATACGACAAATATTTGCGTAGTTGCAACTACGAATATAGAACAAAATTAATACTGTAAAGTATATGGAAGTAAAATGGTATGTAATAAATTGGAAGTATAAAAAGACCATAACATTTGCATTTATTCTACATTTACCAAAGTGTTTAATTACGTGTGAACACTTAGCGGTAAGCATATAAATAACCAAGCTTTCGTGGATAATTTATCTACATTTATCAAGCGGATTGGGAAATGTACCATCGGTGGAAATAAAATGTTAGGACACGTACATTTTGTTTAGTGTGTGTCAAACTTTGGACTTGTCAGTTAATTGTCATTTGATGTGTCAAAACTGAAAATACCTTTCTTTTTATCTCATTTACATATTTTTATTGTAACTCCATACTGTAACCTTTGTTTAAAAAACCCGACTTAATCGGTATACATTTTTTTATGTTTGACATTACCCAATCTTCGATTTGTCCCAACATTTTATGCTCACCGATGGTACAGTTGCGAGAAAACAGAACTAGTATAGGAATATTACCAAAATTAGGCACTTGCGCGGTAGAACAGCATTTCCCGAACGTAGGCAAGGCAGTCCTCAAAACGTTGGGCCGTAAATGTACCATTCAACGCTGGCTGTTACACCACCTGGCATGTGCGGGCGAGTTCCTTTCTTTTAAATAAAGATGCGCCCAACGTAGTCAGGTTCCACTTTCTTGTTTTTTGAGCAGCGGAAATACACGTTCTGCGCATGGAAGTGCCTAATTTGAAAAATTCCACTTATACAGCAGGGAGTTCAAACCACTGCAAACATGTCGTATTTTTTTTCTTGTAAAACAAACTTGTCATTATTACTAAAACAAAAATATAGCACTTAAATCAATGTTGCAAATTGCTGAACTGATCGGATAAAATCACTAATCGTATAAAATCGTTTTACCAATTACCAATAAACAGAAGAAACTATTATTATTATCTGATTATTATTTTTTGTATTATTTTTTTAACATTCAGGATGTTGTGATGTATTCTCTGAGAAAGACATGAACACGATAAAAATCCTTTCGGAGCTGTGCAGCAATATAATAAAAACGGAAACCGGAAAACCGCCGACGACCGCACAGATTTACACCCAATGCAAATCGGAAGTGCTGAAAACTTGCGGCATCGACATTTCGGTGGTTTTGCAAGAGAAAATCCGCTTCGGAGGCACCGTCAAACAGATCCTCAACGAGATACGGTCTCTGAACGGGTCTTTGTGTCTCAAATACAATTTCGGAGTCGCCCCGTGGAGACTAGGGGTCCCACATAGGATCGTAACAAACCTAAACCCAACCAGTAAGAAACAATGATACTAAAGAAAATATATATACAGGGGATTTTTGTTTTACGTACACCTACATATGCCTAAGCTGTGAATGTTCTGAAATTCGTTGTTTTTTAAAAGAGGTTAATTTGAAGCTTTAAACGAGTGTTTTCCGTTCCCAGGTTAAGCATGAAGTAAAATTTCGAGTTTAGATAAGCCTGATAATTTGGTTTGCTCGCTCGCGAAGCGGAGCGACCAAACCAACTTTTCAAGCTTTCCTAAACTCGAAATTTTACATCATGCGCCACGCGTGTAAAACACTGGTTATTAAGTTCAAAAGTTCAAAATATACGCCTTTAGCATACTGCTTTAGTAGTATGTAGCAAACTTCATAAAGTATCAGTGGTTTGTACGCGTGGCGCATGAAGTAAAATTTCGAGTTTAGAAAAGCCAGAAAATTTGGATTTGCCGGGGCGCGACTCGCTTCGCTCGCGCGCCCCGGCAAATCCAAATTTTCTGGCTTTTCTAAACTCGAAATTTTACTTCATGCTTAATCTGGAAGCGGAAAACAGTTGTTTTGCTTCAAATTGAACTCATTAAAAAAAAACGACGAATATCTGAAGATTTACGGCATGTACGTTATAATTCGGATATTTGTACTTAAAACAAAAACTCCTTGTTTTAAATTAACATACTAACCAGTAAGAAATAATAATTAAAAAAAAACATGAGTGTTACATTAACGTGCTTTCTTTCTTTCTTTCTTTCTTTCTTTTGCTAAACCCTCTTTTACCCCGTTTGGGTGGAGAGGATACTAACATACAAATAAGTTTAAAGAAATAACGTAGCAATTAAGGTATTAATAAAAAAATATGGAAGTGTTAAATTAATACACTAAGCACTAAGCACACTATCTAATTAAAATAAACACAAATTAATATATACAGAGAGTTTTAAGTAACACCAAACAAGCCAGAAAATGTTTACTGTAAATTTTCCTATGTTCGATTTGTTCTGGGACGCATCAAAGCATTGAGTGCGATGTGATTGGCTACGATTTCCAATGGTAATATAATCAACCCTATTTACATTCTTCTGGGTGCGATTTCATTGGTTACGATGTTTAGTAGTTCTAATACAAATTAGGACTAATGTTAATAGGGTACGTGTAACGTCAAAATAAAATATGACAGTTATTAAATCTTGTGCGTTTATGGTGTGGGTGCAGTGTGTGGGAATATGGAACATAATTTTTTTGTCCAAAGCAAGACATCGGCCTTTCAAGACAATCAAGATACCTATTCTAAATTCAGCCTACTCGGCGAGCCACAAACTCGGGTTCGATTCCCGTGCACGGGGAGACGTTATTTAAAAATAATTTCTCGTCGTGACCCTGGGTGTGGTATGAATGAGTGTTTGTCCGTATGAAATAATTGAGTACTATAAATTGTAATGTTAAACAATTAATACAAAATATATATAAATAAATGATGTTGGCTAATGGGCAAGTTCCCAAGGCCAGGCAAAAGCCAAATACAACGAAAAAAAAAAAAACAAAAAAAGTCAGCCTATTTTTTGTAAATCTTTAGATATTTTTTGTTTTTTTTAAGTTCAATTTGAAGCTTTAAACGAGTGTTTTCCACTCCCAGACTAAGCATGAAGTAAAATTTCGAGTTTAGAAAAGCCCCGTGAAAATTTGTCGAGGGTCGCGCAGCGACCCGAGACAAATTTTCTGGGCTTTTCTAAACTCGAAATTTTACTTCATGCGCCACGCGCCTAAAACACAGATTTCAAGTGATGCTCGAATATACATAAATTACACAATATTTTAGTGTTTTATACGCGTGGCGCATGAAGTAAAATTTCGAGTTTAGAAAAGCCCAGAAAATTTGTCTCGGGTCGCTGCGCGACCCTCGACAAATTTTCACGGGGCTTTTCTAAACTCGAAATTTTACTTCATGCTTAGTCTGGGAGTGGAAAACACTCGTTCGTTGTAAGTTACGCAGTCAATAAATTAATAAATACACCTACATTATCTTTATTGAGTATTATGTTCACAAATAAATCAAAATTGAAATGTTTGCCAAATGGAGCACCATACCTAACACCCCAGTGTTGTTGTGCTGGCAGCAGACCTAGGTGCGGTACTTGCAAACCTGCCTCGCCACGTTCTTCAAATTTGGAATATTTATATTTAAAACTGCTAAAAAGGCAGTTTTGTGACGGCATTTTTGCTGCTATACCCAAAGCAACGTACTTAGGGTGGTCCTGATCAATTGGTTTACACAATACGTTGAATCGAAGTTCTTAATAATCTCCAGTGAAATTGAAGCAATGTATAAACTTATCTTGAAATATTAGCAAACGGAAGTAACAGAAATCTGTTTTTCTATTATTTTTGCATTCAAGCTAAATCTGTTCTTCTCTTTCTCATTTTTCTTTTCTGTTTAATATAAACATTCTATTAGTGATGTAGGCGATTAATGAATGTTACATTTTATTTTGACGTTAAATGTAAGTTGCGTTAGAACTACTAAAATCAGAGCCAATGAAATCGCCCTCAATGCTTTACTGCATCCCAGAACACATCGAACATGGGAAAATTTACATTGAATATTTTCTGGCATCTTCGGTGTTACATAAAACTCTCTGTATATATATATGTTTTTTTTTTGTTGCGAACCCCGGACACTTGAGATTGATCACCCGGTATATTATTATTTCAGCAGCATCTATTAGTATTTTTCTGAAAATATTCCACTTTTATTCTTTTTATTCTATATATATATATATATATATATATATATATATATATATATATATATATATATATACAAAAACAAATGTACTGACAGTGAACGTGACATCCATCACTCAGTATACAAAAAAGCTCCTGAGGATGGCAGAAGTGATGCCAACCAACGCGAGAAAGCAGCCCAAAAAACTCAAGCAAGTTATATATATATATATATATATATATATATATATATATATATATATATATATATATATATATATATATATATATATATATATATAGAATAACCCCGGACACTTAAGATTGATCACCCGGTATATTATTATTTCAGCAGCATCAATTAGTATTTTTCTGAAAATATTCCACTTTTATTCTTTTTATTCTAAAGTGGAATATTTTCATAAAAATACTAATAGATGCTGCTAAAATAATAATATACCGGGTGATCAATCTCAAGTGTTCGGGGTTCGCAACAAAAAAATCCCTACATTAGAATATTTTTATGTTTGAAAGTTTAAAAACATGGTTCAGTAATTTATTATTTCCGCTGGACTGTCTGCCGTTGTGCTGTCACCCGTGTTTATTGTTTTCTCCGAATTTACTACACCAATGCCGTTTACACACTTTTGAAGTGGAACCCAGAACAAAGATGGCACTTGGACACACTCCCGGATACAAGATATGAGACCGGCCCGGAAAAAATATTTTCCTACCGGCCCATTAGTAGCAAAGTCCCGGCGCCCGTTGTCCCGGTGTCCGGCCGGTTGTATCCAGGGCTGCCTAAACCTTTGCTTAGAGTGTGAAGGTGGTCATTTTGAACATTTACTCTAGTCATTTCAATATGATCACGTTGATTTAAATACAAACATTCAACCAAAAAACATTACCTGTTCATTGTGTTGATTACCTAATCTTTGACTCATGATTCATTTAAATGAAAGCAGCAGCTACGATTGCAAGGATTAATAAGTCTTTTTGAAGAAAATTGTTTTTTCTTGCTATTGTTTAACATAAGCAAAACGTGATATGGAACAAATCATGACAGCCAATTATTGAATCATACCACCTTAAATTTAGCATTGCCAACTTAGGACAGTTAACATTGATCACCCGGTAAAATAAACTCCGTAATGAAACGAAAAGGTAAAAGAAGTTCAAAATAAAAAAAATGGAGTAGAACACATATTTGCAATTGCAGACACCTGAGCAACATGAAAAATGTAGAGAAAAAGGAAGAGGGTCAAAGAAACAGCAAAATAATCTAAATACGCATCGTGGCTAGAGTCAGTGGCGTAGTTTGAGAGAAGGGGAGGGGGGGGGGGGGAGGAACAAAGGCTGTGATAAAAAACTGTTTTTATGTTTTTGTTCACAATTTCACTTGTTTATTTTCAATATAAACCAATTGACATGTTCAATATATTTTTTATGTAGCTTACTGAACCAATAAATAAATAAAAGCAATGAAAAAACATCAGGAAAAGATAAAATGACATCTGAAATGATAAAATAAATAGGAATTACAGGAAAGGAAGTCTTGCTAGATATACTAAACATTGCATGAAAAAATGATATACACTGCTTATGTTGATCTCGCGTTAATAAAATTTTGAAAATCTTGCGATTTCTAAATTCGTGCTTTATGATTTGTTTTTCTTTTACTTCTTAGATCTTCCATATCTATACGAGTGTTTGTTTATCAAATATCGAAAATTTATAATTTAGATATTTTAACGGGGGGCACTTTAAAATTGCTTTATTAAATGGCTTTTTTGTCCGCTATATTTTGCAAAATTAAGTTATTTTAAGGGGCCAGGAAAAAAAACTTTAATCAGGGAAGAGTTACGGAAATTTAACATTTAAGATTGATCGCCACCATGTAAAAGTATGAGCTTTCGCAGATGATATAGTGCTTACCGCAGGTAGTAAAAAACAACTACAGAATAACATCGATGTATGAAAGAAAACCCTAACGGAAGTAGAAATGAAAATCAATAGAAATTAAAATAATAGGGGAAGAAAATACAAATATAAATATACAAATCCATAATAGTAGTTTAGAACAAGCTTGAGAATTAAAATATTTAGGAGTAAATTTAGACGATTCATGAAAACAAGATAATGAGATTAATGGAAGGATGCAAAAAACAATAAAACTGAAGAATAACTTTATTAGTAAAATGGGAATATCTAAACAGACAAAAATAAAGGCATAAACCAACTTTAACAAGCGTAGTCACTTTCGGATACACAGAAGTAATTGCAAGCCATTGAGATCAAATATTTAAAAAAAGTACGAGGAGTAATAAGAATGGATAAATAGAGGAATCAGGAGAACTTTATATACCGTGTGTTTCACGAAATAGGACCTAAGCTTAAGCGGCTGTATTTTTGAATAAAAATGAAAGAAAAAATATATTATAAAATTGGATGTTGACTGCTACAATCTGCTTATAACAGATTTTTTCTAAGGGCAGCCATCTTATCGTAATGAATCGCCATTTTTTGAAATAGCACCAAAGAACAAATTATTAATACGTTTTTTTTATAGATTTTTCTGAGCTTTTCAACGATGAAATCATTTCATAGGCTTGCATTACAATTTCTTTGAGGAGAATGCAAAAAAAACAAAACAAACAAAAGTTGACAATGATTTTTTTTAAAATTAATAATAAAGTAAATGACAAAAAATAATGTGCAATGAAATTTAAATTGTACAAATCATTCAAACTAATATATATTTACGTAAATATTTCTCACAAAAAGTGTTCAAGCTGTGAACCATTGTGTTTAATGCAGAGGTGTTTCTTGCATTTTCCTCAAAGAAAATGTAATTACATCAAGGAAAAGCTCAAAAAAAATGTCTATAAAAAAGTATTAGTAACAATTTAAAAAAATGACGGATGACGTCATTACGACAAGATGGCCGTCCTTAGAAAAAAGTTGTTACAGGTCAAGGTACGTCGATGGGCGTAACACATATGTGTTACAAGGTATGATAGAATTGTATCTTTCCATGTTTTCCCCTACTCCTTTCCCCGTAGGCCCTAGTACGTGCGAGAGAGAACAATGACGTTGATTTGGTTACGTTTTTGAGTCTATCATAACCTCTCTTTTCGGTTTCGCTGTACTTTCATAGATAGATTTTTAATATTTTGTGTTAAAAATAAGTGTTATTAAAATAAGACTTTGTGTTCGTATTAAGTGTCGACCAACCGGTTTCAGTGAAATATATCGTACATGTATAAATTAAAATGTACAATTCAGTCGAAATAATGCACAAAATAATCCGCCAGGGAAAGCTGACTCAATTTCGTCAAGGTCAAAAAGAGTAAAAGACCCTTAAATATGCATTTACATTACAGAGAGTTTTTCTTTAAAATATACGTATTCCAAATTTAGCCTATTTTCTGTAAATCTTGAGATATTCCCTGTTTTTTTTAAAGTTCATTTTAAAGCTTTAAACAAGTCATTTCCACTCCCAGACTAAGCATGAAGTCAAATTTCGAGTTTAGAAAACCCCGTGAAATAAATCACGCGTCTAAATCACTAAAATACTGTGAAATTTATGTAGATTCGAACTTCGCTTCAAATCTGTGTTTTATACGCGTGGTACATGAAGTAAAATTTCGAGTTTAGAAAAGCCCAGAATATGTTCATGGAGGTTTTCTAAACTCGAAATGTTACTTCGTGCTTAGTCTGGGAGTACACAACACTCGTTTAAAGCTTCAAATTGAACTCTTTTAAAAACCAACGAATGTCAGAAAATTTACAGCTTATGCATGTTTACCTAAAGTTTACCATGAAGTAACCACATTTAAATTCAGCGCGCATTTGTGACGTAAGCAATCTCTACCCTCACTCTAAAATCCTTGATTCTGTCGATCCTTCTTACAGTATACTCGACTGTCCTTGGTTACAGGTAGATTGTAGCAATCAACACCTGATTTTATAATATATATTTTTTTCATTTCTATTCAAAAATTAAGCCGCTACAGCGAGGGCCCTTTTTTGTGGGGCACACAGTATAATCATTATTAAAAAATTCGGCATCTCGGTTGCCTTGAAAAACAATTTACATATCTTAGATTAAGTCATACGACTCGGCGAATCTCGGAAACGTCAAAGGAATTTGATTATGTGTCTAATTACGACGTATGTTTCTGAAGTCAGAACCTACTGAGATGCCGACAGTTTATAGACACTCGTTAGAACAGAATATTAAATTTGGTGGGGACATATACATTGAATGGACAATAACAAAACAGTGCGAAGGATACAGGAAGTCCAAATCCAAGGGAAAAGAAAACGAGGAAGACTCAGGCAGACGTAGAATAAACAAATACGCAAACAAATAGAAGATAGAGGAGACACCTGGAAGAAGGTAGTGAAAATGGCAAAAGACAGAAAAATATGAACATTTATACAGGTTGGCTGATTTTTTAGTGTCCAGATTGTATCTGTTAAAATATCAAAGATACAAATAAACGTTTCACATGAAACTTATAATGTACAATTTGATCTACAAGATGGAACACATTATTTTTTCCATGACCTACCTATTTTCCGCCACATATATTTTTTGATAATCAAATACTCTTTATAATGATGTATCACAAGTCGAATTTTAAGATATGCCTAATAACAAAATTATTGTAGGCATATGATATTGTATTATTTATTGTAATTGCTTGTCAAATTTGATTATACCAGCAAATACTTGTCATATTTGACCGTAATAAGTTTTTATTGATAAATTGTACCTACTAATTAAAAAAAAGGAACAATATTTAAAACTTTAAAGTACTGTGCTATCAACAGGTATTCATTTTTTTTAAATATTGAGAATAATTCTTTAACTAGGGCAGGTGGTGGCCGAGTGGTAACGTCGCCGGACGGTATATCGCTCGGCGAGCCACAGACCGGGTTCGATTCCCGAGCACGGGGAGTTGTTATTTAAAAATAATATCTCGTCGTGTCCCTGGGTGTAGTGTGAATGTGTCGTGACGTCCAAATATATGTAGATATATAAATCATCCTTAGTGGCTGAATGGTAAAACCTAAGCCAAACAAACAAAAAAATAAAAATCTTCAACTAAAATTGTACTTGTGATACGTCATTGTAAAGAGAATTTTATTAAGAATCTGATTCTCAAAAGATATATAGGGCATTCCATTAAAAAACAAAATTTTGAAATTTTTCTGTAAAATAGGTAGGCCATGGAAAATAAGTATCTTTTTCATCTTCTAGATCACGTTACATGTTACGTTTGATATTAAACTTTCTTCTGTATCTTTAATATTTTAGCAGATATAAGCTGGACACTTAAAAATCAGCCACCCTGTATATGAACAATAAGATAACTAACCTGACAACTTATGGTAAAAGGGTATTGATTGATTGACTAATAATACACTAATGCTTGCTTTTACGATTGTTGAGCAAAACGAGGATAACGCTATTCTCGTCTTCCCGGCGCATCCACAATTTATTATTGTAAGCAACATGAATGGTGGATACGCCCGGGGTTAAACAATAAAAATACAACAGTACTAGCATCAAGGCACCTCCATAATTTATAATATTAATCGTATTTGTTTTTATTAACCGATATTAATTTATTGTGTGTGATAGTTTTGTAATTTAGATACAGGGAATTTTTCTTTAAAGTATACATATCGCTGCTTTACTTTAATAGTAGCACAACTAAAAAATGTGATTTTGTTTCAATACAGTTATTTAATGAATACAGCTTTAAGAGACACAAATAAAAATACGTGCAAAAAATAAGATAAATCGAGTGAAAATAGAGACTTCAATATTTGAATAAGTGTCTTGTAAACTTTTGCAGGCAGCGATATGCATATGAAGTACATTTTCCGACATTCGTTGTTCAATTTGAAGCTTTAAACGAGTGTTCTCCACTCCCAGATTAGGCATGAAGTAAAATTTCGAGTTTAGAAAAGGCTGAAATTTTGGTTTGGTCGCGTAGCGCGAAGCGCGGAGCGGACAAACCAAATTTTCAGGCTTTTCTAAACTCGAAATTTTACTTCATGCGCCACGCGTATAAAACACTGGTTATAACTAAAGTTTAAAATGTACGTCTTTAGCACACTGGTTTAGTAGCATGTTTTAAACTTCACAATATGTCAGTGTTTTAGACGCGTGGCGCATGAAGTAAAATTTCGAGTTTAGAAAAGCCTGAAAGTTTGGTTTGGTCGCTCCGCTTCGCGGAGCGACCAAACCAAACTTTCAGGCTTTTCTAAACTCGAAATTTTACTTCATGCTTAGCCTGGGAGTGGAAAACACTCGTTTAAAGCTTCAAATTCAATTCATTAAAAAACAACCAACATCTGAAGATTTACAGCAATTCTGTATTTGGAACATGTATACTTAATAGAAAAACTCCATGTATTTATTTCCAAGTAACAATCAAAATCAATCCAAATGGACTAATTTAGATCCAAATCGACTTAGTATGAAGTTAAAGTTTTCGTTTGAATTGGTAGTATACTGTAAACTTCACAATATGTCAGTGTTTTAGATGCGTGGCGCATGAAGTAAAATTTCGAGTTTAGAAAAGCCTGAAAGTTTGGTTTGGTCGCTCCGCTTCGCGGAGCGACCAAACCAAACTTTCAGGCTTTTCTAAACTCGAAATTTTACTTCATGCTTAGTCTGGGAGTGGAAAACACTCGTTTAAAGCTTCAAAACATGCGGTTTACAGCATATATGCTGTAATTGGGACATGTATACTTGAAAGAAGAGCTCCTTGTATATCTAATTCCGAATTATAATCAAAATCAATTCAAATGCACTAATTTAGATCCAAATCGACTTAGTTTGAAGTTTGAAGTTTTTGTTTGTATGAAGTTTATTTATAACTAAAAAGGAGAAATCCGTAAATAAATAAATAATCAAATAATTTAGATAATTTAATTAAAGATAAATCAACTTTAAATTAAATAAATAAATTAACTTGTATTTTGAATTGTTCAATATTCATTGTTTATGGTTGTAGCTTTAACAAACAAAACATATGAGCCGTTTATTTTGACCTAACTCCATTTCTCAATTTGTTGTTGTCTATAATTTGAGGTTTTTAGTCATAAAAAACAATTTGTGGTTAGGTACATTTTAAATATAGATTGGGGTTCATTTTTTCCCTAAAATTTTTCCCCCGTCAAATTTTCCCCTTATATTTTTCCCCCGAATTAATATTCCCCCAAATTAATATTCCCTTAATCTAATTTTCCCCCAAATGAATAATAACGCAACAATCAAATTAATTAAGTTATATTACAAAATTTATTAAGGTTTATTACAACCAACAACAAACAATCTTTATTGACAACAATAGGTATTACATAACATGTATAATTAATTATTTTATTTTATTTTGTATGAGTGCTGATCCTGTTGCCAATCGGCTATCGACCCGTGGTCTTTCCGCCAATATTACAACCAATGTTTCGTAAATAATCTAAAAGTTTGTCTTCCTCCCTGTGATCATCATATTTCGCGACTATGTTTTTGATTCGACGTTCAATCCTTCTCTGGTCATGCGATTTGGCTCTTCTAATGGGCTGTCCTAGCGAGAGTTGTCGCATCATGGTCATGACAAGTGTTTGTACTCCATGATTAAGCATGATGTAAAATTTCGAGTTTAAAAATGTCTGAAAATTTGGATTTGTCGGTGCAAGCGAAGCGAAGCCCGGCTAATCCAAATTTTTAGGCTTTTCTAAACTCGAAATTTTACATCATGCACTAGACGTAGAAAACACTGATTTCAAGTTAAAAATTTAGTGATTGTAATATTTATATTTGAGTATTCGAATATTTGAATTATTTATATTTATACAAAATATCATGTTTTTCAAATATTAATAAAAATAAAAACAAAATAGTTCTACTTAGCTCAAACATATTCTACGCAACTGATATTTAAGCTATAACTTTTCAACTTCAAATTGAAACTAATTAACATCAAATTCTGATAAAACAATTTCCCATTGGAACTTAAAACATTGCTGTCAATTAAAACATAATCGAATTAGGAATACGCAATTTAACATTTTTAGTTTCTTGTTATTTAGTCTGGGCAGTGGGGAGCGCGGGGAAAAATAACCTAGGGGAAAAATTGTAGGGGAAAAATTACCCCCAACGAAAATATATATTATATATTTTAAATATACTTAACCAGAAATTGTTATTTGTGACAGAAAACCTTAAATTATGAAGATTGTTTTAGTCAACAACACAAAATTGAGAAATAGAGTTACTCCTCTTTCAACATAAATGGCTCATATGTTTTGTTTGTTAAAGTTACAACCAAAATCAATGTATATTGAACAATTTAAAATATAAGTAATTTTTTTTATTTAATTCAAAGCTGATTTATCTTTGATCAAATAATCTTAATTATTTATTTATCTGATTATTTATTCATTTACGAATTTATACTTTTTAATTATAAAGCAACTTTTAACCAAAAACAATGAATATTGTGAAAACTATTAATGATTTCGGTAGCTAACGCCATCTAATGCTTCATAGTGGCATCGTCAGTGACACGAATGCACAAAGTGCATATACAGGTCACTGTTTCGTCCACGAGCGAGCAGAACTCTGTGAAACCAGAAAACAAATATCAAAATTGAATTTGTGTTTAGTATTCCGGCACCAGGTACCCACAGACGCGTTTCGGACTTCAAGGTCCTCTTCAGTGTGGTTCCGACCCAGTGCTGAGGAATACTGAACATTTCTGACTATTTAAATAGTCAGAAATGTTCAGTATTCCTCAGCACTGGGTCGGGACCACACTGAAGAGGACTTTGAAGTCCGAAACGCGTCTATGGGTACCTGGTGCCGGAATACTGAACACAAATTCAAGAATGAATATTGTACAATTCAAAATATAAGTTAATTTATTTATTTAATTTAAAGTTAATTTATCTTTGATTAAATTATCTAAATTATTTGATTATTTGTTTATTTATGAATTCCTCCTTTTTAATTATAAAGAGACTTCAAAAACTTTAACCTCAAACTAAGTCGATTTGGATCTAAATTAGTCCATTTGCATTGATTTTAATTGTAGTTCGGAAATAAATATACAGGGAGTTTTGCTTTTAAGTATACATATCCCAATTACAGCATATATGGTGTAAATCTTCAGATGTTGGTTCTTTTTTAATGAGATAAATTTGAAGCTTTAAACGAGTGTTTTCCACTCCCAGACTAAGCATGAAGTAAAATTTCGAGTTTAGAAAAGCCTGAAAGTTTGGTTTGGTCGCGTAGCGCGAAGCGCGGAGCGACCAAACCAAACTTTCAGGCTTTTCTAAACTCGAAATTTTACTTCATGCGCCGCGCGTCTAAAACACTGACATATTGTGAAGTTTACAATATACTACTAAAGTAGTGTATTAAAGACGTGTATTTTAAATTTCACTTATAACCAGTGTTTTATACGCATTCAACTTTATTCTAACGAAACCTTTAACTTTATACTAAGTCGATTTGAATCTAAATTATTCCATTTGGTTTGATTTTGATTTTACGAGTATATTAGGTTGTTCGGAAAAAAAATATGTCGTTAAGACTGTCGTTTTTTTTTCTAAATTTAATAACTGTTTGCAAGAAATCAAAATATGATTTTTTAATTTGCAAATTAAAAAGATGAATCTTATATAAAACAATACTCGATGTATATAATTTATGTATTTTATGTAATATAATCATTTTTAATTTAAAAAAAACTACACGATAGTTTCGACCGTTACTACGTGGTAATCCATAATAAATTAAATTAAACTAAAAAAAAAAAAACAGTAATACTTTCATTTAATTTAAAAAAAAACGATTATTTTCCAAACACCCTAGTATTTTAAATATTGCTTGTTAATTATTATGTATATCTTTTTAAATTTAGGTGTGAGACAAGAAAGGCCTCCACATATGCGTGCCGAAATGATGCACCCCGCTTTCAGGGAAAGGGGCAGTGCCATCCCCAGGGCGCAGGGCGCGCCCCCCAAAGCCACTCCGCCAAGGATAGTCGAAGGACGAGTAAGTGATGACTTAACGTGATCTATCTCTGTTTTTTCTTTTCTGTGCATTATGTAAAAATTCCGAAGCCCAGACCTTACACACGAAAATTTTAAAAATAGTCGACCGAGCCGAGACCGAAAAACCACTCGCGTTGGCCAATCTTTCTATTTTCAAACGCTTTTGCTCTTGCTCCTGTTCTCGAGAGAATTTCACCTAAATTTCCCCTGGCATCATTAATGAAATTGATAAAAAAAAATGCGATGTGAAAATAATATTAATTAGCTGATTAAAGTATTTATAGCATAATTGAAATGATCTAAATTTGAAAATACTAGCAATTATCTACCAAAAGGTTATTACGTTAGACAGCAGTGATAAAGCTTAGGCTGTTAGTTAAGCTCTTACATTCACGGATTTTATTTTAAGTATACATACAGGGAATTTTTTTTTAGGTATAATCTGTTTTTTTAAATATTTTCAATCAAATTTAACAATTTAAGAATTTATTGGTGTGATGCAGGTTGTTTTAGGTTAGGACAAGATTAATCACATGCTATGTTGTAAATCAACTTTTCATTTGTAGGTTATGTAAACGGAAATCTGACATTAATATGACAATTCGAATATCTCACAAAGATTACGTTTTCAAATATAGTTACCTATCACCGCCTCAAATTATTTGTATCTACTACCAATTTAATAAAGTGTCTCTGAGGATCAGGTAGGATAGAAGAATCAGGTAATATTCGTTGCTCAGGAATATCTGCCTTCTTTATTATCTGCCTATTTATATGCTCAAATTCTACCGGGCTTTCATTAATTCCCGAACCCCACGTGACCAAAAATAATAGGCAACCAAATGTATAAGGTGGTATGGCTCACACAAAAAATCCCTAGATTTAAAAATATTTATTCGCCGGCGTATTTTTATGACGACTGAAAATATTATATTTAAAATGATTAAAAAATAGGCTCATCTTGAAAAATGTAACTAATTTTTATTAATTTTTTTTCTTAAACACGAACAGAACATACAAAGTTAACACCAAATAAAGAAACAACAAATATTAAACCTAATAACTAAAAAGATTAATAGCTTAAAATTAAAAAAAAATTATAATAAGTGTTCTATATGTCCTCCTTCTTCTCTTACACATAAATTTATCCTACGCCGCATATTATCAAACACATGATGGAGTTCATTTTCGGTGATATTTTGTACCTCTTGCATAATTGCTACTTCTAAATTTTCGAGAGTATGGATCCTATTTTTGAAGATATTACTTTTTATTCGACCAAATAGATAATAATCTAAAGGTGTCAAGTCTGGACTGCGAGGAGGTCACACACCTCTACTAATTATTCTGTTTTCATAAAATTCAGCTAAATACCGAATGGTTGCATTTGCAGTATGTGCTGTGGCCCCATCTTGCTGAAAATAGCCCAATCGAAGCTCATCGTCGTGCATTTGTCCAATAGCTTCTTCTAAAATTAACCGATACCGTTCAGCAGTGATAGTTTCTCTAAAAAATATTGGGCCAATTATCCTTCTCCTAGACATAGCTATCCAAATTCCTAGCTTTTGGGGATGCAGAGGTGTTTCCTCCAATACATGGGGATTTTCTGTCGCCCATGTCCTGTAATTTTGGCTGTTCACGTACCCAGATAAATGTATCCACGCTTCATCAGAAAAAAACGTAAGATCAAGTACGTCATCATTATTTAACTGTTCATTAAACCACTGGCAGTATCGTACTCGCTGAATAAAGTCTGGTGGATGTAATTGATGCACTACTGAGACTTTGGAAGGATGCATATTTAGTGATTTTGTGAGTGCTTTATGGCAGGTTCCAACAGAGAGTCCTATAAAGAAGCACATTATTAATTCACGGTTAATTTATACTGGAATTTTTAAATATAAAAACCCCAAACAATAGGATTTGTTTTACCTGATTGGGCTGCCAATTTCGGTACGGATTTCTTAGGACTTCGTTCCATCCTCACTCGAATATCTTCGACAACATCATTAGTTAAGACTGTCGGTCTACCAGTGGATTTTCCTTTGCAAATGCAATGTTTGTCTTCATATCTTTTAACAAGAACTTGCTTATGATGTTTAAAAGTATTATACGCAATTACCGCATCTGGAAATTCTTCATCAAACTGCTTAATGCAAGACTGCAGAGAATAACTCCAGTTGCCGTCAATATTACGTGAAGCTCTACGAAAATGTGCCATCAAAATAAACGCGTCTTGCTCCGTTGTAAATACCATTTTCGCAGTATTTGCTTATCCTAGCAAATTGACTCTGCAAAATAAATAGAAATAAAACTCAATGTTTCAGAATAATTAAACAATTTTTGCTTACCTGAATCTTGTAAGATCTCAAAGGTTGGTTTAACGATGCACCGCGCATAAACGTTTATGTCAAATTTGAGTTTAGTAACGTTTGGTTACTTTTTTCAAAGCCTCCAACGTACAAATACAATAATTTACGCGGCAATTTTAAATTTAGTCACGTGGGGTTCGGGAATTAATGAAAGCCCTGTATATACTTATTGAATTATGAATTAAGTTTATGCTCAGATCTTATTTATTATTTGTTTTTCTATATATTCTATATATGTCACTCATACTTCGTAGGTTTGGATGGAAGAACAGTGGGCGTAAGCCTGACTGAATCCCACCTATTGATTCACAAGTGTTTTTCTCTAAATGAAATATAATTTGTAAAACATAATTGTTATATGTGAATAAAGATTATTATTATTAAAAAAAGTTCTAAATACAAGGAATTTTTCTTTTAGGTACACATGTTACGATTTTTTAATGTAAGTTTCTAGACATTCATGATCTTATTAAAAACTTTCAATATAAAAACGAACGAGTGTTTTCCACTCCCAGCCTAAGCATGAAGTAAAATTTCGAGTTTAGAAAAGCCTGAAAATTTGGCTTGGTCGCGTAGCGCAGCGGAGCGACCAAGCCAAATCAGGCTTTTCTAAACTCGAAATTTTACTTCATGCGCCACGCGTATAAAACAATGAATTAAAGTAAAGTTCAAAATATACTTCAACTTAGTTTTGATCACATGTTCATTAATTTTACAAATGTTTATATAAAATATGTGAAAGTATACTTAAAAGAAAAAATCCCTGTATGTGTTGTAAACTTGCAAGTTGTAGCGTTCTCTTTTTTTGAAAATCTCTGCATCGTGACAATTTATTTGACAAATTATGATTTATTTGTCACATTGATAATCATTTACCAATGTCTCAAAATTTGATGTTTAAAATACCCTACTGTTAAAGCAGGACTGCAACTGTTCGCAGTAAATACACCCTAAGTTTGGTCATATTAAAAAAAAAAACAGAGGTTATATCGTATGTTCAATAAAAAAACCTCTAGAGTGCCATGATTTAATCTTAATTTAAATTTAGGTTAGCTACACGCTTTAGGAATTGACATATAAAACGCCAAACATAATAATTATAATATATATTCTCAGAGTTGCCAACCTACAATATTTTCCATGGCACTCTAGAGGTTTTTTTATTGAACATATACATATATATATATATATATATTGTTGAACATATACATATACATACATAATACATATACCGATGCATGCGCTGTAAAATTTTAGACATTCCTTGTTTCTTTTCCGATGCATGCTATGTAATTTTTAGGCATTCCCTGTTTTTATGAAAACGTCCAATTTTTAACTTCTGACAAGTGCTTACACTCTCAGATTAAGCATGAAGTAAAATTATATATATATATATATATATATATATATATATATATATATATATATATATATATATATTATTTATTAAACACTGAATTATTGTAATTAACCTATACCAATAGAACAAAAAAAGTTATATTCAATGTCGAAAAGTTTATCTTGAAAAGATCTAAATCCTTACTACAAAATGGATTTTATTCTGTCCAAGAATTTTTAAACAAATGTTCTAAATAAGCTTTATGTGTTTGTATATGTATCTGTGTGTATGTGTCGCGCATGGCATGGGGGGTGTCATTTTTCTGCGTCGTCTGTGATACATACATATATAATCTCTAGATTTTTGTAGTTATTTTATTTACATGATTTTACATGATTAATGTGTTTTTACCTATTTATATTATATTTCCTTTTAATTCCATAATTTGCTGTTGGGTAGCAATATACAGGGTGTCTACGCTAAACCGTTCGTTAAAAGTTTATGGGGTTGCCGTTGCACTAAAAATTTGAAAAAAATCCTTGTCATACGGTAGAATCATTTCTCCTCATGTGAAATATTTTCAACTTTATATCACTTCCGGTTCCACCGGAAGTAGCACCAAATTTGTTATTTTAAATAGAACACCCCATGTATTAATAATTTTTTGGATTCCTCGTTTAAATTGCAACATATTTTATTTGAACATATGTACACTTATCTCTTATAGTTTTTAAGCAAAAAAAAATTCTAAAATTTTGACCTCTAAAAGGCATCTTGAAATCTGTCTGTAACTTTTCTTAAGAATAAGATAAAAATATGATTTATATTTCTACTTGTACCTAGAGGATGTCTCTATGAGTGTATTAATTGGAAACTGTCAATTTTGACAATAAGTGTTCTTAAAATGTCAATATCGAAGTGCCCTCTTCAATATCTCGTAATTCAATTTTTTTAAATGGAATGACCCATTTTTTATCACGTGGTACGATTGGGGGGAAGATGTCCTAGAAAAAAGTATTAACAACTATACTCCTAAAGCAAGTGGTTTTCGAATTATTTCGAAGATTCCTTTTTCGTCGCATTTATGCAGGGAATAATGCGCGCATAAGTCGCACCTGAATTTTAGTAGGCAAGTAGTAATGCTTTTGTTTTGTGGCTTATGTAATGCGAAATGTCAAATAATAAAAACAATTAGTACAAATAGATAGAATTGGTACTCGAACATGTAGAATATTTGATGAAACTTATCCATATTTGCCTCTGATGAATAAAACAAGATTTAGAAGATTTTAATCAAATTTTGTTCAATTGGCAGTTAAAGAACAAATTGATATTTTGTTGATTTGTGCAATTATTCATTTTGTTGATTTCTGTAAAACTTTGTACTAATTCTTTTTATTATTTGATATTTCGCAATACAATCGCGACAAAACAAAAGCATACTACTGGCCTACTAAAATTCAATTGCGACTTATGCGCGCATTATTCCCTGCATAAATGCGACGAAAAACGAATTTTCGAAATAATTCGAAAACTACTTGCTTTAGGAGTATAGTTTTATAATACTTTTTTGTAGGAAATCTTCCCCCCAATCGTACCATGTGACAAAAATTTGGTCATTCTATTTAAAAAAATTGAATTACTAGATATTGAAGAGGGCACTTAGATATTGAGATATTAAGAACACTTATTGTGAAAATTGACAGTTTCCAATTAATTCACTCATAGTAGAGATATAAATCATATTTTTATCATATTCTTAAGAAAAGTTACAGACAGATTTCAAGATGCCTTTTAGAGGTCAAAATTTTAGAAATATATTTTTTTCTTGAAAACTATAAAAGATAAGTGTACATATGTTCGAATAAAATATGTTGCAATTTAAACGAGAAATCCAAAAAATTACTAATATATAGGATGTTCCATTTAAAATAACAAACTTGGTGCTACTTCCGGTGGAACCGGAAGTGATATAAAGTTGAAAATATTTTACATGAGGACAGCTGTTTCAACCATATGACAAGGATTTTTTTTGAATTTTTAGTGCAACGGCAACCCCATAAACTTTTAATGAACGGTTTAGCGTAGACACCCTGTATACCGAAGGCTGTGAGTATGTGATAATTTTTCTAGTCCACTCTTTTTTTAATCCTGTCAGATAAGTTTTACTTATTTATTTTATTTTATTTATGTATTTTTAATTATTTTACATCTATACTGTTTTTAATTTGTATTTATTTATTTATTATTAATTTATTATATTTTATCAGGTCACAACTTTAAAATGTTTTTTTTTTTAAATTATACTACCTGGGACTGCTTACCCCTCTATTTTTGTCTTAATTTTTGTTTCTGTACCCTATTTTGGTTCTACAAATGTTATTTTATCTATTACATGCTCAGTATTTTCAGCAAAACTACACTTTATTGACATATGTAAGACTTGTAAGAGTTGTTAACATGAATAAATTATATTATTATTATTATTATTATGTTCAGTGGGAAGATTGATATATTTTTTTAGTACAAAATAAAATAATTAACCCATTAAGCGCCATTAATGCAATAAAGCAACATAATTAATTGTTTGTTATTAAACTACTAAATATGTTAATTTGATAGATTGGATTATTTGAGCTGACTTGAGAATGTATGGAGAAAATGTAAATATTGTATTATTTAAATATTTGGATTATTAGGGTACTCATTAAAAAATGTTATTAGTGTATTTCAAACTTCACAATATTTCAGTGTTTTATAAGCGTGGCGCATGAAGTAAAATTTCGAGTTTAGAAAAGCCTAAAAATTTGGTTTGGCCGCTTCGCGGAGCGACCAAACCAAATTTTCTGACTTTTCTAAACTCGAAATTTTACTTCATGCTTAGTCTGGGAGTGGAAACACTCGTTCTTGGTTTGGGTTTGGAGTTTTTTTTTGGAAGTATACATGTCCTAATTACAGCATATATGCTGTAAATCTTCAGATGTTGATTGTTTTTTATGAGTTACATTTGAAGCTTTAAACAAGTGTTTTCCACTCCCAGACTAAGCATGAAGTAAAATTTCGAGTTTAGAAAAGCCTGAAAGTTTGGTTTGGTCGCTCCGCGAAGCGGAGCGACCAAACCAAACTTTCAGGCTTTTCTAAACTCGAAATTTTACTTCATGCGCCACGCGTCTACAACACTGACATATTGTCAAGTTTACAATATGCTACTAAAGCAGTGTACTAAAGACGTATATTTTAAACTTTAATTATAACCAGTGTTTTATACGCGTGGCGAATGAAGTAAAATTTCGAGTTTAGAAAAGCCTGAAAATTTTACTTCATTCGCCACGCGTATAAAACACTGGTTATAATTAAAGTTTAAAATATACGTCTTTAGTACACTGCTTTAGTAGCATATTGTAAACTTGACAATATGTCAGTGTTTTAGACCCGTGGCGCATGAAGTAAAATTTCGAGTTTAGAAAAGCCTGAAAGTTTGGTTTGGCCGCTCCGCTTCGCGGAGCGACCAAACCAAATTTTCAGGCTTTTCTAAACTCGAAATTTTACTTCATGCTTAGTCTGGGAGTGGAAACACTCGTTCTTGGTTTGGGTTTGGAGTTTTTTTTTTGGAAGTATACATGTCCTAATTACAGCATATATGCTGTAATTCTTCAGATGTTGATTGTTTTTTATGAGCTACATTTGAAGCTTTAAACAAGTGTTTTCCACTCCCAGACTAAGCATGAAGTAAAATTTCGAGTTTAGAAAAGCCTGAAAGTTTGGTTTGGTCGCTCCGCGAAGCGGAGCGACCAAACCAAACTTTCAGGCTTTTCTAAACTCGAAATTTTACTTCATGCGCCACGCGTCTAAAACACTGACATATTGTCAAGTTTACAATATGCTACTAAAGCAGTGTACTAAAGACGTATATTTTAAACTTCAATTATAACCAGTGTTTTATACGCGTGGCGAATGAAGTAAAATTTCGAGTTTAGAAAAGCCTGAAAATTTGGTTTGGCCGCTCCGCTTCGCGGAGCGACCAAGCCAAATTTTCAGGCTTTTCTAAACTCAAAATTTAACTTCATGCTTAGTCTGGGAGTAGAAACACTCGTTCGAAACTTCAAATTGAACGCTCCTATAAAATCGATGAATGAAAATTCACAGTATAAACATTATGTATATTTAAAAGAAAAAATCCTATGTATGTATTATAATAAGTAAAGAGCTTATAAATATGAAAAAAGGCATTTAAAAAAGTACTAAATTTAGATTAAAAAAAGGCACTTAAAAACCATTAAAACAGGAAGAAAGTATTTGAAAGACCTAAAAAAAACCATTGCAATTGATCCCCGTAGAAAAAAAATACATCTCGAGTCATACAAATGGTTTCACTAAAGTAAATTATTTTTATCGACTAGTTTATTCAAGAATTTTCTATTTTTTTATATATTTGTAGAAGCTGTTGCTCAGAGAAACTAATAAAAATTGAATACATAAAATAATAAGTAAAATATGTATCTAATTTTATGGCAAAGGCTGTTGCAATAAGCAATTTCAAAAATAGCTGATTTTCATTTGTCCTGTCACGTTTGCGCGCAATAAAATAAATACGCTGCCTAAAAATACCCGCACACTGAATAAAACATGCGTGCGCTTCGTAAATAAATAATTGTTATTTGCGGGAAACGCAACCGAAAAAAGGGATTATTTAATTACGATGAATAATTCAACACAAAATCGTTTTATTTTAGCTTTACGTGTATTCATAACATGAGATGCAGAATAAGGGTCAAGGGTAAACAGGGTGTCCGTATTTCAACGGAATGTATGGGGATTTCGGTTATTTGAAGAGATAGAGAGTCGGTTAAATCGGGACAAAGTTGCGTATTTTAGGATCCAATAATAATCTAAAAACAAATTTGAAATATCTTCTTTCGTTTTCGAGATATTGTCAAAAAAACGGATATTTTTAAATTTTGTTTTTATTTTTTTATTCAAAAACTATTAATTCTAGACATTTACAACTTTGACATTTCAACGAGAAATCTAGTAAAATATTTTATTTTAAGATAACTATAACATTTACTAAGGGACTATAGCCAACTTTTGTTTTTCTTATGAGCGCCTTTTTGGATTTTCATATTTCTGGGAATAATATTTTTTTCTGAATTCAATAATGTCACACTTATAGTTTATTGTACATTTGATATCTACAATTTTGATCTTTTGGTTTTTGTAAAGAGTGCCTTGGAAACAGTTGAGTAACTCACTCATTTGACAACTCCTAGGGCCCATAATTTGCTCACATACCAGCCCTGACTGTATTATTACTGTACTGATAGAAAATATGTTTGTTTATAAACAAAATACTAGGTTTGCGTTAGTGTTACTAATAACTATAAAAAACTAGACTTTTTAATAGAGTATTACAAAATTGAAGAAAGTGATTTTTTTTTGACATAAAATGTATACGTTAGATTCGTAAAGTATTTCTAAAAGTTGGACACAAATTTACATCTAAAAATTAGATACAAATTCAAAAATGGTTTACAATTATTCACCAAAATTTATCAGAATTGGATAGCGCTATAACCTAATTCTGACACAGATACACCAAACGAAATTCGTCCTTTCCTGTGTGAAGAATAATAAACTTTTATCATTGCTCTTGATTTAAACACGACACTTTTTTTACTTTATGTTATGTGTGATAATCGATACTTATTATAATTATTACAAAAGATTGACAGTGGTTGATTAATTTTGACTGCTAACATTGAATGACTGCTTTCAAGATTTTGTTCGCTAACAGATATGGCGTCATTCTTTTCAAGGCACTCTTTACAAAAAAGAAAACGTTATAATTTTAAATACCAAATCGTTAATAAATTATGAGTGTGATACATCACTGAATTCATAAAAAAATATAAAATTCCAAAATGGCGTCCATAAGAAAAACAAAAGTTGGCTATGTTCCCGGGGGTAAATGTTATAGTAATCTTCAAACAAAATATGCTACTAGATTCTTCATTAAAAAATGCCTGTATAATGTCAAAGTTTCAAATGTTTAGATTCAGTAGTTTTTGAATAAAAAAATGAAAACGATTTTTCAAAAAATTAGTTTTTTGCTGATATTTCGAAAACAAAAGAAGATATTTTAAAATTGTTTTCAGATTATTGGTAAGCCTTAAAATACGCAACTTTGCCCCAATTTAACCGACTCGCTATCTCTTCAAATAATTGAGATCTCCATACATTCTGTCGAAATACGGACACCCTGTATAAATATGAAAAAATAATAGGATTTTCTTTAAAAAAATATATGCATGTTAGAGAATATCAGGTTAGCCCACTATGGGCCGAGAAATTATACAGTTAACTCTAAAAGTTGATTTTAGGTCAATTCTGCACCAATTTTTATAAATTCTACGAATTACTTATTATTAGAGAGCGGATTTCTAGCTAATATGCTTATGCTAAATATTTATAGCCTCGAGAGTTTTTCTAAAAATGTATACGAATCATGAAAAATGTGATTATATGGCACTTAGAATTTTTTGCTTTATGAATTTTCAAGCATTCGTGATTTTTAAAAGCGTTTAATTTGAAGCTTAAAATGTTGGGTGTTTTCCACTCCCAGATTAAGCTTAAAGTAAAATTTCGAGTTTAGAAAAGCCTGAAAATTTGTTTTTTACTTCATGCTTAATCTGGGAGTGGAAAACACCCAACATTTTAAGCTTCAAATTAAACGCTTTTAAAAATCATGCATGCTTGAAAATTTTAAAAGCAAAAAATTCTAAGTGTCATATTATCACATTTTTCATGATTCGTATACATTTTTAGAAATTCTCTCGATGCTATAAATATTTAGCATAAGCATATTAGCTAGAAATCCGCTCTCTAATAATAAGTAATTCGTAGAATTTATAAAAAATTATGCAGAATTGACCAAACGAAATTTTCAGGCTTTTCTAAATTCGAAATTTTACTTTATGCGGCACGCATACAAAACAGTTATTTATTGTAAAGCTCAAAATTTATTGATTGTGTTTGCACATTTACAAATCATGGCATACATATATATATATATATATATATATATATATATATATATATATATATATATATATATATATATATATATTTGGTCGATTTTCAGCGTACAGTAATAAATAATTGAGAAATCAGAATTCCAGGAGGGGGCAAGCGCCCCCCTTGGTCATATGTTCGGGTGCCCATTTTCATTTTAAAATATTATACTATTTTAAAGCTAATATCGCCCCTCTCATGCCAAAATCATGAATCTGCAAATTTAGTTGTGCTAAAACCATGAAAGTGCACTTATAACCTCTAAAAATTGGATATACCTTTAATAAGAAAGGACTATGTCAGAAACTTCGGTATATCTAG
Organism: Philonthus cognatus; assembly: GCA_932526585.2. NCBI lineage: Eukaryota > Metazoa > Arthropoda > Insecta > Coleoptera > Staphylinidae > Philonthus > Philonthus cognatus. Next base: position 17,495,346 of record OW052243.1, read on the forward strand.
AATAGCGGCCAATTGCAATGCTTGCAGTTTTGACTTTTTTCATAACGACATAAAATCTGTACGTCGTTACCTTAAGCAGTAGCGTACTGTCTAGTTATGTGTGTAATGTTTTATTCGTAATTAGATATTATTTCTGTAGGAGAAACTGGCGACGAAGTTGGCAAACCTTGATAAGTCAAGAGGGACACTTACCGATGTAATTCCTCTTTCTTCCCGGTCTGGCCAGACTGAAGTGGACTGTATTTTGGATGCACTTGATTATTCTTAATTTTACACGCTGCTTAATATTCAAAACAATAATTTGAAAACGAAAACGTGACTGTCTCGGCGGACGTTTCGCGCAGAAGTCCGCGTAAAGTATCCCAACGAAAAATAAAAAAGGTTTGCCAATATAATCCGAAATTAACTACAGTAGAACCTCGTTATACCGGGATGGCTTTTGGCTGTACCTAGCACGATATAAGGAAAACACGGTATATCCGAATATATGTAATTTGTATAATAGTCACATACACACACGCGCATATATATATATATATATATATATATATATATATATATATATATATATATATATATATATATATTTATATATATATATATATTTATATATATATATATATATATATATATATATATATATATATACCAAATAAGAAATAACAGCGCATTAGGTCATGATGTAAAAGTTATTTTTTTATCAAGTGAGTGTGCAAGGACTACAGAAGACGACGACGATCGTTTCGCTCTTTTTATGAGCTCCTCAGGCCGCCACATCCATCATCCCATACACACTCACTTGATATGTAGAAGTTGTATATATACTGACTTCGCTAACCATAAGCCGGTATTGACGTCAGTATTTATAAATGCTACTGCATTGATAAGGGCATTGATCTATGGGATGATGGATGTGGCGGCCTGAGGAGCTCATAAAAAGAGCGAAACGATCGTCGTCTTCTTCTGTCCTCCTTGCACACTCACTTGATAAAAAATAACTTTTACATCATGACCTAATGCGTTGTTATTTCTTATTTGGTACTTATAAGCAGGTCGTTAATTCTAATTTATATATACAGGGTGTCCGTATTTCAACAGAATGTATGGGGATCTCAGTTATTTGAAGAGGTAGAGAGTCGGTTAAATTAGGGCAAAGTTGCGTATTTCAGGACCTAACAATAATCTAAAAACAATTTTGAAATATCTTTTTTTGTTTTCGAGCTATCAACAAAAAACTGATTTCTTGAAAAATTCTTTTTATTTTTTTATTCAATAACTACTGAATCTGGACATTTAGAACTTTGACATTATATACGTACTTTTTAATGAGGAATCTAGTAGCATATTTTTTTCTAAGATAACTATAATATTTACCCAGGGACTATAGCCAACTTTTGTTTTTCTTATGGGCGCCACTTTGGTATTCTATATGTTTTGAAAGAATATTTTTTTCTGAACTCAGTGATGTACCACACTCATAATTTATTTTAGATTTTATATTTAAAATTATGATATTGTCTTTTTTGCAGAGAGTGCCTTGGAAACAATGACGTCATATGTGTTAATAAATGAAATCTTGACAGCAGTCAATCATTGTTAGCACTCAAAATTAATTAATAACTGTCAGTCTTTTGTAATAATTTTAATAAGTATCGATTATCACACAAAAGTTGCACAAACTAAATTTATTGTACTTTTATTATTATTATTATAAAACTATTCACAAAAAAAGTAATTCTTGCATTTTTCGCTATATTTCCATAAATATTGATCATATTTAAGCGTTATATAATTTTAACTTTACTGTAAATCGAGGGTTTATACGCGTGGCGCATGAAGTAAAATTTCGAGTTTAGAAAAGCCCCGTGAAAATTTGTCTCGGGTCGCTGCGCGACCCTTGACAAATTTTCTACGCGGGGCTTTTCTAAACTCGAAATTTTACTTCATGCTTAGTCTGGGAGTGGAAAACACTCGTTAGTTTAAAACACATCACAACTGTTAAAATCTGCATCGTTGGATGCCCGTCTTCAGGGGGTGATATATAAGCAAATTATGGGTCCTATGAGTTGCCAAATAAGTGAGTTACTCAACTATTTCAAAGGCACTCTTTACAAAAACCAAAAGATTAAAGTTTTACATATAAAATGTACAATAAACTATACGTGTTGAATTCAGGAAAAAGTATTCTTCCAACAAATATAAAAATTCAAAATGGCGCCCATAAGAAAAACAAAAGTTAGTTATGGTCCCTGGGTAAATGTTATAGTTATCTTAAAATAAAATATGTTACTAGATTTATCGTTAAAAAGTGCCTGTATAATGTCATTGTTGTAAATATCTGGATTTAATAGTTTTTGAATAAAAAAATAAAATCGAAATTTCAAAAAATTCGTTTTTTTGACAATAACTCAAAAACGAAAGAAGATATTTAAAATTTGTTTTTGGATTATTATTGGGCCCTAAATTACGCAACTTTATATATATATTTATATATATATATATATATATATATATATATATATATATATATATATATATATATATATATATATATACAGGGTGTCCCATTAGTGCGGTCTCGGAAGATATCTCAGCTCTCGTTAAAGATATAAAAAAAATGTTTTCACGAAATTTGCTTGATTTTAAGAGCTGCATAACCTAAAATTATTTTCAAATATACAGGGTGTCCCATTATTCCATACTTAATACCAACTTTGTTATTTTAAATAGAACACCCTATATATTATTTTTTTATTTGATCCGCCTTTAAATAACCTACACAAAGATATATCATTATCGGCACTTTAGGTAATTCGTTACTTAAAAAAAAAAAATATTTTTTGAAAATTTTGGCAGTTTTAGTACTTTACTTAAAAATTCACTGTGTTCGTATTTTTTAAGATACCAGTCTGAAATTTTACACACATATGCAGTAAAGAATGTTCTATCCATTGACTAGAACACATTTTAATATTACTTATAAAACCTAGTAAAAAACTACCCTCGAATATTTAATATTTAAAATGTACATTACTTCATTTTTTTAAATGGGACATCCTATATTTTTTTATTTTATCAAATCCGCAATAAAAAATGCTTTATTTCTTGTATAACATACCCTATATCTATTTTCATTAGTTTTGGAGATATTAACATTTTTCTGTCAAATATGGGAAATTAGGTCACAATCAGCATTAAATTAGTCTTTAAAGGTTGTCTAACTTTAATGGTATTTAGATATTTCAGTTTTACTTTACTTTATTTATTTATGACATATTATAATTACATTTATAATATCAAAGTAAACAATATAAACAAATTTTGTCATTTTTTAATATATCATGAATGCAATAAAGGAGGCTATGAAAAACAATTGATAAAGTAAACAAACGTATTTATTTGACATACAGATAAATAAAGTGCTGTTAACACTATTATTAATATTATTGAATTTTCGATAACGCAATAATGAATTTTTCAAAAGAAGAATTAATAAAAATGACATACGTTTTGGGTGCAAGTGAAGAAAATTGTTTTCTTGCAAGTCGAATATATGCACAAAAGTATCCAAATGCGGAACGGCATCCTAATGCAGCAGCGTTTGTGAGATTGAAGAACCGATTTGAAAGCACAGGAAGTATCATGTACCCTCTAAAATTAAAGAGAAAGAAAAGGACAACGAAAGAAGAGAATGAACATTTGGTAATTCAGTCCATTGTTGAGAACCCTCAAATTTCTTCCCGCCAGTAAGAAAAACAACTTGATATTCCCAAATCAACAATAAACAAAATAACAAAGAGATTTAAATTTCATCCCTATCACGTTCAGTTGGTGCAGGAATTAGGTGAGAATGATTTTTTAAAAAGATTGGATTTTTGTAATTGGGCGTTACAAAAACATCAAGTTGAACCGAACTTTTTTAACAATATTTTGTTTACCGACGAAGCGATATTCCATAGAAATGGTTTCGTTAATAGACATAATTATCATTATTACGATGACCATAACCCGAACCATATTGTTTGTATAGACCATCAACATAAATGGTCTCTTAATGTTTGGGCTGGAATTATTGGGAATAGGATTATTGGTCCGTATTTCTTTAATGGAAATGTTACTGGTGATACGTTTTTAAATTTTCTTCAAAATCTGTTCGAAACCTGGTTGGATGAATTGCCGTTAAGAACGTTACAAAATGCATGGTTACAATTAGATGGCGCACCACCACACTATAGTCGACAAGTTAAACAATATTTAGACCAAACTTTTCCTAACAAATGGATTGGAAGAGGAGGACCAATTCCATGGCCAGCGAGGTCACCCGATTTAACAAAACTGGACTTTTTTTTATGGGGTGTTGTGAAGGAAGAAGTTTATAAAATACCTGCAACAACACAAGAGGATATGAAAAATAGAATTAGTAATGTTATGCGTGCCATTACTGTAGACAACTTAGTAAGTGTCAATCAAAGCTTCATACGGAGGCTTCAAGTGTGCCAAAACCAAAATGGAGGCCATATCGAACACTTAATATAATTATCAAATTCATTATATACTAATCTGTTAATATTAATACGGTTTACTTGTTTCCATTGTCGTTATATTGTTTACTTTGATATTATAAATGTAATTATATTATGTCATAAATAAATGATTTGAAGTAAAACTGAAATATCTAAATACCATTAAAGTTAGACGTCCATTAGAGATTAATTAAATGCTGATTGTGGCCTAATTTCCCATATATGACAGGAAAATGTTAATATCTCAAAAACTAATAAAAATAGATATAGGGTATCCCATTTAAGAAAATGAAGTTATGTACATTTTAAATATTAAATATTAGAAGGTAGTTTTTTATTAGGTTTTATAAGTAATATTATAATGTGTTATAGTCAATGGATAGAGCATTCTTTACTGCATATGTGTGTAAAATTACAGACTGATATCTTAAAAAATAAGGACACAGTGAATTTTTAAGTAAAGTACTAAAACTGCCAAAATTTTCAAAAAATATTTTTTTCTGAAGTAACAAATAACCTAAAGTGCCAATAATGATATATCTTTGTGTAGGTTATTTAAAGGCGGATCAAATAAAAAAATAATATATAGGGTGTTCCATTTAAAATAACAAAGTTGGTATTAAGTATGGAATAATGGGACACCCTGTATATTTGAAAATAATTTTAGGTTATGCAGCTCTTAAAATCAAGCAAATTTGGTGAAAACATTTTTTTTCTATCTTTAACGAGAGCTGAGATATGTTCCGAGGCCGCGCACTAATGGGACACCCTGTATATATATATATATATATATATATATATATATATATATATATATATATATATATATATATATATATATATATATATATATATATATATATATATATATATATATATATATATATATATATATATATATATATATATATATATATATATATATATATATATATATATATATATATATATATATATATATATATATATATATATATATATATATATATATATATATATATATATATATATATATATATATATATATATATATATATATATATATATATATATATATATATATATATATATATATATATATATATATATATATATATATATATATATATATATATATATATATATATATATATATATATATATATATATATATATAATATATATATATATATAATACAATAATGACGCCGGAACGTTTTACCTAATAAGGGCGGTACGCAGTCAATTGTTAAAATTAAAATCTTTAAAAAAAAAGAAACCTGAAAAATGACCCCGATATATCCGAATCACGGTATCTCGAGGCCCGGTATAGCGAGGTTCTACTGTATATATATGGCGCGAAATTTAAACTATTTACGTACTTAAGATTCAATTTACGATACAACAAACTAAGTCATTTTAAATTCCCGAAATTATTTATCACACAACTTGTGTTGAATAAACAAATAAAATAAATTAATGAATTCTGAACAATTTCAATATGTATTTTAATTTAAGCTCGGTAAGCAATCACCTCTTTTGTAAATGGTGTAACCCGTATTTTTGAATAAAATAAAAATAAAATAAAAATAACCCAAAAGTACGTTAGCACCGTATGTATGAATGACAGTGAAAGGCATTGGCTCTGAAAATATTCAAAACAATCCATTGTCTTCATAGTGGTTTCAACATCATCAAATGCAATTTTCTGAAAGCGTCAAATTTGCAGATTCGTGGTTTTGGCATGAGGGAGACGATATCACACAACTTTCCTAACTTTCCTTCATTTTGATTTATTTTGTGTAGAAAAAATTCGAAATAAAACGAATCATCAGATTTCTTATCGTGAAATTTCTTCTGCTGTAATCCAATTTTTTCTTAGATCAGAATAAATCCTGTTTATTTCGTTACAGTTTCTATAATTGTAATTAATTTTCGTTTACTCATTTAATGTTATATTTTTGTTGTAATTTACAGCCTGGTCCTATCCCGGGGATGCGGCCCCCAATGGGGGGCGCCGGTCACGTGGTTCCGCCCTCCCAAAAGGGCAGCAGCATGGGGATCATAATGCCGATATACACCATCGGAATCGTGATTTTCTTTACGTACACATTGATGAAGGTAAGCGACAAAAACATCTATATATACTTGTCAATAAAACAATTTTTTACTTTGTTTAACTACTCTATATTACACTTAATTCTGTGATTATAGTTTTGACTATCTAGTAGTCATTTTCAAACCAAACCACTTTTGGTTTGAGAATGACTACTAGATAGTCACAGAATTAAGTAGAATATGCAGTAGTTAAACAAAGTAAAACGTGTTTTACGAGTGTATTTAAGATGTACCACAAAGTTTACGCCTACAGCACAGAACAATATCTACATACTTTGATTAAAAAACTCTTAGAACCTTTCTTCAATACTTTATTTTGTAACCAAATGTACATTTCGGACACGAAGTGTCCATTATCAATGGTTTGATACTAATTAATTAGTATCAAACAAACCATTGATAATGGACACTTCGTGTCCGAAATGTACATTTGGTTACAAAATAAAGTATTGAAGAAAGGTTCTAAGAGTTTTTTAATCAAAGTATAATTATCTTCAAGTAACTCAATCAATCCAAATATCTACATAATTATACCGGGAGTTCGTAAAAAAAAGCCCAACGCCATAATTCTGTTAGTTGGCCGATTTTAATGAACTAAAAAACAATGTCAATGGCTGTTTCAATACTATAAATTGGCAGTAATTATACATTTGTTCAAAATTATCTTCTTTGCTAAATAATTGTCAACTTTAAATTTTTAAATGGCTGCATATACTTTTCTCATTTTATTATACAAGACATAGTTTTTCTGAATCTAATTATGCCCGATATGTTGGTTTTAATTTAATATTTATGCTAAAAAAAATATAATAAATCTTGTTTACATGATTTTTTGGCAATAAATGTAGTGTGCCTTGAAAAAAATTGGCCTTTTAATACTGTTTAAATTGTTTATGTTTAATCCGTGTGTTCCGTTAACTAATTTATTATACATTTACAGTTTGTTTTTATTTTAAATGCAATTTTAATATTAAATAAATACATCTTTTTTTGTATTAAATATACAAAATGGGTACGCTGTAAATTTTCAGACATTCTTCGATTTTATAAAAGAGTTCAATTTAAAGTTTGAACGAGTGTCTGCACTCCCAGATTAAGCATGAAGTAAACGTTCCAGTTTAGAAAAGCCTTAACTTTTGGTTTTAACACTTGTGACATATTTTAAAGTAACGAGTGTCTTCCACTCCCAGACTAAGCATAAAGTAAAATTTCGAGTTTAGAAAAGCCCCGCGTAGAAAATTTGTCGAGGGTCGCGCAGCGACCCGAGACAAATTTTCACGGGGCTTTTCTAAACTCGAAATTTTACTTTATGCGCCACGCGTCTAAACCACTGAAATATTGTGAAGTTAGAAATACACTTCAAAAATAAATAATAATCGAAATATTTAAATAACAAAATATTTACATTTTTCTTCACACATTCTCAAGTCAGGTCAAATAATACAAAGTATCAAATTAACTTATTTAGTTAGTAATTAAAAAATAACTTGTAAATAAAACACTTTCTACTTTGTTTAACCACTGGATCTTACATTTAATTGTGTGACTAGTTTCGACTATCTAGTAGTCATTCTCAAACTCTCACTTTAGTTTAAGAATGACTACTAGATAGTCGAAACTAGTCACACAATTAAATGTAAGATCCAGTGGTTAAACAAAGTAGAAAGTGTTTTATTTACAAGTGTATTTAAGATGTACCACAAAGTGAACGCCTACAACACCAAACAATTAAAAAATAAGATAATAATGTTGCGTTATTCTTACTTATTCCATTCTGCATTAAGTTGTAACGTAGGTAATTATTTGTTAGGTCGTTATTATTCATGTTTAACATAACCTCATAATAAACGGCATTTGACACTTTTTTACAAGGCACACTAATTATAATTTTTAAAAAATATAATTTCAAATAGAATTATTTAAATTTTTTTTCGACAGAAATATTGAACAATAAACAAGAAATCAGGTATTATTGGATTCAGAAAAATTATGTCTAATGTAATTGAAGACTTTCGGATCAAACTACACCTATAACAACCCTATAAGTAGGATGATGAGATCGGCAAATACATTTAATTCACAGCCATGGTTTAATTTGTTTGAGTTGTCACATAACCACTTTAAACATAACTTGTATAAATTTATATAATTGTTAATTCAATATTTTAGTGGATAATGTATAATTTTAGTGTATAATCTAGTTATTCTAATTAAGTTTGCAATATTTTATTGTATGTTAAGTATTTGTTATGTATGTATTTTATGTAATAGGGGTTTCCCGTTTAAATAAATGAAATGAAATGAAATGAAATGAAATGAAATGAAATGAAATGAAATGAAATGAAATGAAATGAAATGAAATGAAATGAAATAGAATTCAATAATTATAGGCAGCCATTTAAAAATATTAAGTTGGCTTTTATTTGGCAACGAAGTTATTATTAAAACAAATCAAAATTGATGTCAACGGCCATTGACTTTGGTTTTTAGTTCAATAAAATCGGTCAATAAATAACGGAGATATCAAACACCCAGTATATACATCAAACACCTAGTATATACATCAAACACCCGTATATATACATTTATTTAAATGAACATCCAACAATACATTTAATAGAGGGATTTTTTTTAAATTTTAAGTATACATATCCTGATGCACACTTAAAATTTCCAATTCTTTAAATATGAAAATATTGTTTATTTATTAAAATAATAGTTTTTAATATTTTCAAGTGATTTTATTAACACGAAAAAATCTGTATTTTAGTTATTATTCAAAAAACAACCCGATGGTGTTGGTGGAACGTTATACCCTCCCGTGGACAGCGACAGATCCTTCAGAAGGGACGTCTTCGAAAGTGAGAGAAGCCAATTGGCGCCCAGATTGAGCAGAGACGTCTCCAGCAAAATAGGTAGGTTTCTCAAACCGAATCACATCGACAATTCGCTGTTGTTAATTCCCTCTTAAGAAATCAAACAATCGTTGTTATTATTAATAACATTTCCCGTAATAATATTCTCTTGTTGTACGCTGCATTTAACCCAATATTTCATCAACACTCAGGTTGGAAAGAAAGGGATGCGAGTAAGTTTGAATTGAAATTGACAAACATGTTATTTTAATTTTTGTATCTACATGAAATCTACAAATCTTGATTTAACTTCTCACGTAACTCTATGATTATGTAGTGTATCCTACTTGTAATTATTTGAATATTGACAATTTATCTTTTGCTTACAATATTTATTTTTATTATTATTAGTTCGTGTTGCTTAGGGTAATGGGTATGAGTATGAGTAACGTATTTATTTCCTTTTCTTTCGTTCTGATTTTGACATGAAACCAAATGAATGCGTCTTTTTTTCGACGCGTTAGGGAGCAACATAGTAGAGCGTCGAGGATAGAGCGAGGTAAGAGGCTATACCTTCCAATTGGAAGCCAAGTAGCTTAACTCTACGTTGCGCACGCAATATCGATACAACCTCTTACGTCGCCGCTAGCTTTACTGCTAGGCTCGACGATCTGCTATGTTTCGTACCTTACTCTTCCGAGAAGCCACTGTGTAGCGTGAAACAGGAGGGATTGGACATGACGATGAAAAAACAAATGGAAAATCACTTAAATCAATCGAGTTTCAAGCAAACAGGACTGTATATGACAAAAATAACAAACAAAAACTAATTTTAAGACACGACTGTTACAACATAAGTAAATTTTAAAACATTAGCCACTGAGCAAACACGATTACGTAATGTTTCATCAACATAAAAACGACGTTTAATGTTGCTACAATGTTGATATAACGTTATTTGTTTGTTTTTTGCTCAGTGGGTAACCATGCATTTTGAAGAATCATGCCTATAAAATTCGAGTTGCTACAGAAAAAAAAGAAGCATCTTCTCAACAACTTTTGACAAGACGGATTATTATTTTCATTTTTTGTTTGGGATAGCATGTGTTAGTAAGTGTATTTCTACAGGGGATGTGGAACTGGACCAACTGAGGAAACGGCTCCGTGAGACCGAAGTGGCAATGGAGAGAATCGTGGCGCAGATGGCGCAAGTTCCGCTCTCGGGCGCGGCACAGGTGTTGTTCTGACCAACCAGACGACTTGTCTCTCTATCTGTATCTCCCTCCTGTCAACAGCTATTGCAGCTTGGCTTGGCTTTTGTTTTTGTTTTCTTTCTCTTTGCATGCCACCACTCATCTACTCTATACTGTGTCTTTACCCTTATAAATAGAAATAATACCGTGAGAACAATCGTAAATCAAGTAATTTAATGTTTCTGTATTCATTACAGTATACATTATTTCGCTCTTAATCTTAAGAGGGTAATAAGTACACCCGATTTAAAAGTATCTCAAAAACGGTAACTCCAAAACTACTTCTGTTTTCACTACAAACTGACAATAAATGTTTGTCAAAAAGTATCACTTTGAAATATGCAAAATTATAGTGACAGTATAAATATAAATATATCTTTTTTGTGTTATTAACAAAAACTGTTCTACACTTGTCATTGAGGTAGTACAAATACACATATAAAATTAAATACACCCACTTAATTTAATTAATCTAACATAATCTCGATTGCGAATATCTGTATACTGTGAAGGTGACATTCACAGTATACAGATATTCGCAATCGAGATTATGTTAGATTAATTAAATTAAGTGGGTGTATTTAATTTTATATGTCTTCTTAGTTTTGACAATAAAGACTTGGTAACTGTTGCCAAGGCCAATAAATTAGATGAAGAAATAACTGTGACTGGACACAGATGTTTCTTTTAAGTATGCACAAGCATACGCTGTAAATTTTCTAACAATTGTTTTTTTAAAGTGTTCAATTTGAAATTTTAAACGAGTGTTTTCCACTCCCAGATTAAGCATGAAGTAAAATTTCGAGTTTAGAAAAGCCTTAAAATTTGGTTTGGTCGCGTAGCGCGTAGCGCTACGCGACCAAACCAAATTTTAAGGCTTTTCTAAACTCGAAATTTTACTTCATGCGCCACGCGTTTAAACAACTGATTTAACGTTAAGTTTAAATTATACTGTTTTAGTATATTAAATTAAAATTATACTGCTTTAGTTAGTTAGTTAAGTTTAAATTATACTGCTTAAGTTAGTAAGTTAAGTATAAATTACACTGCTTTTGTTATATTTTAAACTTCACAATATTTCACTGTTTTATACGCGTGGCGCATGAAGTAAAATTTCGAGTTTAGAAAAGCCCCGTGAAAATTTGTCTCGGGTCGCTGCGCGACCCTCGACAAATTTTCTACGCGGGGCTTTTCTAAACTCGAAATTTTACTTCATACTTAACCTGGGAGTGGAAAACACTCGTTTTAAGCTTCAAATTGAAGCCTTAAAAAAAGGAATACCATTTAAAACATACAGTAATTGGGATATGTATACTTAAAAGAAAAACTCGTTGTATGTGAATTCATAGACTTAATTGGATTTTACGTTTGATCTCACGCTGTATTTAGTGCACTTGAAGAAAACATCTGCAAAGTAGGCGTATCTCTTATATTTTGTTTTAGGGTATTTGAAAATAAATCGAAACAAATTATATAAAACAGTTGAAAGGTGTATAATTTATTAGTTGTTGATTAAATTTAATTAAGAAATAACGAATTGTGTTTATTTTATTTATTTTCGGGCACTGAAAAATCCTTTGGAATTTTACAATTTTTATTTCTAATCCAATTTAATAATTGTATGTATCGTATGTTTAATAAAAAACAACCTCTAGAGTGCCATGGAATATATTGATGGTTGGCAACTCTGAAACTATATATTATAATTATCATGCTTGACGTTTTGTATGTCAATTCTTAAGGCGTTTAGCCAACTTAAAGTTAATAATAAATCAAGTCATGGCATTCTAGAGGTTTTTTTTTTATTGAACATACGATATTAAAGCTGCTCACGTAATGATTAAATACAAAACTCAAGTCAAGGAATTGTATTGTAAATCAATCAATATTAAAATTATCCTCATATTTATTTCACTTATGAGAGTTAAGCAATATAGTTTGTTTAAATTATTCTGTTTTAATCTATCTACATATTTTATGTAGATAAATTAAAACAGAATAATTTAAACAAACTTATTATTACCAAAATCGCGGCTTCTTAAAGGTATACATTATTAACTTAATTAATTAATTAATTTTATGAGCCATGGGTTCACACTCTTTTAAATATTGCTACCCACTTTTTAGAAACCCATTTCATTAAGTTTATTTTTTATGTTTTCACTTCAGCTATATTTTATATTTTTGTATGTGGGAAGTCACATTTTAGTATGTGGAAAGTTTTTATTTACTGTTGAAATTAGGATTTTTTACTCTATCGAAGGGTAAATAGCCCTAGGTCTTATCTAGTATAGTTTTAGAAATAGAACAATTTTAAATGACACTAAGTCCAAAGTGAACCATCATTGTGAGGCAAAGAACACCAAGTCCTTATTAGCAAATAACCGTAACATATATGTATGACGTAGTTTTATTAAGAACATCATAAATATATCGCATGTTCAATTAAAAAAAAAACCTCTAGAGTGCCATGGAAAAAATTGTAGGTGGGCAACTATGAAATTATATTATTTGAAATAAAACAACACAGTTGGGAGGGTTTCACTTTAATTGTTGAACACTGCAACATGTTTCACCACACAGTGGCTTCATCAGGCAGATGAAATAATTTCATTATTTCATCTGCCTGATGAAGCCACTGTGTGGTGAAACATGTTGCAGTGTTCAACAATTAAAGTGAAACCCTCCCAACTGTGTTGTTTTATTTCAAATAGTATTATGGAGTTTTATCATGTATCCGCCTCATCAATTAAATATGAAATTATATATTAAAATTATTATGTATGACGTTTTATGTGTCAATTCTTAAAGCGTGTAGCCAACTTAAACAACTTAAATTAAAAACATGATGAAATCATGGCACTTTTGAGGAATTATTTTATTGAACATGTGATATAAAACATATTAGAACAATAAAAATAGTCACGGCAAGGCAAATTGTTAATAAGGAGATAGAAGAGTTGGTGATTTTTAAAACGTGTTTGGGGTCCTCTGTGAAATTTCAAAAATGTGACTTGGTGTAGTTTATCTCCCACATAAAGATTTGTAATAATTTTTAAAATATATAAATCCAGGTCTATCTTAATTCTCAAAGTCAGATCAAACCCTCCAATCTAGGTTGAACATAATCCTCAAAATGACTTTTACCTTTAAAATGTCGTTAGTTTTAATTAATAGCTTAAGCCATATAAGATTTTTTTTTGTCTTAAGAAGAAAGTCGTTGGATTCGTTTAATTCCCAAAATGTATAAATTCCGTTGGTTCAATAATGGCCTACAAGATGCTCGGTTTAAACTGCTATATAAACTGAGCTTAAGCTAAACGCTGCTTTAGCCACTATTGAACAGCCGACTCTTAACGATTTGTTCCAAAAGGTATTTCATTAAGACTGATAGGATTCAGTTTTATATAAATGAACAACGGTTTGACTTATCGATTTTGTTTTTGCTAGTGTCTCTGTATTTAAGAGAGTAGCGCAAACTGGTATCCATCTTGACGCCTTTAGGCGCTAAATTCAAACGAAACCAATCATGGCAATTTGCGTTGCTGGAATTGAGCTAAGAATCGTTTTTTTTAAAGCATGCAATTCTATAATAATTGACGCGCATCCTGTTAATTTGATTTAGTTTGAATTTGGCGCCTAAAGCCGTCAAGATGGATGCCAGTTTGAGCTAGTCTCTTAAATACAGGGACACTAGTTTTTGCTTTATTTTGAAGCTTGGACAATGCAGTTATGTTCGGAACAAGATATCGTTTAAACTGCATTCTCCTAGCTTCAAAATAAAGCGAAATCTTTATCGAAATGTCAAACCGTTGTTGTTTTATTTAAAATTCAAATTATATCACACTTAATGAAAGACGCTATAAACGGATGATTTACCTTATTTTTTTTAATCAAAGTAGAACTTTTGTTGTCTGATTAATGATTAAAGTGTGTTTTTTGTTGATATTAGTTTGTAGTCTTTTTCCTGTTTTATCTCTGCAGTCGTTAATGCCATGTCTGCTCTGCTCGACGAGGTCGATGAGGAGCTAGAGGCACGCAGGAAAGCTAATCAGGTATCAAAATCCAAAACAAAATTAAAAACAAAACCGTGCCAACTAATCAATTAATACTTGAACTAATTCCCCAAAATAACACACGTTAACCAAAGCTAAAAAACCAAATACAAAACAAACATGAAAATAACAGGCTTTTACTTAGTATGCTCGCTTCTTAATAACCCATAACATTAGAGAGAGAGATTTTTTATTTTCATTTTTAAGGTTAAAGCTTTTCACTATTCTGGTCTTTCAAAAATCAGATCAAGTTTTCACTATTAGTATTCTGGTCAAGTTTTTTAATAGTCCTTCAAAGCTCTTCTCCTTCGAGATTCTAGCCTTCAATAACTAGAGCTCGTGTTGTTGTGAAATAAATTACGGAAATGTAATAAACTGTTCAATTACATTAACAACACGAGCTCCAGTTATCGAAGGACCAGAATCTCCAAGAACCAGAATCTTGAAGGACCAGAATCTCAAAGGATCAATACCACAAAGGATCAACATCTCGAAGGACCAATTTTTGAAAATTAAATGATACTATTATTATGTTTTTTACCACTTTTTCAAAAAAAAGTGGCAAAAAGTGGTAAAAAACATAGTAATAGTTTCATTTAATTTTGATATGGATTACCACGTAGTAACGGTCAAAACCATCGTGAGACCAATTTTTGCTTAAGCCCAGTTAAATTTAACTTTATCTAATTTAAGCAAAGCTTAAGTTAAGTCAATATTAAATAATTAGACATAAATGAAGAGCTTCATGTGAAACGTTCTAAATAACACAACGCTTCAATTGAAATCGTTTTTTATATTTTAACACTAATTTAGTAATTGTCCATTTTTTTGCATAAAACAAAGCCAAAAATGCGACTGCATGTTTATTGTTATCCCACTTCTCTGTTCATCTGCCTCTTTCTCTTGTTTACTTAAATTTAAATTAAATGCATGTGTTTACTATAATTTTCCTCGTTTTATGCAATGAGTGCATTTGATTTGATTGAATCGGACAAAGAAATATTTTTTTAAAGCATGGTTTACAATTATGAATTTATGTTAGTTAAACTAATGCTCGATTGCAGCAGCACTTAAGCTGAGTTATCTCTGACGTCACTTGATTACTAAATAAACGCGAGCTTAAAGCTTGTATTAGGCGACACTATTTTCTTGTACAAGAAAATAGTACAGTGTTTTCTATCATGGTGAAATACACAAAATATGACCAAACGCAAATCTTGTACAGTTTTGTATAATGGAAATAGGACATGTTTTATTTGGTACACCATGATAGAAATTAGTATACTATAATATATAAAATTACGAAAAAACTATTCGTGAAAATGCAAACAGTGTCTTAATTAATAAGACAATTTAAGACGATAAATATCCATTGAAACAACTACTTCCCGTGCAAATACACCTCCGGATATTGAATTATACTTTCAGTTAATTAATAAGACAACTTAAGACGATAAATATCCATTGAAACAACTACTTCCCGTGCAAATACACCTCCGGATATTGAATTATACAATGAAATATTTAAAATCTTATTTAATTTGTATACTATTTTCTTGTACAAGAAAATAGTGTCGTCTAATACAAGCTTAAGACAAAGAACTTTCAGCAATTTGCGTTGCTGGAATTGAGCTAAGAATCGTTTTTTTTAAAGCATGCAATTACTAAAGTGTATTTTTTTAGAAGTTTTAAACGTTTGTGTGTGAAATTAACAATTGGTATAATAACCTTTTTTTAATTTAGAATGGGAATGTTTCTAATGGAAATGTGAAGACGAAGAAACCAGAAGTCGTAGTTGAAGCTGAAACAAAAGTGGAGGAGGAAAGTGAACAGCCTTCTGTGAAAATTGTAGGAATGGAAACGACAGCAAGTTGCGAGGATGGGAAGAAATGGTGCGGGCCTTCGAATGTTCCGTTCAAAAGGGCGAAGTCTCCACCTTTGGAACTCAAAGAACCACCACAGGTAAATATAAGAATAATACTGAACTTCAACCAGAAGAAAACGTTTAAAAGTTAAACCACTTTTATTTTACTTCTTGTGACTAGTTTCATTTACACTTGATTGTAAAATAAAAGTGGTACACAAAAGTTAAACGCTTTCTTGATATCAAAATTGATATGGACAACGAAATTAACGCGTCTAAAATTCAAGAACCAGAAGAGTTACAAATGTAAATAAAACACTGATTTAAAGTAAAGTTTAAATATATACTTCTCAGGGTCTAAAAATACCCGGAATGCTCGATAACGGCAGTGATAATAAATCTCCTGTTAAAACGAAAAATGTCGTTGCAACATCAGATAAAACATAAAACCAAGCTGAGTCTGTAATGAATCAGAAACGTACAAGTATTGGCAATTTTATAAAAACGCACGTATCTTTGGTCTGAACGTACTGGTGCAGCGATGCTAGCAGGGATGCAATGAACACGCAAGCTGTGGCTTAAGGCCAGGGCTGTTAAAAAAACGTTTTTTAAAATGTTTATTAAAACAAACAGTGTTATTACAAAACATATTTTTTTTCATTGAAACAGCGTTTAAAACATTAACAATTAAAAACATGTTTAAAACATGTTTAAAACACGTTTAAAACGTGTTTAAATCAGAACATACAGTGCATTTTTCTTTTGAGTATACATACACATCCTGATAATTACAGCGTTATTTAAACTTGCAGGAATTCGTTGTTTTAAAGTGGTTAATTGAAGGCTTTTAACGAGAGTTTTCCACTCCCAGACTAAGCATGAAGTAAAATTTCGAGTTTAGAAAAGCCTAAGAATTTGGATTGGCCGCGTAGCGAAGCGGAGCGGCCAATCCAAATTAGGCTTTTCTAAACTCGAAATTTTACTTCATGCGCCACGCTTAAAAACACTGATTTACAGTGAAGTTAAAAAACACAGACATCGAACAACGATTATAGGCAACCTAATATACGTTAGAGTTATTGGGTTGCCTATAATCACTGTTTTAAACAATTTGTTCATCCCAGAATTTGACTCACGTTTTATTCACATCTACGTATTAGATTGCTAAAGCCGTATATTTTGAACTTTACGATATTTCAGTGTTTTATACGCGTGGCGCATGAAGTAAAATTTCGAGTTTAGAAAAGCCTAATTTGGATTGGCCGCTCCGCTTCGCTACGCGGCCAATCCAAATTTTCAGGCTTTTCTAAACTCGAAATTTTACTTCATGCTTAGTCTGGGAGTGGAACAACCTCGACTAAGCATTCAAAGTAATTAAAAAAAAAAAACAACGATTGTCGTAATATTTACAGTGTGTGCATATGTATGCCTAATAGAAAAAAATCCCTGTATTTAAAAATCACATTTATGCACACACAGTTGTGATATTTTATTGTAATTAATTAATTATGTAATTTGAAATATCTTTAACAATTTAGCTAACATTTAAAATGTTAACAAGAAATCGTACTGATGTAGTATAAAATATAATTTAGCAAATTTAAGATAATAAAAAAACGTTTTAAACAAATTTAACTTCTAAAACATGTTTTAAACAAATTTAAGATTTAAAACAAAACTGTTTAAAACACGACAGCTGTTTTTAAACATGTTTTAAAACAAAGTGCCTGCTTATAGCTTGCGTGTTCATTGCATCCCTGCTAGCATCGCTGCACCAGCCCAAAGATACGTGTGTTTATATAAAATGGCCAATATTTGGTACGTTTCTAATTTATTACAGACTCAGCTTGATTTTATGTTTAATCCGATATAGCAACGACATTTTTCATTTCAACAGGAGATTTATTATGAAACAGTAATAAAATAATCATGATTTTTGTTCACATTCACAGGAAATCTTTTTGGAAGGTTCACTACCAGCGCAATCACAAATTTTGGTTTCGGACGCGGTAATTGAAACGAACAGAGCCGAATCTGATACTGATGATGATCCTGCGATCGTCCTGGCTGGAAAAATGACACTTTCCGTCATCAGTTTAATCGAAGATATTCGTAAGTAGTAGAGTACAAAATAAAACAAAACAATTTTATTCAGAATGCTATAAAATAAATTATCGTGATTTCTTCTTAGACTTAATTTAAATATGGAATCAATGAATCGTTTTATTTAGATTGTTAAGAAAAAACTACTGATTTTATGTTTATGCAAATGGCCCTCAAAAAGTATACCAGGAAGAAACAGTGTGTTATTTTTGTAACATTCTCAATAATACATATAGATACCTACTTACTTTCATAATAGACATTTTAATTGATTTTTTTAAATATTTATGCTACTAGCCCTAAAACAGTGTGTACAAATTAAAAGTTCTTTTAATAATTTTATTTTGACCTTTGCTTTATGATACACACTGAACTACTATCCTTTTCAAAAAGTGACGCATGTCACTTTTGGATGCTGTATTTTAAAAACAAAATATCACAAAAAGCAAACGAAACAGGTCTGCCTACATTACACTTAGAATATTCCTTATATTTTTAGAAATAACCAAAATTTGTATTACAATTGTTTATTAATAAAGTATTTTTCTTTTGATATTAATACCAGTCTTTGTTTTTGGTTTTCTTCTATTTTCAATTGTATTTCGCATAGTATTAACACTTTATGTAATAGAAATAGGAAATAGTTTTGAGAAATTGTGAAATTTAACTGACAAAAACAATAAGACTGTAAGGATACATAAAAACGTCACTAACATTTTTGTGTTTTTTTTTTTATAAAGGTCAACTTTAACGTTTTATAGAATTTGATTACGTAACACCAAAATAAAAAAATCAGCAAATAGATACAACCTTTATTAGTATAGCGGCGCAAAGAAAATGTAAATATTTCAACCCGTTCTCGGTTACTTAACAATAGATGGCCTAAGACATTAGTTTTAATCCAAGTCCTTTCACTTCTATTTTTTTTTTGTTATCTCTCCTTCCGTTTTAAATTTGTATTTGTTAGTTGGTTTTAAGAGAATTTGACTTAAACGTTACATATACTTTAATAGAGCGTTGTAACAAATCAAATTAATCATAATGATGGTTGCGACCGTAACTACGTGGTAATTCATGATCACTGAATCAAACACTTACTATGTTTTTACCACAAAATATTTATTGTATGTATATATATTATATTACACAAATATACACATAAATTCACGACTTAAGTTTCGACGTTTGACGGTCATTATCACACACTTGATAATGACCGTCAAACGTCGAAACTTAAGTCGTGAATTTATGTGTATATTTGTGTAATATAATATATATACATACAATAAATATTTTGTGGTAAAAACATAGTAAGTGTTTGATTCAGAAATCAAATTAAATAACATTTTAAATATTTCACTGTATAATTCAATATCCGGAGGTGTATTTGCACAAGAAATAGTTGTTTCAATGGATATTTATCGCCTTAAGTTGTCTTATTAATTAAGACATTGTTTGCATTTTCACGAATAGTTTTTTCGTAATTTTATATATTATGTTTAAAGTGTGCAAACTATAAGAAGCGTAAGCTTATTTTCTCGAATTCAAATAGTTTTGAATTTGAATTTATCTTGATTTAACAATACATTTATACAAAAAATCAGCAATAATTTTTTATAAAACTATAATATCGAATATAATTGCAAATTATGAATAGATGAAATATTTTATTTTTGTAGATTAAAATCGTTCTCGAAATCTCGATTTTAATAATATACCTGAAGTTTTCAAACTTTCAGTACCAATTATTTATTACATAAAATGTACACAAAGTCCAGTCCAAATTCCAGTCCAAATTCCACAAATTCTAGTCCAAATTCTACAAATTCCAGTCCAAATTCTACAAATTCCAGTCCGAATTCCATTTTAATCTGTTTTTGAATAACTGAGATTGTAGTTCTTCATACTTTACGCTATAATTTTTATAATAGAAAGACTCTACATCTTTTTGTTTAATGCATCATACTTAAACTAGATTTTAATAACCAGCTTTATTTTTATTATTATAAACTATAACGAGTGTCTATAAACTGTCGGCATCCCAGTAGGTTCTGACTTCAGACGCATAAGTCGTAATTAAATTCAGCACTGTGACACTACCCAATAACATATAATTAAATGTATCGTTAACTTGTTTCTCATTGATCACTTGGTAAAACATTTCTATTAATAAATAGGTATTTGATTGAAATTCACTTGGTTTATTTTACTAATAAATTGTTTTATTTTCAACTAGTTTCGGCTTAATGCCATTTTCAAGAATGGTGTACAAAAGAGCAAAATTGATTATATATACTAGATGTGGGCATTTCAGGTAATAAGCGCTCTAATTATCGGGGAATTCCAAAGGTCCTCGTTGTCATTGACCATGTTTTTTCATTTCCTCCAAATGCTAAATTAATTTCGTTTGACGTGAAAAGTCTCTTCACATCAATACCGACAGAAGAGTTGAAAAATATTCTAAACCAAAAAATTCAAAACACTGCCAATCTAGAATCACATAAAAAGGAATTAAAATGTTTAATAGACATTTGCATTAATCAATGCTACTTTGAGTTCAATGGGGATATATATATTCAATCAGATGGACTACCAATGGGATCACCATTGTCCCCTTTAATGTCAGAAATCTTTATGGATGATTTCGAAAGTAATTTACTAAAACAACCAGAAAGCAAACATATTCAATTTTGGAAGAGATATGTAGATGATATTTTCTGCATATGGACAGGGTCTATAAGACAGTTAGAAATTTTTACAAAATATTTAAATTCATTAAATAGTCAAATTCAATTTACTATAGAAAAGGAACTTAACAATAGTCTTAACTTTTTAGATTTAACGATTACGAAATCATACAACAATACACTAACATATAAAATATTTAGAAAAGAAACATGTACGGATACAATAATACCTATAAACTCAAACACACACAACCAAATTAAATATAGTACTTTTCATTCATTTATACACAGATTAATTAATATTCCACTTAGTAAAATAGATTATCAAATCGAACTAAACACAATTAAAACAATAGCAAAAAATAACGGTTATAAACAGGCATTAGTTGATCAAATGATTAAAAAGAAAAAAACAAAAACAATTTCGAAAGTATTTTTATAGTGTGACAAAAATAGAGAAAACCTACTGGAATAGATTAGAATACGTCAATAACCTCTCACAGAAAATTAAACAAACAGTTAAGGTAAAGGACAATAACATAATTTTGACTAATTCTGTTAACTTAGGGAAAATATTAGTGAATAATAAAATTAAAACAGACAATAGTCATATTAAAAAAAGCGGAGTATATGAGCTGAAATGTGATGACTGCGATGCAATATATATAGGACAAACGGGCAGGTCTTTTGAAACGCGATTAAAAGAACATAGGAAAGATATTCTAAATAATAAACAGACCACGGGGTTCGCAAAACATTGCATCACGGCTAATCACTTTTTCAGCTCAAACGACTGTAAAATGTTGCATTCGGGTAATAAGGGATTAGTTTTGAATTATCGGGAGGGTTTAGAAATAAGTAAAGCCATAAAGGCGGGAAAAAACGTGGTCAATGACAACGAGGACCTTTGGAATTCCCCGATAATTAGAGCGCTTATTACCTGAAATGCCCACATCTAGTATATATAATCAATTTTGCTCTTTTGTACACCATTCTTAAAAATAGCATTAAGCCGAAACTAGTTGAAAATAAAACAATTTATTAGTAAAATAAACCAAGTGAATTTCAATCAAATACCTATATAATTAAATGTATTTGACATTTCCAAGATTCACCGTTTCATATGGCATAATCTAAGATATGTAATTAGTTTTTCAAAGCAACCAAGATGCCGACAGTTTATCGACACTCGTTATAATAACGATGATACAGACAATTAAACTCGACCGTTTTGAAAAGTGGATAAAAAAACACTAACACTTTTTAGTAAACACATGCCAAACAAATTATTTTTGCAAATAAAATTAGCCTATGGAGAAATAATGTATCTTTATGTGGTTCAAATTTCCATAAATCGACCCCACTAAATTAAAAATATTTAACTTCAAAGTGAAATGTCTCGCTTTTTGAAAAGGATAATAAGTAAAGGGGCTAAAACATGAACACTTCTGGTATCACTTACTTTTAAATATTTTAGTCTCAAATTACTTGAGACAAAGCTGAAGAAATGTATCTTTTTCTTACGATTATTTCACTTATTTCATTAAATACCCAAAGAAGATGAACAAGAAATGGAAGGAGTTGAAGCGAACGGAGACGAAGACTTGAGAACGGAATCAAAGTACACAACCGCCAGCAGCGCCACAGCAGCTGAACCTGAAGTATCTGATGATGTAAGTGTAAACAAGTTTTCTAATTTTTCTGCTAAGTGGAACGCAAAAGTAGAAAAAACGCACAATTTAAGGCTTTGCCCGACGCAGCCACCAAAAATATGAAATTGTTGATGCGTACTTTGAAATGTACTTATTTTTAATTAAACATTTGGGCCGTATGGTTTTCGTTCCATTAAAACATTTATTAAGGTATCGTTAATAATGTGAATAACTTATCAACTCATTAAGCTTAAAATTTTAGCGCTTAATGAGTTACGCGACAAAACCAAATTTTGAGGCTTTTCTAAACTCGAAATTTTACTTTATGCGCCACGCGTATAAAACACTGATTTAATGCGAAGTTGAAAATACAGGGTGTCTACGCTAAACCGTTCGTTAAAAGTTTATGGGGTTGCCGTCGCACTAAAAATTTGAAAAAAATCCTTGTCATACTGTTGAATCAATTCTCCTCATGTGAAATATTATCAACTTTATATCACTTCCGGTTCCACCGGAAGTAGCATAAAAATTGTTATTTTAAATGGAACACCCTATATATTAGTAATTTTTTGGAATCCTCGTTTAAATTGCAACATATTTTATTCGAACATATGTACACTTATCTCTTATAGTTTTCAAGCAAAAAAAATATTTCTAAAATTCTGACCTCTAAAAGGCATCTTGAAATCTGTCTGTAACTTTTCTTAAGAATAAGATAAAAATATGATTTATATCTCTACTTGTACCTAGAGGATGCCTCTATAAGTGTATTAATTGAAAATTGTCAGTTTTGACAATAAGTGTTCTTAAAATGTCAATATCGAAGTGCCCTCCTCAATATCTCGTAATTCAATTTTTTTAAACGGAATGACCCATTTTTTATCACGTGGTACGGCTGGAGGGAAGATTTCCTACAAAAAAGTATTAACAACTATACTCCTAAAGTAAGTGGTTTTCGAATTATTTCGAAGATTCGTTTTTCGTCGCATTTATGCAGGGAATAATGCGCGCATAAGTCGCACCTGAATTTTGGTAGGCAAGTAGTAATGCTTTTGTTTTGTGGCTTATGTAATGCAAAATGTCAAATAAGAAAAACAATTAGTACAAAGTTATACAAAAATCAACAAAATGAATAAATACACCCATCAACAAATTATCAATTTATTCTTTATACATGGCAACTGCGATAGAATTGGTACTCGAACATGTAGAATATTTAATGAAACTTATCCACATTTGCCGCCGATGAATAAAACAAGATTTAGAAGATTGGAATCAAATTTTGTTCAATTGGCAGTTGCCATGTATAAAGAATAAATTGATAATTTGTTGATTTGTGTAATTATACATTTTGTTGATTTCTGTAAAACTTTGTACTAATTCTTTTTATTATTTGACATTTCGCAATACAATTGCGACAAAACAAAAGCATACTACTGGCCTACTAAAATTCAATTGCGACTTATGCGCGCTTTATTCCCTGCATAAATGCGACGAAAAACGAATTTTCGAAATAATTCGAAGAATACTTGCTTTAGGTGTATAGTTTTATAATATTTTTTTGTAGGAAATTTTCCCCCCAATCGTACCATGTGATAAAAATTGGGTCATTCCATTTAAAGAAATTGAATTACTAGATATTAAAGGGTGTACTTAGATATTGACATTTTAAGAACACTTATTGTGAAAATTGACAGTTTCCAATTAATTTACTCATAGAGGCATCATCTAGGTACAAGTAGAGATATAAATCATTTTTATCTTATTCTTAAGAAAAGTTACAGACAGATTTCAAGATGCCTTTTAGAGGTCAGAATTTTAGAAATATATTTTTTTCTTGAAAATTATAAGAGATAAGTGTACATATGTTCGGATAAAATATGTTGCAATTTAAACGAGAAACCCAAAAAATTACTAATATATAGGGTCTTTTATTCAAAATAACAAACTTGGTGCTACTTCCGGTGGAACCGGAAGTGATATAAAGTTGAAAATATTTCACATGAGGAGAGCTGACTCAACCATATGACAAAGATTTTTTTCAAATTTTAGGTGCAACGGCAACCTCATAAACATTTAACGAACGGTTTAGCGTGGACACCCTGTATGCAAATACACATTTACATCGATAAACATTAAAGGTCTATACTACTCAATCATCGCTTGCTCGATCCTTGAGGTAAAATACATACACATATTTTCTTTATTGTTAATTCTTTGTTCTTTATTTAGTAATATAAATAATCTTTTTTCAATTGCCTATTATTTGTTTTATAATATAATGCTTATTTTATTCCTTTGAAGAAACTGGCTAATTCATGAGGCACTTAGATATTGAAAATCCATATTTCATATCCATAGTTGTTAAAATTATTACAAAGAAATCTTTTAAAAATATAGAATATGAATAATAATAAAATAGAATAAAAAAACACTTTAAGCAATAGATTATTTATAATACATCCAAGTTAACAAGCTTAATAGGGAACTTATATTTGCTTAATTTTTTCAGGATGATAATCAGGAGGACTTATTGGAAGACATTGAAGTGAACCACGTGAAGAAGTCGTCAGAAACTGAAGAGTAAATCTACGCCTGGAAGCGCACACAAACAAACACAAAAATAATAAAAACCCTAGTCGGAACAATGAAATAAATCGAATTTTGCGTGAGCCGAGTTTCTTTAATTTAATTTAACATAATTTATCTTCGTAAAAACCACCTTTTTTACACACAAACATGCTATGTTATCGCAAAAATGAAACTGTCGAGAGAACAGTATTCAACTCTAATAGAAAAAAAAAAAAAAACAAGTATTATAATATCTAGTCGAGAAATCCTCTAATCATGTAAGTGTAAGTTGTTCGAGTCTATATTATACTGTTGTGGTTCTTGATGTCTAGTATTTTACCCTGAAAATATTAAAAAAAAGAAAACACGCGCAAGGAGTATTGTACTACATTTTTTAACAATCTAGTGTTGTTGTTTTTTTTAAATGGTGGTTGTTTTGTTTAGGATTTTCCCCCCTCAACAGAGAAAAAAAGAAACGATTTTTATACCACGTTTAGGTGTTCTGCAGTGAAAGAGATATTTTAAATGTAATTTATATTATTATGATTAAAATTATATAAATAAATACATTATAGATAATAAAATTATATCTTGTTCGATTATTTATAAACACCCTAAAGCAGCGATTCTTAAGCTGTAGGTCGCGAGCCATTTGAGCGCGTAGCGTCCAAATCCAAATTTTTATGCTTTTCTAAACTCGACATGCACCAGGCGTATAAAACACTAATTTGATGTGAATTTTAAGATACATATACCGTTTAAGTTAGATTAGATTTCGATTCTTCTATCAATAAAGAAAGATCGTTTACTTGATTCGTACAAATAACTTTAACTGGTTTGTTATCGCTTACTTGATTATTAAGATACTCGATCTTGCCCGTCAACATCACTAATAAATATACATTCAGGATTTTGCATCGCGACCCACCAAAAATCGACAGTTGATTGACCCAAGAA
Source organism: Philonthus cognatus (assembly GCA_932526585.2). Classification (NCBI taxonomy): domain Eukaryota; kingdom Metazoa; phylum Arthropoda; class Insecta; order Coleoptera; family Staphylinidae; genus Philonthus; species Philonthus cognatus. The sequence continues at coordinate 17,521,963 of OW052243.1, forward strand.
ATTGGTAACCTAACGTAAAAGTAGTTACGCTTAACCTAACTCAAATTCACAATCTGTCTTCTAACCTAACCCTATCTTAGATACCAACTATTTGAATTAATTTCCGGATACTAAACTTTCCTCACGTTTCATTAAGTTAAATGTTGATTACCTGAATATTTAGCAATTAACACAACCTGAGTTACCAGTAGTCAACATACGAAATTAACTTGAAAGCGGTTGCACGTGGCACAACCTAACTTTATAAATTCTAGCTTCACGAGTGGTTAGTTAGATAAGTTTGGGATTGCTTAATTAGCCTTACTCTAGGTTTAACTGATTATCAGCTTCTTAAGTTAGGTACTTTAGTAACTCACAATTAATGTAACTTAAAAACAGTTAATCATGACCTAATTTCTCCGCATCTCTCCAGGTTACTGCCAGCTAGTTACATTAGTAGCTGAATACTTGGTTTGCTGAACCCAACCCAACATTTGACTGGTTATCAGTTACATAATTTAGTTATTCTTTAGGTTACAACTGGAAAGTAACCCATTCTAAATAGCTTAACCTATGAAATTGCCAACTAACGTAACGTGGTACACTATCTCCTTTACGTAATCGGTAACTAGTGACTAACAATTAACCTAATTTTAATAAGTTATCTAAGCCAGCATTGAAGTGGGTCACTATAGATTGAGTTTCTAAAAAGTGGGTCACAAAGGTTAAAAGTTTGAGAATCACTGCCCTAGAGGTTTACTTTTTGGTTAATTTTAACTTTGATTTTCAGGTTTTTCTAACTTTAAAACTTACTTCATGCTTAATCAAGGAGTGGAAACACTTGTTAGAAGTATATTTGAATTAAATCATTTAGGAAAAGAAATACATTTTGACAAACATACAAAATGTAACATAACCTGTAAGTAGACATTAGCTACGCGACCAAACCAAATTTTAAGACTTTTCTAAACTGGAAATTTTACTGCATGCGCCACGCGTTTAAAACACTGATTTATTCTAAAGTTCAAAAGCAGCTCATTCATCTTTTATTGTTGTTTAAAGTGGAGTTAAAGGAGTCAAACAAATATGCAGGATGTTAAAATATGATAACATTTTCATGGGCTTTAGATCAGATTATGCTTTAATTAATATACATTTCATAAAAAAAACCTTTTAAACAAATAATACATTTAAAACAAAACCTTTTAAACAAATAATACATTTAAAACAAAACCGTTTAAAACACAACATTTGTTTTTAAACATGTTAAAAACACTGTTATAAAACAAAGTATTGATACTAAGTCAAATCTCCCCCAATCGCAAATAGCTATCTACGCCACTGGCTCACGCATTATATAAAATACATATTTATGTGTGTATAGAATTATTAAAATAGAATACCTGTAATTTAACTCAAATCAAATACATTTCTAAATTTTTTTACATTTACTTAAAATTATTCAACTCTGGGGATTGTCCTTTCAAATAAGCCGGATTCTATGCTGGATAGCTATCGAAGCAATCAAAGCAGAAATATGATATTGCTAAAAAAGAAAAAAATGGTTAAGAATTTCGTCTAAGTACAGTTGATACGCTGAAAAAAAAACTTACGTTTAAGGACGCTTCTTTTTCGAAGTAAAAAACGAACATGAACATACTGGGCTCGTCTAGAATAGACAAAGAAAACCTTCTGACTATTTTTGATACGCCTTTTATCCTCCAACATTTCACGTAATATTTATGTATTATTACGCCTGTACGTGAAAACTAAAAATTAATGATAAAATCAATAGATAAATTTAGTTCATCAACACATAAGTATTAAACTTCTCACTCCTTTGATCAACCAGAATTGATTAATAATTGAGTTGTTTAATATTTTCAGCCTTATTAAAAGAATTGTCGATAATATCATTATAGTTTAATGCTAGTTAATTTTTATAAAACCCGTACAAATATAAAACTATCATTTCAAACAAAATCTATATGTTATTAGTTAGTTTTGAGCTATTCATAGAATGAACGTGCCAACATCGCATTTTCATGTATACTAGTTTTATTCTAATTAAATGAGCTAAAGAATGTGTTTCTTCTACTGAATTATCTCATTGGAATTTACTCGTAACGAGTGTTTCCACTCCCAGACTAAGCATGAAGTAAAATTTCGAGTTTAGAAAAGCCTTAAAATTTGGTTTGGTCGCGTAGCGCGTAGCGCTACGCGACCAAACCAAATTTTCAGGCTTTTCTAAACTCGAAATTTTACTTCATGCGCCACGCGTATAAAGCACGGATTTCAAGCGAAGTTCAAAATATACTATTTAGGTATGTACAATTACAAATCTTAGATAAATCACGGCATTAAAATTAAATAAATTCGTTTCGCTGTGACATTTGAGGTTATGTATAGCACTGATCTCGTGCTTTAAACTAGGAGTATCATGCTATTAAATTATTAGTTGTAAACTAACTATAATAGTCTACTTAAATGTTTCAATAATACGAAAATGTACTATTACAAATCTTAGATAAATCACGGCAATAAAATTAAATAAATTCGTTTCGCTGTGACATTTGAGGTTATGTATAGCACGGATCTCGTGCTTTAAACTAGGAGTATCATGCAATTAAATTATTAGTTGTAAACTACTATAGTTAGTCTACTTAAATGTTTCAATAATACGAAAATGTACTTATATTTTTATTTACCTCATACATCACCCTTTCTATTGTAATATAAAATACCATGCTCCCAATGATTAATATGACTAAATAAAATAAGATTAGCATTAATTTCATGTCCATGTTGTTTTTGCAAAAAGTCACAGACGCTAGAAGGTTGTTCAAGTCAAATCCTGACTCCATTATCACTATAAAAACGTAGCTAAAAAATACTAGTTTGAATTTGTTGAGAGTTCTGTTCAATAAAGATTTTAAACTCGTGTAGAAAAATTCAGCACAACTAAAAGAAAAGAAAAAAAAATTAAAGATTTCACCTAAATATTTAGGTAATCAACCTAATGAGAACGTCATGAATCATAACACATAATTTAAGTGATAAAAAATAAAACGCACACGTTACAAATAAAACGACGCGCAAAGTTGAACATCTTTGGAAGACGGAGAAGTTATTTAAATTTCCCGCCATAAAAATCTCCGACCAATAGACTTGCAGCAATGGCCGCAATTGTAACGACTAATGAGAACGTATTTTAACCAAAAAAATAACAAAATTTAGGAGATTCGGATATTGTATCTTTTTGTTAAAATACGTTCGCTTTGAAATATTTAAAAATTCAATTTATAATGATGATTATGAAACGACGAATACTCAGGAAATAATTGTATTCGCATAAACAATACAGAAAACTAAAATACTTTACTTAAATTGTAGATATTTAACAAATCACCAGAAATGTAGTTGTTATTGAAAAATCTTGAAATCCTCAGAACTCAGGTGGAAGTAACGGTCGTACTTCGTCGAAATACTCAAGGATTCAGGAATGCCTGAGTGTTTCGATATTATTATCCGATACAGAACTAAAATATTCTATATAAGTTTGCATTTATGGGACATCAAAATGATTTTTTTTAATTTTAGTGCACCATAGGTTTATGAGACATCAAAATGATTTTTTTTTAAATTTTAGTGCACCATAGGTTCATTTATTATTTAAAAATCGCAAAATTTACTTAAATTTACTAAAAAATAATCATTATGAAAGCAAAATCTAAAATATGTTTTTAAAATTCACATTTATAAGGCAGAAAAAGGTCTCCTTGGATTTGTAGACTTTCATTCAAAAAAATACTAAAAAATTAGTTTTAATTGAAATAACTTAAAATTCTTAGAATTTACTTAAATATAATAATTTAATACAGAAAACTAAAATATTCTATTAAAATGGCCAATTATGATATCATTTTTGTAATTTTAGTTAAACTGCAGACTTTTATTAAAAGCTTTACCAAAAGTTTAGTTATTATTAGAACTTCTTGAAATTCTCAGAATTACCAATACCAAAAGTTTTGTTATTATTAGAACTTCTTGAAATTCTCAGAATTTACTTATATATAAACATTTCCAATTATCCATTACAGAAAATTAAAATATTTTATTAAAATATTAATTTATAAAGTAGTAAAGGGTTTTCCAGACTTTCATTTAAAAATTATTTAAGAAACCAGTGTTAATTTACTTTTGTTTACTTAGAAATAATATTTTTTGATTAATTTGAAGCTTCTGACGAGTGTGTCCACTCCCAGGTTAAGCATGAAGTAAAATTTCGAGTTTAGAAAAGCCTTAAAATTTGGTTTGGTCGCGTAGCGCGTAGCGCTACGCGACCAAACCAAATTTTCAGGCTTTTCTAAACTCGAAATTTTACTTCATGCGCCACGCGTATAAAACACTGATTTAGGCAAAGTTCAAAATATACTAATTTAGACACTGATTTATCATACTGATCTAGCATACTGATTTAGAATATTGATTTAGCGGCATATTTTGAAATTTACCTGAAATCAGCGTTTTATACGCGTGGCGTTAAAAGTAAAATTTCAAGTTTAACAATGTCCAAATTTTGAGGCTTTTCTAAACTCGAAACTTTACTTCATGCTTAATCAAGGAGTGGAAACATTCTTCAACTTGAACGCTTTTCAAAAACAATTAATACTTGAAAATTTTAGCATTTTTCGCCTCATACAATCAATTTTTCTTTTAAGTACACACATCCTATGTGAACTTAAAGGAAACATTGACTGTATGAGGTGAACAATATTATTTGGAAAATAAAAAGGTTTTTTTTTTATTGAATCGATTTTAAAGCCTTTACTTACCTAATCCTATGCAACTCACACATAAAAGCCAAATCAGCTTTTCTGCATAAATCAAATTTTCTCCTGGAGCAAACGGTGCATCTCAAAGACCTCGCTTTTAATCCATTTTCTAAAACCTCATTCAAAACCCGACACCTTTCCGAAATGTATACAAACAGGTATTTGGGCAAAATCAAAAAACCGTACACGCTAACGAACAGCAATTTCATTTTGACTATATCCTTAACTCCCCCTTCGAAAAAGGAGAAAACGTACAAAACCGGGGCCAAAATTGCAATAAACAAAAGGAAACAGTTTAAAAAATAATGGAATTTGTAATAAATCCCGCTGATGTTTTTTAGGTTGAGATAATCGGCGGTCTCGTCGAGGTTTCTAAAGTTTTCCAAGATTTCTATGAAGGCGTTTTGCGAGGTGAAAATTAAAATCGACACGAGTATTAAAAAGAAGAAGATGTAAGTGTGCTCGAAAATTAGAAAAGCGTCGCTTATTACCGAGCTTGAGGGTAACACTGGTAAACAATACCAAGCTATTGATAATTCTAAAAATAGAATAAAAGAAAAGTGGACTTTTGCTAATGTGGAATAATCTGCTGAAATTTCGAAACGTTTATTATTAAAGTGAATGTAGTTTAATCCTAATGCTCGCATCACTAAAAAATACATTCTTAATTCTTTGTAGAAATACGAGGACATATTTTTTAACATAGAAATGTAATCTTATTAGAGTGATCAGAATCTTTCCCTGCTTAGCAAGAATCACTTAATTAATTATATACTGTATAATCAAAAATCATACAAATGGCCATTGACATAAGTCTTTCAGCTTAAATCACTTATTAACTAGTATAGTTTATTAACTAATATAATTACAATTTATTAACTATTATAATTATAATAACCTCTACACCTCTACACCGTAAGGTAGTAGAGGATGGATTATGATAATGATAATTTATAATTTATAAACTAATATAATTTTAATGTATTAAGTAATATAATTATAATTTATCAACTAATATAAATATAATTTATTACCTAATATAATTTATTGAATTTAATTTACAGAATTATAAATATGTTTTTAAAATTTGAACCTTATTTTTTTAACAAAGCGGGCCACATTCTTTATTATTTATTATTATCCAAAGGGTTTAACTTTTTATCTGTTGTGAACATTTTCCTTTATTATTCAATTAATTGATTAAATTGATTAAATCGTGGTTGAATTTTTATTTGAAATAAGTTGTCACTTTTATGTTTTATCAATTACGATTAATCTATTGTCTAACATTTTAAACACATGTTTTTTTGTTATTATTATTATTATGGGAAATATATTTTGAAGATTCCGTAGAAACAATTCAACATGGTTTGTTTGTGCACAAAAACATTTAGGACATACAGTCTAAATGCCACAAAAACAAATCGTTACCAAGCGAGGAAATAATGAACACTCATTATTATTTTAAGTCTGCATTATCATTACTTTTACGATGTTATCAAACGACGTGGGATCGCTGATTGGTATTTCTTATGAATAATTAATAATATTGATAATAATTAATGAAAATCTAAATTAATTAAATCTCGATTTTCCCGGCCAGAGCGGATTTTATTTAAAAATTTGCGCATTTTCTTATTATTTGTATATATTTTGTTCCTAATTTTTGCATCACTTGGAAAACGCCAAAGTTATGTAAATATTGCGATCGGTTGTTATACCGGCGATCATTTAAATTATGACTTAGGGTAGGCGGCATTTTTTTTGTGCAGCTTACCCAGAATGCTAATTGAATGATGGAATAAATTTGAGGTTATGGTAAACCATGTGTTAACAGTCAGTAGTGCCAATCTAATTTAAACTTTAAAACCTACTCTAAATTATATTTTAAATGATCGCACGGTACAATCCAAAGATTTTGTAAATAATAATAATACATTTTATTTCTAATAATTTTAACAATATAATATAAACATTTACAGGGCCGGCTCATCCATTAGGCCCTGGGTCTCCAAACTATCTTCTTCGCGGGCCACAAATACAATTCTACATAATAAAGTCGGCCAAGATCCGATTAATTTTATAAAATTATGAAAAATTTAAGGAACAATTGTTACAATATTTCAAAATATGACATTTACAAAAAAAATTACAAACAATGGCGGGCCGGATTCATGCAAGTCGCGGGCCGTAGTTTGGAGACCACTGCATTAGGCGATCGCCTAGGAGCGCCAGAACACAGAAGAATTCATAAAAACATATTTCTTATTTGTGCAATTTACTGTTTTGATAATTTTAAAAATAATCAATATTTCTTTGTGAATATTATACTGGGTGTTGACTTGGCGGACGCAACATAGAAAATTGCATGTTAATTTTAAAGTGTTCAAATATTGGCTTCCCTATTTATTTTAGAGACAAAATGTATTTACCTTTTTTGTAGAGGGAAAAATTCTAAATTTATTAATGTTCACACTTAACACTTTACGTTTCTCCAAGTTAAAATAATTAGGAAAAAGTAATGTGATTTTATAAAAATAATGACACACCATGGAATTGATACAACAATTGCGGATATTCCCTGTTTTTTTTAGGTTCAATTTAAAGCTTTAACCCATTAACGGCCAAGCAATTACAGAGTTAACTCTTAAAGTTGATTTTAGGAAAAATTCTGCTTTTCTTTTTACGATTTCTATAAATTACTTATTTTATTACATACTGTAAATTTTTCTTTGACATATATGCATAAAAGTGGTAATAAGAACCTAGTAACAAACTATAGACCAATATCGATTCAGTCGATTATTCCTAAAGTGTTCGATAAAATTATGAGCGATTTTTTCATTGATTCATTTAGGTCTATCATTACTGATAATCAGCACGGTTTCTATCCATCAAGATCAACAACATCAAATTTATTTATATATAATGCTTACATTGCAGAAGCCTTACATAAAGGTAAAGAAGTTGACTCTTTTTACACCGACTTTTGTAAGGCCTTCGATCGTGTAAACCAGTGGTCTCCAAACTACGGCCCGCGGGCCAAATCCGGCCAGCGACTTGCATGAATCCGGCCCGCGATTGTTTGTAATTTTTTTTGTAAATGTCATATTTTGAAATATTGTAACAATTGTTCCTTAAATTTTTCATAATTTTATAAAATTAATCGGATCTTGGCCGACTTTATTATGTAGAATTGTATTTGTGGCCCGCGAAGAAGATAGTTTGGAGACCTAGGGTGTAAACGATAAACGATTACTTATTAAATTAAGAGCGTATGGCCTCTCAGCAATGCCTGTTGGATAGAATCCTATGTATCAAATAGAATACAGATTATCAAATTTGATAAACATTTATCTTAACCTATTGACATATCCTCAGGTGTCCCACAAGGGTCCCATCTGGGGCCCATTCTATTTTCTCTCTTCGTTAATGACATAGGGGATAGCTTCCAGAGCTCCTACTTGCTATTTGCAGATGACCTAAAATTATTTCGAAAGGTCTCGGATTTTAGCGATTGTGTGGCTCTACTGAGAGACTTAACAGCCCTTGAAAGCTGGTGTAGAGATAACTCTATGAGCCTAAATATTAGTAAATGCAAAAGCATAAAGTTTAGCTGGAAGACAACTAACAGTATTGATTTGACATACATGATAAATAATATAGTATTGGATAAGGTATCCGAAATGAAAGATCTCGGGGTCATATGTGATCGAAAGTTTAAGTTTAATGCTCATATCGATTCTGTTGTAAACCGCTCTCTAAAACTTATTGGATTTGTCAAAAGGGTTACAAGAGACTTTAGCGACTCTCGTAGTATACTACGTTTATATTCATCAATGGTCCGGAGTATTCTAGATTATTGTTGTATTATTTGGTCGCCGGCACAAAATATACAGTGCGAACGTCTAGAGCGGGTGCAAAGAATATTCATTAAATATATTTGCTACAAATCCAATATTTTTTATCCGAGCAACAATTATGATTACTTGCAAAGCTACTTTGGCTTACAGTCTGTAGCAAATAGGCGTACATTTTTTGAAGCATGTTTTAGCTACAACATTCTTAACAACAAAATTGATTGCATACAATTAACCAATTTATTTATGAATATTCATGTACCTCGGTACAACACTCGTGATAAGCTATTGTTAGCTCCTATGTGGAGACGAACTAATGTAACATTTAATAGGCATTTGAAGTATGTTTACAACAAAATTATTTCCAATTTAATAATCAATTTTACCAACAAACTACAGGTCTAGCAATGGGGTCGCCCTTGAGCCCCCTATTAGCAGATTTATTCATGACACATATAGAGGAAAACATTTTTAACTTAGATTTCACAAAAAAACATATTTCATTCTGGCACCGATATGTAGATGACATTATTGCTTGCTTTAGTGGCACCACACGTCAAATTGATCAATTTTTAAATTTAATTAATAATATACACCCCAAAATAAAATTTACAATAGAACACGAACAAAATAATAAAATTAACTTTTTAGACTTGACCTTAATCCACAAGAACAATAAAATAGAATTTGATATCTTTAGAAAACCAACCAACGTAAATTCCACTATCCCATATAATTCCAATCACCCATTGTCGCATAAATTAGCCGCGTATCATTCAATGATACACCGGGCCTTTTTAATTCCTTTATCAGCCAATAACCGAGTCATAGAACTAAATAAAATTATAGATATTGCCAAAACTAATGGTTATCCAGTCAACCTTATTCAGAACATAATTAATAAAAAACGTTATCAAAATACAATGACCCACATTTATCCGAGACTGGAAAATGTGAACAAAGATCCATACATTACCCTAACATACTTTGGCGAAATTACGGAAAAAATAGCTCACATTCTTCGAAAACAAAACCATCAAATTGCGTTTAGACCCAGTTGCAAATTATCCAACATTTTATTCAATTCAAAAGACAAAATTAATCCTTTAAAGAAATCAGGTGTTTATGAAATTCCTTGTTCCGAATGCAATACACACTATTGCATTCGGAACAATGTAGGCCAAACCGGTCGTAGTTTCGAAAAGAGATATTCGGAACATTTTCGCGCATTTAGATTGAACCAAGACTCCAGTTCCTTTTCTAACCACGTATTAGAGTGCAAACATTCATTTCCAGAAATAAATAAAATTAAAATTTTACATAACTGTACCAAAGGCACAAAGCTTAACCTGCTCGAATCCGCCGAAATTTTCAAACGAACCAAGAACCCCCTAGTTAATCTGTTAAACGAACAAACCGATTTAGTGTACACACCGCTCTTTGAAATCCTTTAATGTGTAAATCTTTGTACCTGTTTAACCTAATTTGTTTTGCTACCCTCACTCTAAATTGTTTTACCTGTATAAATGTAACCCCCTTTTGTAATTTGTTTCACTTGATAATAACCGTCAAACGTCGAAACTTAAGTCGTGAATTTATGTGTATATTTGTGTAATATAATATATATATACATACAATAAATATTTTGTGGTAAAAAAATAGTAAGTGTTTGATTCAGTGATCATGAATTACCACGTAGTTACGGTCGCAACCATCATTATGATTAACATTTAATAGTTCTTTAAACAGAATGATTACACATACTAACTCATTGCACGCTAACATAGATTTTTTCAATATATATAAACGATCTTTTAAACATAATTTGCGAAAATTTTTATTTTAATTAATATTTATTGTAATTTAATTTTAATGTGACAATATCGTATTTTATCTTATCATTTTAAATGTAGTTAACTTGTATCCGTAAACAAAGAATATATAATATACATAAGATATACGCTGTACATATATATATAAACATCTTTATTGTGCACTAAAAAAGTTACAGTTTGTTTATTTTTACACTATATTTTATTTTTTTGGATCCTTGGCTATCGACCATCGGTCTTTCAGCCTGATTTGTACTTGTCCTTGTCTTGTTAGTTAGTTATGATTCATGTGAGATGAAATGAATTGATAAATGGTGGTTTCTGGGTTGTCGAATTTGGGAGAAATATTGGGGTTTCGTACTAAACAGAAGTGATTAAGGATGTCATGGATGTGTGGGTTAGATGCGAATTTTTGGGATAGTTGGGTAAGTCGTTGTTGGATAGGGATTATTTCTGTTTTTTCATACAATAAGGTATTGGAGGGGTTGTGGAGTGGGTTATTAGGGTGTCGGATTTTTGTGAGGATTCTAAGGGCTGATCGTTCTGCGACTTCGATATTATTTAATGTTGAGGGACGAGGATTAAGAAAGAGGATTGAAGCATATTCTAATAGGGGGTGGCAGATCATTTTATAGATGTGGCCAGCTGTTTTTGTCTTGATCCCTTTATTTTGGAAGGTTAACGATCTGAAATGCCGCGCCCTATTTTGAATTTTTGTTTTCATGGTTTGGGAATGGAGTTTGAAGGATAGTTTGGGGTCGAAAGTGATGCCAAGGTATTTACACGCAGGGGATGGGCTAATTACGGTGTTTGATATGGTTATGCTAAATGGGGAATTGAGCGGTCTGTGGAAGGGTATGAATAGATAGGATTTATTGGGATTAATGGATATTCTCCATTTGGCAAACCAAAGAGATAGCGAATCTATTAGCCCTTGGAGAGTAGAGAGAGCTTTAGGAAGGGTGGGTTGGTGTGTTATAAGGGCAGTGTCATCGGCAAAGAGCAGAAAATATGCTGAGGGATTAAGGTACTGTGGGTTGGGGTTGTATATATCATGAACATAGACATTGTATAGGAGCGGAGATAATGGAGAGCCTTGGGGAACACCTTGTTGAGGAATAAAGGGCCGGGAGATGGTATTTTGGACGCGGACATTAAGGAGTCGATTGTTTAGGAAGTTATCAGTTAGATAAATTAGGTGTAATGGGATATTGAGGGAGTTGCACTTAAACAGCAAACCTCGATGCCAGACTGAGTCAAAGGCCTTTTTTATATCTAGGAATAGTATAGCTGTTTTTTTGTTTTCGAGGTGTGCTGTTTGGCAGTTGGAGGTTAGGATAGTGAGTGGGAGAGTGGTTGATCTATTTTGGAGGAATCCAAATTGATAGGGAGGAATATGTTGGGCGATATGAGCTAGGAGTTTATTGTTAAGGATGGATTCGAATATTTTTCCCAGAACTGGAAGCAGGGTAATTGGTCTATAGCTAGAGACTTCTAGCGCATCGCTATCGTGTTTTACTATACACGTAATTATACCCTGCTTCCATTCCTGGGGGATGGTTTGGGTTTGGTAAATGAAATTGAGGATTTTGATAATATATTTATGGATGTTTTCTGGAAGGGATTTGAGGATTGATCTAGGAATGTTATCATAACCAGGCGCGCTGTTTTTACCTTTATGTAGCACAGTAAAATACTCTTCCTCTTCTATGTCATCATCAGGGAGATAGGGATTATGGTTATTTATGAAGGATGCGTACCAGGAGTTTACGGTATTATAAAAATCGTCATTATATGTCATCGTCTGTTTCTCAGAAAAGTTTTCTTCGAAATACCCGGCAAATATGTCGGCCATTTCTTTGGAGTCACATGTCACTTCGGTTGTTGTCGGATGTCGTAGTTTCTGTAGTATGTCAGTCCTTCTGTATTTAGATAGCTTTTTAATTTGGTCCCAGTAGTTTTTGCCCTGTCGTCTGTTTATTTCTTCGCAAGCCAGTGAATGTCTTTATTTAGTGCATTAAATTTTTGTTTTAGAGTTTGTTCGTTCGTCTGTTGTTTGTCCCTGTATAGTTGTCTTTTATATTTAATCAGTCTAAGGATATATTTTGGGAGGGGATATTTATATGTGGGTTTTGTATACGTTGGAGTGTTCTTTTTAACTGAGTCAGAGAGTACTGTAAGGAATTCGGAAATAGTGGTGTTTGAAATGTTGTCGTAAATGGATATAAATTTAGTAATGTCTTCTGTCACTTGGTCTATGTCACAGTCCTTATGTCTGTACAAAGTTTTTGGGGGGGATTTGCTTGTAGGGAAAATATTATTGAGAGATGATCGGAGCATATGTCAGGGATTAGGCTGATGTCTGTAATTAGGTGTCGGATGCTGCTAGTGCATAATAGGACATCGGGAGTGGAAGATTGGTTTTCGGACATAATAAAGGTGGGATGAGTCTTAATTCGGACAAAGTTAGAGTTTGACATAAAAGAGGAAAGCTGTTTCGATTTCGTTTTGTTGATATTAAGATCGCCGATTATGATGACGTGGTCATACAAGGATGCTTTCGTTAAAATGGTTTGTTCAATATTGGAGAAGGGGTGGATATAAACTAGGAATAGGTGTAGGGTAAATTGTGGTAACTCAATGGTACAGTGAAGGCATTCGTTCAGAATGTTATTGATTTGGGGGGGGGGGGGGGGGGGTTAGCTTTGCCTAATTTAATTAACAATTGAGCCACCACGTTGATTATGAAATGGAGCGGATGCGGGAATTTGGATTGAGGACCAGTTTTGAAAGGTATAGGGTGTATTTGATTTAGTTTCCACCATCGTTGATACATGGATAGGATTGTTACAAAGGAAATGGGAGAGAAGGTGGGATTTATGATGTAATGAGTTGATGTTTGTATATATGAAATTCATGTTAACCATTTCTGACAACCTCTGTGGTACTGATGCGGACTCCCGTTAATGGCTCAACGGGGGGGATAATGCCAGGGTCTTTCATGTCGAACATTACTATGAACATCCTGTTGCCAGAAAAGCTATGTGAAATGCGTCGATGAAGCGTGATTTTAGTTTTTTTATTAGGTCCTGTCTGTCTATGTTGGATGGTCTGTTTATTTCAGTGGTGTAAGTGTCAATGATATAGTCATGGTGCGTGATTGGTGAGTGAATGCGGGATGATTTAGTGAGTTTTGTGTCCATGTCTGCAGATTTTTTGTTGGCGTTTTGTATCCTTACGTTGGGTATGCCCTGTATAGGTACGAGTGGTCTCTTGGGGCATTTTGTTGACCATGCTCCGTGGGACGTGTCTCTGCATGCCTTGCATTTGGGTAGTTGGAGTGAGCTGCAGGCATTTGTGGGGTGTGGTCCCATGCATTTCGCACATATTATGTCTTCTTTGCAATCGCTGGTGATGTGGTCAAATTTGTTGCATTTATTGCAGGGGATGGGGAGAGGTGCGGGTGGTTTGCTTTCCATTACGGGATAAACTTTGCACATAAATTTAAAGTGTTAGTGCAGTAATTTTGTGTATGCTTCGTGTGATCCTGTAATGATTCTAATCATGCTTGTTTTTCTGTCGTCCTGTTTCGCGACAATTCTTTTGCAATATTTGTGCGTTATTCCCATTCAGTTAAGATGCGCACTCACTGCCGAGTCGGTGATTTCTAACTCAACACTGCGTATAATACAGGAGTAGGATGGCGCGGGCGGGTTGCGCGTAGACTCAGAACGTGCGCTGGTGGATGTGGCGTTAAACGTGTGTATGATTTTTTCTCGTTGTAGCTGAGCGAGGTTCTCCTCTAATGTTATTTTATTTTCGTTTGATTTAATAATAAATCCATGTTTTGTTTTAAATATTTCTGTGTTAATACTGTAGTTGTGAGTGCACCATATTTGTACAAATTTCAATCTAGATATTTCTGTTGTGGTTGTAAAGGTGAATACGTTTTTGTATGTTTGTGTATGTGGGGTTTTTGTTGTCGTTGGTGTTGGTGATGGTAATGGTAATTGTGTGTGTGATGTATTTGTTATCTGTGTTGCTGATGTTGACGGTGTTGTTGCGTATTGTTGGGTACGCTGTACATTTTCAGGCATTCGTCGATTATAAACAAAAACGTGCAACATAGAGTTTCGAAGGAGTGTTTCCACTCCCAGACTAAGCATGAAGTAAAATTTCGAGTTTAGAAAAGCCCTGTGAAAATTTGTCGAGGGTCGCGCAGCGACCCGAGACAAATTTTCTGGGCTTTTCTAAACTCGAAATTTTACTTCATGCGCCACGCGTATAAAACACTAAAATATTGTGAAGTTAGAAATACACTGACATTGTTTTTTTTAATGAGTAATAATCGAAATATTTAAATAATGAAATTTTTACATTTTTCTTTATATATTTTCAAGTCAGGTCAATTAATATAATATGTCAAGTTAACTTATTTAGTAATTTAATTAACAAAAAAATAATAAAGTTGCTTGTATACATCAATGGCGCTTAATGGGTTAAACAAGTGTTTTCAACTCCCAGACTAAGCATGAAGTAAAATTTCGAGTTTAGAAAAGGCTTTTCTAAACTCGAAATTTTACTTTATGCGCCACGTGTATAAAACACTATAATATTGTCAAATTTATGTATATTCGAACTTCACCCAATATCTGTGTTTTATACGCGTGGCGCATGAAGTAAAATTTCGAGTTTAGAAAAGCCCAGAAAATTTGTCTCGGGTCGCTGCGCGACCCTCGACAAATTTTCACGGGGCTTTTCTAAACTCGAAATTTTACTTCATGCTTAGTCTGGGAGTGGAAAACACTCGTTTAAAGCTTCAAATTGAACTCTTTTAAAAATCAACGAATGTCAGAAAATTAACAGCTAAAATAATTAAGAAAAAGTAATGTGATTTTATTGTATAGCTGAGGCTGTTAGTTGTTGAAACTCGATAATATCACTTAAATAACACACTTAATATGTTTAGGTTTCAAAATAATGTTTATTGTACTACAACAATTGTTTCACCACACAGTGGCTTCATCAGGTAGATGAATGATCATTCTACCTGATGAAGCCACTGTGTGGTGAAACAATTGTTGTAGTACAATAAACATTATTTTGAAACCTAAACATATTAAGTGTGTTATTTAAGTGATAATGTGATTTTATAAAAATAATGACATTTTTCTTGTATAGTGTAAATCATTTCGGAAACAATTACTTTAATCAAGTGACTACGATATCTTTTGCCATTTTGACATCCGCAGTTGTTTCAATTCCATGGCATGTCATTATTTTTATAAAATCACATTATTTTTTCTTAATTATTTTAACTTAGAGAAACGTAAAGTGATAAACGTTAACACGAATGAATTCAGAATTTTTCCCTCTATATTTTGTTTCTAAAATAAATAGGGGAGCCAAAATTTGAACATTTCAAAATGTACATGGGATTTCCTATGTTGCGTCCGCCAAGTCAACACCCGGTAAATTTATTTTCGTATGCTAAAATATAAGTACAAATTCACATATCAGCGCTTATCAGAAAACATATTTAGTAACTATTAATCTATCACAAGATTAAAATAAAATAAGGATACATGTCTTGATTAATACTGGGAGTTTTTAAAATTGTATTTCAATATTTATTCAAAAATATATTGAAATGAGAATATTAAAATATTCGAAAAATTAAAATATGTTTTTGAATCAATATACGTATACATCAATTTTTAAAATTCGTATTATTGTTATTATTATTGTAAAATCTTCAAAATTTGCATATTCAACAAAATGTATCCAAATTGATTGACTCAATATAAAATAATAAAATTCTTAATGATGAAAAAATCCACTAAAATTGCCTTACAGGACGTGAATATATTTTAATGGTAATACTTATTTTATTATTTAAGAAATTATATCATTTTATTTTATTTAATATTGAGTCTTTATTTCGCCACATTTTTAAGCTTCTGGGCTGATTTCATAGCTAAAAATACAAACAAAACTATTTTAAAACATAAATAATTAACGTAAAATACTATAATACCTAGACACAACAATACAGTTATCCATATTACCTAGACTTATTTTTTTGTAATTTTGTTTGTTGTGAATTGAATACATTTTTCTTAACTTAATAGCAATTGGACTACTCATTTAATGAAAATATAAACACTGTAAAAATATTCAACACTATTTATTTAAACAAGTGAATTTTACTTTAACAAAAAACTTCAAAATAAGTTTTCATATTTATCTAACGAAGGTTTCCACCCCTTGATTAAGGATGAAGTAAAATTTTGAGTTTAGATCAGCCTGAAAATTTGGATTTGCCGGGCGGAGCGAAGCGACCCCGGCAAATCCAAATTTTCTGACTTTCCTAAACTCGAAATATTTACTTCGTGCGCCAGGCATGCAAAACGCTGATTTATTCTGAAGTTGTTCACCTTCTAAACTTTGTTTTAACGTTAGAAAAAAATAATAGATAGACCGGGAGTTAAATTACAGTTCTTCAACAGAGTGCATAACATCAATGAAAAGCAATATTTTAATAGAATTCTAAGAAATTGAGTAAACAGAACAAGATTGTGAAGCAAACCAGGTGCTTTTATTTGTTATCCTTATCACGAGGGGTGATCAAAAAGTAAGGTTACAAAGCCTGCAATGAAACGTGCACATTTTGTAACCTTACTTTTTAATCACCCCTCGTGTATTCAAAGTTTCACCACGTGATAAGTGAGAATGTTATTTCAGAAATTGTAATGACATTTTACAACATAAAATATTGGCATTGGCTACGGCGTAGTTCTTTGCCTTGATGTGTAGATGTCGACGCTTTAGTAGACTGTAACTGCATCGTGACGATTTTTGTGCCCGGCCTTGCCATTCTGTTCATTCCTTATTCAATGATATTTGTAATATATACTATCATATAAAATTCTATTTAGTAAAATGTGCATTAACTCAAATTTAAATAATGTATTATAATAAATAGTGGAGTTTCAAAAATTAATTTAATTAGAAAATAAGTTATACTGATTGTATTTACATATAAAATATGGTGATTCATTTAGGTTTGACCAGGCTTTAATTATCTATGCCGAAGGTTGTGAAAATTTCACACAGCGCGCAGCGTGTCGAAATATTTTGTGGGGCGCAGCAAATTTCCATTTGCATTATTTGAGACGTGTGGGTCACGATTTCACCGAAACGAAGACACACTCCGGCTTGTGCATACGTTCTTGTGTCGAGGAGGAGAGAAAGTTTTTTTCCCTCTTCGTATTTTCGTGAATGAGCTCAGAAATTATGTTGACCACCTACGAAATATTAACACCCGACGAGTCATGCAGAAATTCCAAGTTCACGCAATCGAAACATTGGCACACTGGGAAAAATTAGAATTACGAGTTTGAAGGATTATGTAAGGAAATGTTTGTAAAGACTAGTTAGTCATAAAATGTTTTGAGGATGTTCTAAAAAGGAATAAATAAGAGGATCAAGGTTATCAATGATAAATTAGATGATTCATTTTTTATTTACATTAATAAGCTCTGTTTATTTATTTATTATTTACATTAATAAGCTCTGTTCACCAAAGATGCATTTATGAACAGATATAAAAGTGGAATGAAACTTTAAGATGACTCAATTTCTTACTTTTCTTGAAAGTATTAAATTGTAATTTATATCTTAATTCTTGGAAATGAAATAAAAGTTAACACACTAGGAAACATTCTAATTACGAAAAATTAAAATTACGAGTTTGAAGTTATGAGTTAATTGCTTACGATTCATCAAATGTCGAGAATAAGAATAATTTGACCTAATGTTGCATTGTGCATATAAATTATGCATAGAACAGAAAATCTGTCGTGTAACTCAAATATTCATTGTATAATTCAATATCTGACGGGGTATTAGCTCGAGAAGTAGTTGATTCAATGAATATTTGGAGACTTGTCTCAATGAGAATACATTTTTGCAGAAAGTCGATATTAATTTTAATTCGTTTTTATATTTTGAAAATGTTGAAGTATTAAATTATAATTTATATTCTGAGTCTTGATATTAAATATTAATTCTTAACTTCTTTAAATTCTGAAATATTAGATAGTAGTTTAAATAATTAATTAGTTTTCAATTCTTCATATTTCCAAGAATTGAATCGAAAATTAGTTCGTATCTCTTGAATTCTTCAATTCTCAAAGTATTTCTTCTTTAACTATAAAAATGATTGATGATTTCGATAGCTAACGCCATCTAATGCTTCATAGTGGCATCGTCAGTGACACGAATGCACAATGAGAAAATAAAAATGATCGTAGCACGTCTCAGGCAACTGAAAGTATAAATATTGAACTAAACAAGTATTTTACTTTACACAACTACCGTCTGTTCAATAAAATAAAACCTCTAGAGTGCCATGGAAAACATTGTAGGTTGGCAACTCTGAAATTATACATTATAATTATTATGTCTGACGTTTTATATGTCAATTCCTAAAGCGTGTAGCCAACCTAAATTTTAAAAAAGATAAAATCATGGCACTCTAGAGGTTTTCTTTTATTGAACATACTATATTTCATCTTTTTCTTGTTTAATGACCTTGGCAACTTGGCCCTTTCAATTCCAACTATTTAATTTTGTCACTAATTGCTTAATATAGTTATGTGGAGTATTTAATCACAATGAAACACTTTTTATATCTTTCGTCATTTTTATTTTTATTCATAAGATGATTGATAATAAGTACATTTAACGAACAAAAATAAAAGTGAAGTAAGGAATAACAAGTTTTTCATTGTACTTAATTTAGATTACATATTTTTGTAATTCTTCCTGTTGAAACGTAACGATCATTTTCTCGTAAACGCTCTGTTGTACAGAAACGAGGAGAAGAGACAGGTAGTTTCTGGTTTTGCTTTCTTTACACACTTATCCCCTTCCACGTTCGTCTCACTCTCTCGCGCACATACTCAGGTGTTCTCTTCAGAGAGGTGTTCATTTAATTCCCGACGTCTTAGAAATCGGATAATGGGTGTATTTTACAAAATAAAAAAAGCGCGCAGTTGTGTAACGAAAATAAATTAGCGGAAAGTTCGAAAGAAGAAAAAACGGTTTTAAATACAGTAGAGCTCCGCTAATCAGAACTACAATAATTCGGATTCTCCAGTAATCTAAACGAAATTGAAATTGAAACTAAGATTTCCTTGATGGTTAAAAATCATCATGGCGCCAAAGAGACTACAAAAAACATTAACTCTAGCGTATTTGTTTACTTTTAAAAAGGTTTTAATTGATCCGGATTAGCGGAGCTTTAATGTAATTGGTTTAAATAGGAAAATATTTTGTGGTCGCTATCACAGAAGGCTAAAAAATGTAAATGATGAAGATGTATATAAATCAGGAAGAAGATTAAGTCCACTGTTCAGATCAATTATTTTATTTTTTTCTTTACTTCTCTTACAGCTAAATTTTCTACTCCCCTTGTAGAAAATTTAGCTGAAAGAGAAGTAAAGGAAAAGTTAGAGTAATTGATGTTAACAGTAGACTTAATCTTCTTCCTGATTTATACACATCTTCATCGCACAAGTGGTTACTTATATTTGTGCGATGATTTTTCTAAGGGTGAAAACAAAGTAGAGCGTTGATCCTCGCTTAGGAAAAATCACTAGCGATAGCGAGCTTTAATGTGGTATGAAACAAGAAAAAAACTAGTGGTTTGGACGTACATTATTTGTGGAAAATTTTAAAAGCGAGCGCGAGCATTTACTTAAATATGGAATTATATGTGTTCTAGATACATTTACGATCGACAGAGAGCTGACAAATTGAACCGGGTATGCGCTATTGTCAAAAAATTGCTTGATTTTACAGACGCATCACTCTCGTATAAACTAGCGAGCGGTAGCGAACTTTAACAAGACCATGGCTATAAAACAATCCTGAACAATCTCGCGAGCGGTAACGAGCTTTACTATGGTTTTAGAGCAGTGTTTCCCAACCGTTTTATGACCACGCCTCACCTTAGAAATTCGAATGCCTCCGATCAATCGAATACCTTATAATCAGGAGCAAAACAATAGAAACCCCTGACAAAATCAAGCGGCCTGTTTTTCATGAAAAATTGTTTTGTAACTATGCCTCTCTAACTTGAATTCCTTTACTGATGTTTTATAAATGTTTTTTGAGAACAAAAAGACACATTTACAAAATGTAAATTCTAGGGGTTTGCATTTTTTGTTCCAAATTGTACCTAATTTTTTTTACTGGGCATGTGAAGACAATTACTTTAGGTAACAATGAATTGTAAAATGTATAATGCATAAATTAGGACTGCGACTTTATCCTTGTATTTATTTCACATTTTTGACTACACTTTTGGCAATAATAAAGGATTAATTAGCTGTTTTTAAATGTATAATAAATCACTGTTTTATCTGTTATTCGAATTTCTATAGTGGTAAGTTTGAAAATTTTGATTTCTTAAATTCATTTCTCTTTTGGCACTTGGTAAAGCATATTACAAAGTCTGTTTGTTAGTTCAAAAGGAGGTAGTTATCTTAGAAATTGAACATAGATTGTATTAGTACCTATTAATTGATTGATGAGGCACTACCTCATCCAAGAACTGTGCCTTGAGGAACACCTTATTATTTCTCCTTTTTAGTAAAATATAGAAACAATTGTTTGTTTGTGAGGGCGTTAGTGTACCGTAACCGGAATTTCTGTGTGAACGCGTTGCAGACAATCAATTAATAGGTACTTCTACAATGGTCCAAGCACTGTGCCTTGAGGAACACCTTATTATTAGCTTCTATAGTAAAATTTCAAATCAGTTGTTTGTTTGTGAGTGTGTTAGTGGTACCGTAACCGGAATTTCTGTGTGAACGCGTTGCAGTCGTTATTAGGAAAGGTAGGAAAGAGGTAGGAAGGTGGGTAGGTAGAGAAGTAGAGGTAGAGAGCGTGTTTGGCTTGTGGATACAGTGGAGGCCAACCGCGTTCAGACCGCCGAACGACGACCGCAGAACGCGCACAAAACCACCGCACGAAGAATGCCACTGACGAGATCTAACTGTAACCATCACTATCCCATGTAGTAAACAGTAAATTTTACAAATTAAAAAAGAAACAACCCGTGTGTAAATGTTATGTGATTTCAACAACATGATACCAAACTCGCGATTAGTGCTAGTGCTAGTGGTAGTGTCTTCTGTGTACTCAAGTGTCAACGTAGACGAAGAGTGTTTATCTGTTTCTAATGGGAATTGCACGCAGCGAACGAGGATTCAAAATCAAAATGGTAATTTTACATTCTTATCAGCGCACATCGTTTGCTTTTTATATTTTTATTTTCTGTGTTGATCTTTCCTCTCTCTCTGTCTTGAGCTCTTGAGATGGGATTTGATTTGGTTTCTACCTGAGGCGAGTAGAGATGATAATAATAGGTCAGTTTCGCGTTAGATTCTACTTTACCTAAAAGGAATGTTGCTAGTTTGATACACACACACACACACACACACACGCGTTAACATTCACACATGCTCACACGTAAACATGCGAACTGATTTCGAATTGTGTTTTCTATTAATTCCGTCTCGTGATCTCGATTTGATTTCTACGATTTTAAATGCAAAAAATGCACAGACTTAAAGAAAACTATATCATCACAGTAGAAGTACTAAGTACAAGTACTCTAGTATAAGAGTATTACACAAAATGTATTCAAGTATAAAATGTACTCGAGTACTAAATCCAAGTACTATACACAAAATGACTCGAGTACTAAATACAAGTACTCTACACAATATGTACTCAAGTACTAAGTACATGTACTCTACATAAAATGTATTCGAGTACTAAGTACAACTACTCTACACAAAATGTACCTAAGCACTTAGTACAAGTACATACACACAGAATGTACTTGAGTCTTTAGTTCAAGTACTCTATGCATAATATACTACAGTATTAAGTACAAGTACTCTACACAAAATGTACTTAAGTACTAAGTACATGTACCTACAAACATAATGAACTTGTGTTCTAAGCATTAGTACTCAATGCATAATATATTACAGTATTAAGTATAAGTACTCTATAAACCTTGTAATTGTGAAATATATGGGAATTTTTTTTAAGTATACATATCTCGATGCATTCACTATACATTTTAGGGCAGTCGTTGATTTTGAAATACCTTCAGTTTGAAGCTTCTTACGAATGTTTCCATATCCTGATTAAGCATGAAGTAAAATTTCGAGTTTAGAAAAGCCTTTAGTGTTTTATACGCGTGGCGCATGAAGTAACATTTCGAGTTTAGAAAAGCCGGAAAAGCTTCGCTTCGCTCGCGCGCCCCGACAAATCCAAATTTTCAGGCTTTTCTAAACTCGAAATTTTACTTCACGCGCCACGCATATAAAACACTAAAGCATTGTTAAATTCAGAATATCCAAGTACTCTACATAAATGTAGATACATGAGTACTAGCACACAAAATGCACTTGAGTACTAAGTGTAAGTACTCTATGAATAATATACTACAGTATTAAGTACAAGTACTTTACGCAAAATATACTCATGAGCTAAGTACAAGTACTCTACACAAAATAAACTCAAGTACTAAGTACGAGTACTCTACACAAAATGTAATCAAGTAGCTTTAAATTTAAAATTAGATTGACACTACTGACCATTAACACATAGTTTACCATAACCTCAAATTTATTCCAACATTCAATTTGCATTTTGGGCAACCGCACAAAAAAAGTGCCTCCTACTCTAAATCATAATTTAAATGATCGCACGGTACTTTATTTTTATTTGTTAATAATAATATATTTACAGATTTATGTTTCGCGTGTGTCGCCTGTTGATGTCTCCTCAGATTATCTCGATTTTCCAGTACACTAGAGTTTTAGTTTCCACCGCTCTAAATTATTTGAAATCATTCGAAACTTTCAATACATCTTCTAAATAACAGACTATCCGACACCTGAACATTTATAAGAATTCATAAAACATTTGTAATTAGCACACGGCAAGTGTAATTACTGTAATAACAAAACCAAAAAAAAAACTAATTGTACGTGTTCTGAAATTTTGTGCAGCAGCGTATTGTTTCTGCGTACTCAATTAAACAATAACGATTCTCTTTGGTCTAGTTTTCCTGAGCAGGCTTTGCGCAAGAGTGCTAATGGTTAGTGTCATTTGCATAATTCCACAAAATCCGTAGGAATCACAATTAAGGCTGTACAAACCCGATTGTTCTGTTTCTTTTTTGCATTGTTAATGAAACGAAGGAAAAAGTACTTTACTTGCAATAAGTAGGTTAATGATAAACAATCATATCAAAAAGGAAATACTAAATGAGTGATAGTGTAAGTATACTTAAGTTCTCAAAATTATGTTGTAAAATGTCACGTTTAAAAAATAACATAGGTATAATATATAAAATTACGAAAAAGTTTGTATAAACTTCAAACAATAAGTCTTAATTAATAAAAAAAATAACATAGGAATACATTTTTTTATGAACATTTAAACTTTACTTAAAGTTTTTAGAAAAAAGTTGCCGAATGATAAAGTTGTGTACAATTTTCATTTTGCTTATGCTTATAGTTACTGTAATTAGTATTCAATAAAGCGAAACATGGGATGAAATTACCGAAGCAGAAGAAGAAAAATGGCTCGATCTAATTAGGCGCTTAATTATTGCACGTTAAGCAATATCCTCTCTCTCCCTGTGAATCTCAGCGTGAGTCTGACTTTTCTCAATTTCGAACTAAAATCCAGGTTAATCTGAAGGAGGTGTGTCATATGTAAACGAACAACAACTCAAATATTCTCATATACAAATAAAACAATTAAATCTTGAAAACTCACTAAATCCTCTTCAAATTGTTGGACAAAAACGCTTCTTCTTCTTGTCTTGGTTAAGCCTAATTCAAGACAAGAAGAAGCTTTTTACTCGTTAGGATTTTATCTTAAAAACTAACGAAATTTTTTTGAAATTGTTGCATACAGATTTGTTTTAAAGGCATGATAAATGTTTTTAAAAGAAGCATTGTTTAATGCATTTGATGTTATGGTTAATTGACATTAATTTAAACCTTTGCTATTGGACCATTGGATAGTCATGTGGTAGTGTGTAAGGCCTTCAAGTTTGTTAAAAAAAAATAATTTTGTAATTTATTGGGCATAACTTATGTGTAAATAACTGAATATCTTACATTTGTAAAAAAGGTGAATTCCATAAATAAAGTTTAATAATAATAAATAATAATTTTTATGAATACATACGCTTCGACAATTTAAAACTTTAAGGTTGCGGTTTACTAGAGTGAGACAGACTCTGCCCAGCCATTTGCTAGAGTGAGATAGACCTATATTTCTATTTCTAGCATAAAAAGGTAAATGTAATATATCATGGACATTTTTTTAAATGAATGTTTAGCTAATTGAATGCAGAATGCACGGACACCCGTGGACATTAAAAATAAATTGACTTTTAAAATTAAGTTTGAAATATCCTGTCGAATGCAAAACCTGCTACATTTCTCGGTTGCAAAAGCTGTAATATTTTTTCAGTTGCAAAACCTGCCAACTTTTTACTTGGTTTTACATATTTTTTTTGTACATATTCGATACAACACTCATTCAAAACTATTCTAAGTTATTTAAAAGACACTGCAAAATTTAGTTTATCATATGGACGACTCTATGGTAAATTTACTTATATTTATCAAATACATTTTATCTCCAGCAAATTGTATGAACAGCCAAGGAGGACTTTTTAAATTATAATTTTTGTAATATTTAATATTCACTAAAATCCTACAGAAGTTAACATAATTCTTTCTACAATCAGAACCAACTAAAAAATATTGATTAAATAACTGTAAATGTTTACTTCATGCATTAGGCTTAGTATGATTTTAACAACGATTATAATAATTACCGTACTCTTGATCGAAAAGTGTTCGTTTTATTTTGCAAATTTTTATTGAATTTAATAATAATCCGTCTATTTGTAATCTGAAAGACTTTTTAATATTTTTTACCTCTACGCAGTACAAGTTTTTGTTGCCTAAAACGGACTTTATAAATGAATCATTTTCAGGATTTTTTTACAAAAAAACGAAATATCTTAGTTGTTTTAAATTGGTGACATTAAAATCCCCTAAGTTTTAGGATAATTTTGATGTATCATGTAATATTGTCCCACAATCAGAACATGGTGCTGGAACTAGTGACTACCAAAAACGTCGGATTTTACCCATAATAAATCGCAATCTTAATCGATTTTGACCAAAAACTTTAACCTTCGTTAAAGCCTTATTCTATAGCCATTATTTTTTTGTTTCGTGAAAATATCACGCATTTGAAAAAAAATACGATTAATTTATTAATTCACCGGGTAAAGTTACCGAGTCTACAATATTAAGCTACCTTAAGTCAAAATTTAAGGCTTAATTTGAGCTTCATAAAAAATTGTAGCGTACATTAAGTTAAAGTATTATTCTTTAGTCGACGTTTTCTTTTTGTTTCGTAAAAATATCACGTTTCTGAAAAAAAGTTACAATTAATTCATTTACCGGATAAAATTAACAAGTCTACAATAATACACGACTTTGACTTAAAATTGAAGACCTAATTTAAGCTTGAATTTAATGAAGCCGTACATTACATTAAAGTCTTATTCTTTAGCTGTCATTTTCTTTTTGTTTCGTGAAAATATCCCGTTTTTGAAAAAAAGGTTACGATTAATTCATTCACCGGATAAAATTAACGAGTGTACAATATTAACCGAATTTTGCCTTAAAACTCAAGACCTAATTTAAGCTTAAAAACAATTGAAACGCACATTATATTGAAGACTTATTTTTCAGCCGTCGTTTCCTTTTTGTTTCGTGAAAATATTACGTTTTTGAAAAAAGTTACGAATAATTGATTTACCGGCTAAAATTAAGGAGTCTGCAATATTAACAGAACTTTGATTGAAAACTCAAAACCTAATTTAAGCTTGAAAACAATTGAAACGTACATTATATGTAAGTCTTATTTTTCAGCCGTCGTTTCCTTTTTGTTTCGTAAAAATATCACGTTTTCGAAAAAAGTTACGATTAATTCATTCACCGGATAAAATTAACCAGTCAACAATATTAACCGAATTTGACTTAAAACTAAAGACCTAATTTAAGCTTAAAAGCAGTTGAAGCGTACATTATATTAACCCATTAAGCGCCAATGATGCATACACGCAACATTATTATTTTTCTGTTAATTAAATTACTAATTAAGAAATACGAAATATTTAAATAACAAAATATTTACTTTTTTCTTCATACATTTTCAAGTCAGGTCAAATAATATAACATATCAAATTAATGTTATATTATTTGACCTGACTTGAAAATGTATGAAGAAAAAGGTAAATATTTTGTTATTTAAATATTTCGTTTATTACTCATTAAAAAACAAAATGTCGGTGTATTTCTAACTACACAACATTTCAGTGTTTGCGTGGCGCATGAAGTAAAATTTCGAGTTTAGAAAAGCCCCGTGAAAATTTGTCTCGGGTCGCTGCGCGACCCTCGACAAATTTTCTACACGGGGCTTTTCTAAACTCGAAATTTTACTTCATGCTTAGTCTGGGAGTGGAAACACACGTTCTAAACTTTATATTACACGTTTTTATATAAAAACTACAAATGCCTGAAAGATGATAGCGTATACATTATGTATATTTAAAAAAAAGTTCACAGTATGTAATACAATAAGTAATTAATAGAAATCATAAAAAAAGTGCAGAATTGAAACCAAATTCAACTTTTAGAGTTAACTCTATCACTGCTCGGCCGTTAACGGGTTAGTATATTATTCTTCAGATGTCGTTTCTTTATTGTTTCGACAGAAAGAAAAAAAAAGGTACGATTAATTTATACGCAGGATAAAATTAATGACTACCATATTCAATATTGACCGACTTTGAGTTAAAATTCAAGGCTTGATTTATGTTTGAAAGTAAGTGAAGCGCACACTAAGTGTATTTCTAAATTTACAATATTTCAGTGTTTTATACGCGTGGCGCATGAAGTAAAATTTCGAGTTTAGAAAAGCCCCGTGAAAATTTGTCTCGGGTCGCTGCGACAAATTTTCTACGCGGGGCTTTTCTAAACTCGAAATTTTACTTCATGCTTAGTCTGGGAGTGGAAACACACGTTCTAAACTTTATATATTATAAAATCGACGAATGCCTGAAAGTTTACAGCGTATAAATTATGTATATTTAAAAGAAAATTCACAGTATGTAATACAATAAGTCATTCATAGATATCATAAAAAAGTGCAGAATTGGATCTAAATTCAACTTTTAGAGTTAAAGGCTCGGCCTTTAATGGGTTAACGTATTATTCTTCAGACGTCGTTTCTTTTTTGTTTCGACAAAAAATACAAAAAAGTTAAGATTAATTCATTCGCAGGATAAAATTAATGACTACAACATTCAATATTGACCGACTTTGACTTAAAATTCAAGGCTCGATTTAAGTTCGAAAGTAATTGAAGCGCACACTAAGTGTATTTCTAACTTCACAATATTTCAGTGTTTTATGAAGTAAAATTTCGAGTGAGTAAAAGCCCCGTGAAAATTTGTCGAGGGTCGCTGCGCGACCAGCGACAAATTTTCTACGCGGGGCTTTTCTAAACACCGATGTGAAGATAGCCACGGATTTTCCAGCCACGGATTTTGGCGCCTCCACCATCACACGAATTATGAAACAGATTCCCCAGAATTTCAAAACTTCATAACTCCCAAACCACATATTTTATTTTCAAAATTTCTTCAATAATTGATTAAGCAATATACATAGAGCGAGTATAAATAACCAGAATGTTGTAACTTTTAATTGTTCTTTATTAAAACAATATATTGCCGTATGTCACCTTTCATACCAAATATTAAAAAAATCATATTTCTAAAAACTCCTATTTTATTTTCCAAATTTCTTCACTTATTGTTTAAACAATATATCTAGACTGAGCATAGATGGTCAAAATGTTGTCACTCTTATTTGTTAATTATTTAAATAATATACTGCTGTCCCGCGTATAGCACCGTTCATACCAAATATTAAAAAAATAATATCTCTTTAAACTCCTATTTTATTTTACAA
Organism: Philonthus cognatus; assembly: GCA_932526585.2. Classification (NCBI taxonomy): domain Eukaryota; kingdom Metazoa; phylum Arthropoda; class Insecta; order Coleoptera; family Staphylinidae; genus Philonthus; species Philonthus cognatus. The sequence goes on from OW052243.1 coordinate 17,550,636, forward strand.
ATTTCTTCACTAATTGTTTAAACAATATATCTAGACTAAGCATAGATGGTAAAAATGTTGTCACTCTTATTTGTTAATTATTTAAATAATATATTGCTGTCCCGCGTATAGCACCGTTCATACCAAATATTAAAAAAATCATATCTCGTAAAACTCCTATTTTATTTTACAAATTTCTTTACAAATTTTTAAAAAAATACATCTAGAACGAGCAAAGATGGTCAAAATGTTGTCACTCTCATTTGTCAATTATTTAAATAATATATTGCTGTCCCGCGCATAGCACCGTTCATACCAAATATTAAAAAAATCATATCTCTTAAAACACCTATTTTATTTTACAAATGTCTTTACAAATTGTTTAAACAATACATCTAGAACGAGTAAAGATGGTCAAAATGTTGTCACTCTCATTTGGTAATTATTTAAATAATATATTGCTGTCCCGCGTATAGCACCGTTCATCCCAAATATTAAAAAAATCATATCTCCTAAAACTCCTATTTTATTTTACAAATTTCTTTACTAATTGTTTAAAAAATACATCTAAAACGAGCAAAGATGGTCAAAATGTTGTCACTCTCATTTGTCAATTATTTAAATAATATATTGCTGTCCCGCACATAGCACCGTTCATACCAAATATTAAAAAAATCAAATCTCTTAAAACTCCTATTTTATTTTACAAATTTCTTTACAAATTGTTTAAACAATACATCTATAATGAGTAAAGATGGTCAAAATGTTGTCACTCTCATTTGGTAATTATTTAAATAATATATTGCTGTCCCGCGTATAGCACCGGTCATCCCAAATATTAAAAAAATCATATCTAATAAAACTCCTATTTCATTTTACAAATTTCTTCACTAATTGCTTAAACAATATATCTAGACTAAGCATAGATGGTCAAAATGTTGTCACTCTTATTTGTTAATTATTTAAATAATATATTGCTGTCCCGCGTATAGCACCGTTCATACCAAATATTAAAAAAATCATATTTCGTACAACTCCTATATAATTTTACAAATTTCTTTACTAATTGTTTAAACAATATATCTAGAATGAGCAAAGATGGTCAAAATGTTGTCACTCTTATTTGTTAATTATTTAAATAATATATTGCTGTCTTGCGTATAGCACCGTTCTTACCAAATATTAAAAAATCATATCTCCTAAAACTCCTACTTTATTTTACAAATTTCTTTACTAATTGTTTAAACAATACATCTAGAACGAGCAAAGATGGTCAAACGGTCCTATACGCGAGACAGCAATATATTATTTAAATAATTAACAAATAAGAGTGACAACATTTTTACCATCTTTGCTCGTTCTAGATATATTGTTTAAACAATTAGTGAAGAAATTTGTAAAATAAAATAGGAGTTTTAGGAGATATTATTTTTTTAATATTTGGTATGAACGGTGCTATACGCGGGACAGCAATATATTATTTAAATAATTAACAAATGAGAGTGACAACATTTTGAACATCTTTGCTTGTTCTAGATATATTGTTTAAATAATTAGTGAAGAAATTTGTAAAATAAAATAGGAGTTTTAAGAGATATGATTTTTTTAATATTTGGTATGAACGGTGCTATACGCGGGGCAGCAATATATTATTTAAATAATTAACAAATAAGAGTGACAACATTTTGACCATCTATGCTCGGTCTAGATATATTGTTTAAACAATTAGTGAAGACATTTGTAAAATAAAATAGGAGCTTTTAGAGATATGATTTTTTTAATATTTGGTATGAAAGGTGACATACGCGGGACAGCAATATATTGTTTAAATAAAGAACAATTAAGAGTTACAACATTCTGGTTATTTATACTCGCTCTATGTATATTGTCTAATCAATTATTGAAGAAATTTTGAAAATAAAGTATGTGGTTTGGGAGTTATGAAATTTTGAAAATCTGTGGAATCTGTTTCATAATTCGTGTGTTGGTGGAGGCGCCAAAATCCGTGGCTATCTTCACATCGGTTTTCTAAACTCGAAATTTTACTTCATGCTTAGTCTGGGAGTGGAAACACGTTTTAAACTTCATATTGCACGTTTTTATATAAAGTCGAAGAATGCCTGTTTACACCGTATACATTATGTATATTTTAAAGAAAATTTACAGTATGTAATAAAATAAGTCATTTGTAGAAATTATAAAAAGTGCAGAATTGGATCTAAATTCAATTTTTAAAATCTCATTCTTCAGCCGCCGTTTATTTTTTGTTTTGTGTAAATATCACGTTTATACGTCAGCGACGACTCGCAGCCTAACTTCACACAAAATGTGAGGTTGGGATCGCGCTTTATAAGTACAAGGAATTGCACAACAAAGTCACCTTTCAATAACGGGTACATATTACCTTGGGTCTTTGGCCTGCCCTGAAGTTAGGCTGCGAGCCGCTGCTGACTGACGTCTATAATATTAACCGACTTTGACTTAAAATTCAAGACTCAATTTTAGCTTGAAAACATTTGAAGTGCATACCACAATCAAGTCTTATTCTTAACCGTCGTTTCAGCCGTCGCTTCCTTTTTTTTCGTAAAAATATTACGTTTTTGAAATAAGTTACGATTAATTCATTCACCGTATAAAATTAACTATTCTACAATATTAACTGACTTTGAATTAAAATTCTAGACCTAAGTTAGGCTTGAAAAGAATTGAAGCATGCATTATATTAAAGTCTTATTCTTCGGCCGTCGTTACCTTTCTGTTTTATGAAAATATCATGTTTTTGAAAAAGTTACGATTCATTCGTTCACCTGATAAAATTCACTAGTCTACAAAATATTCAACTTAGACTCAAAATTCAAGGCCTAATTGAAGCTTGAAAACAATTGATGCTTACATTATATTAAAGCCTTATCTTTAAGCCATCGTTTCCTTTTTGTTGCGGGAAAATATCACGTTTCTAAAAGAATTACATTTTTCTTTTTTTGCCGTCAAGTTGACGATGGGTTCATAAGAGACAACAGTTGGAGTTTTACTGCCAAATGTTGGGGAATTCTCTGATGAGCGGATTGTTTAGGATTTCTACAATCGTATAAAATAGACCGACCGGAGCACGATTCATTAGATACCAACATACATCACAACCAAATCCAAACATGTTGAATGTTAAACATTTTGATGAACGGGCCCAATATAAATTGGGTTTTTAGTTTTAGCGGCGGAATTAATTTAAAAAATAAAATGGAGACGGAAACTTTATTGTAGAAATTTGTATGTACACTTCTGTGCAATAAAATTAAGTACACAAAATATGTTATAGTTTAAAGCGGACATGATGAGTTCCCTAGTTACGTAAATATGTCAATTGACTTAATGTCAAAATGCCGCATCATTTAGACAACAATTCAAAAATTTGAATTCTAACTGAACTAGAAGACGATGTTTCTATTAGACAAATTGCTCGATTGGTGAACATCAGTAAAGGCACTGTTTTCAGAGTTAAGAAACGTTGGGAGCAGAAAAGAAGTGTTATGGTGTATAATAGAACACCATAACACTTCTTTTCTGCTCCCAACGTTTCTTAACTCTGAAAACAGTGCCTTTACTGATGAAACTGCTGCTAGGCAATTAAAACAGACACGAATTATACAGCTAGAATATTATAAAAAAATGTTAAAAGACTTGTGATTAATTTTATTGCACAGAAGTGTAATTTATTTTTTTAAAACGCACATATATATTAAAAAAAAGAATTTAAAAAAATAAATTACATACAAATTTCTACAGTAAAGTCTCCGTCTCCATTTTGATTTATAAATTAATTCCGCCACTAAAACCAAAAACCAATTAATATTATATTTAAAAAAACGTTACAAGTAATTCGTTCATCGGATAAAATGATCGAGTTTAAAAAATTGTACGACTTTGACTTAAAATTTGAGCTTCAATTTAAGTTTTGAAACAAATAGAAGGCAGATTAAGTGAAAACATCATTTATTTACCTTCATTTCCTTATTTTTTTTTTTTTATTTCAACGGCTTGCCATTTACATTAAAAATACAATATACAAAAAAACAAATATGTACAAACACTAAACTTAAAACTAAGCAAGAAAAAATACAAATCTTTTAAGAGGCGCTTTAATAATGAAAAAGACCCATTAAAAAAGTCAAAATTTAAAATATTTGCGTGACGCAAAACGCGAACAGAAGCGGAATATTTCGAATAATCCGTGTGCCTGTAGACTTTTCATGCAAAATGAGTTGTAATTATATTAAAAATTATTATAATTTTTAATATAATTACAACTCATGACGTAGCCAGGATTTTTATTTACAATGAAAGAGAAGAAAAATGAAATATACCAAACTTAATTTAAACAAATGGCATTTAATAATATTTATTCTATTTTCAAGAAATGTAATTAATGTCATTAATAAGTACAATTAAAAATATGAAAATAGGTTAAAATTAAAATTATTTTATGGCATTTAATAATATTTTATATTAGTTTCAAACATAGGTTTCCACTCCCAGACTAAGCATGAAGTAAAATTTCGAGTTTAGAAAAGCCCCGCGTAGAAAATTTGTCGAGGGTCGCGCAGCGACCCGAGACAAATTTTCACGGGGCTTTTCTAAACTCGAAATTTTACTTCATGCGCCACGCGTATAAAACACTTATTTAGTGTGTAATTAAAAATATAAATCACCGTTTTATCGGTTAATCGGTTTTCCGGTTTACCAGTATTACAATTCCGAAGTGTATATACAGTGCGTTTTATTTAAGTATGGCCATAGGGATTTACATGGTAAAAATTGTACTCCATGTTAACCTTTGTTGTCGTCCAAATTTAAAACAATTTATTGTTTTTATTAATAAATCATCCACTTTTCTACGATATGTTCGTTTTTTTTTTGTTTATTTGGCATAGGGTCTAGCCATTCAGTCACTAATGATGATTGTAATAATTAATTTAACATATATTTGGACGTCACAACACATTCACACTACACCCAGGGACACAACGAGAAATTATTTTTAAATAACAACTCCCCGTGCACGAGAATCGAACCCGGTCTGTGGCTCGCTGAGCGATATACCGTCCGGTGACGTTACCGCTCGGCCACCACCTGCCCGAAATGTTCGTTGTTAGAATTCTTTATTTTAGCTTTCAAGTTTAGCAAAACAAATACTTACATTATGACATGTTTGCCAAGTTGATTTTTTGGCTGAATTATTTGTATTATTAATTTCAATTTTGAAAGCAAAAATAAAGAAATCTAACATGTTCATGTCCTTCTAGTATTGTACATTTCGTAGAAAAAATGTTGACTTATCAATAAAATCTTTTTTTTTAAATTTGTACGACAACAAAAGTTAACTTGGGGTAAATTTTTTACCATCTAAATCCCTATAGCCATACTTAAATAAAACGCACGGTATATACACTTCGGGATTGTAATACTGGTAAACCGGAAAACCGATTTACCGATAAAACGGTGATTTATATTTTTAATTACACACTAAATAAGTGTTTTATACGCGTGGCGCATGAAGTAAAATTTCGAGTTTAGAAAAGCCCCGTGAAAATTTGTCTCGGGTCGCTGCGCGACCCTCGACAAATTTTCTACGCGGGGCTTTTCTAAACTCGAAATTTTACTTCATGCTTAGTCTGGGAGTGGAAACCTATGTTTAAAACTATTACAAAATCGTATTAAATGCCATAAAATAATTTTAATTTTAACTTATTTTTATATTATTATGTAAATCCCTATGGCCATACTTAAATAAAACGCACTGTATATACACTTCGGAATTGTAATACTGGTAAACCGGAAAACCGATTTACCGATAAAACGGTGATTTATATTTTTAATTACACACTAAATCAGTGTTTTATACGCGTGGCGCATGAAGTAAAATTTCGAGTTTAGAAAAGCCCCGTGAAAATTTGTCTCGGGTCGCTGCGCGACCCTCGACAAATTTTCTACGCGGGGCTTTTCTAAACTCGAAATTTTACTTCATGCTTAGTCTGGGAGTGGAAACCTATGTTTAAAACTAATACAAAATCGTATTAAATGCCATAAAATAATTTTAATTTTAACTTATTTTTATATTATTTATTGGACTTATTATTGACATTAATTACATGTCTTGAAAATAGAATAAGTTATCTTTAAAAAAATAAAGAAATAATTACACAACATAGTAATTTATTTATAATTTTTATTAACTCATGAAAAATCAAAACATAATGTATATTTTATATAATATTTAAATAACTTTAATGTTAACTATTTTTTAATTTAATAATTGTACTTATTATTGACATTAATTACATGTTATCTTGTAACTAGAATAAGTTGTCTTTAAGATAATATAGAAATAATTACACTACATAATTTTAATTTTAACTTATTTTTATATTATTTATTGGACTTATTATTGACATTAATTACATGTCTTGAAAATAGAATAAGTTATCTTTAAAAAAATAAAGAAATAATTACACAACATAGTAATTTATTTATAATTTTTATTAACTCATGAAAAATCAAAACATAATGTATATTTTATATAATATTTAAATAACTTTAATGTTAACTATTTTTTAATTTAATAATTGTACTTATTATTGACATTAATTACATGTTATCTTGTAACTAGAATAAGTTGTCTTTAAGATAATATAGAAATAATTACACTACATAGTAATTTATTTATAATTTTTATTAACTCATGAAAAATCAAAACCTAATGTATATTTGATATAATATTTAAATAACTTTAATTTTAACTTCTTTTAATTTAATAATTGTACTTATTATTGACATTAATTGCATGTTATCTTGTAAATAGAATACGTTGTCTTTAAGACAATATAGAAATAATTACACAACATAGTAATTTATTTTTAATTTTCATTAACTCATGAAAAATCAAAACCTAATGTATATTTTATATAATATTTAAATAACTTTAATTTGAACTTCTTTTAATTTAATAATTGTACTTATTATTGACATTAATTGCATTTTATCTTGTAAATGGAATAAGTTGTCTTTAAGACAATAAATATTTCTTTCCACAGTAATTTATTTATAATTCGTATTAACTCATGAAAAATCAAAGCTTTATATATATTTTATATAATATTTAAATAACTTTAATTTTAACTTTTTTTAAACCGGAAAACCGATTTACCGATAAAACGGTGATTTATATTTTTAATTACACACTAAATAAGTGTTTTATACGCGTGGCGCATGAAGTAAAATTTCGAGTTTAGAAAAGCCCCGTGAAAATTTGTCTCGGGTCGCTGCGCGACCCTCGACAAATTTTCTACGCGGGGCTTTTCTAAACTCGAAATTTTACTTCATGCTTAGTCTGGGAGTGGAAACATATGTTTAAAACTAATATAAAATCGTATTAAATGCCATAAAATAATTTTAAATTTTAACTTATTTTTATATTATTTATTGTACTTATTATTGACATTAATTACATGTCTTGAAAATAGAATAAGTTATCTTTAAAAAAAATAAAGAAATAATTACACAGCATAGTAATTTATTTATAATTTTTATTAACTTATGAAAAATCAAAACATAATGTATATTTTATATAATATTTAAATAACTTTAATCTTAACTATTTTTTAATTTAATCATTGTACTTATTATTGACATTAATTACATGTTATCTTGTAAATAGAATAAGTTGTCTTTAAGACAATATAGAAATAATTACACAACATAGTAATTTATTTATAATTTTCATTAACTCATGAAAAATCAAAACCTAATGTACATATTGATAATGAAGGTTTAAATTAAATTACACTTGGTTTGTTTCACAATTTTTTACTTTACTATTTACTCGACTAGTTTCGCGTTTTACAGCATTATCAGTCCTGATAATGCTGTAAAACGCGAAACTAGTCGAGTAAATAGTAAAGTAAAAAATTGTGAAACAAACCAAGTGTAATTTAATTTAAACCTTCATTATCAATATTTAAAAATGTTTCACCAAGTGATAAGTGAGAAAATTATTCAAGAAACCTAATGTACATTTTATATAATATTTAAATAACTTTAATTTTAACTTCTTTTAATTTAATAATTGTACTTATTATTGACATTAACTACATGTTATCTTGTAAATGGAATAAGTTGTCTTTAAGACAATAAAGATTTCCTTCCACAGTAATTTATTTATAATTTTTATTAACTCATGAAAAATCAAAGCTTTATACAGGGTGAGTTTTTTTCGATGTTCTCTATGGGGATCTCGGAAACTATAAGAGATAGAAAAACGGTTAAATGGGGAAAGAAGTGTAGTTTTATAGGACGAATAAAATGACACTTTCAAAATATTTGAAAAAGTCAAGGGTAACTAGATATTTTGAATAAAGTAAAATGTGTCAATTTTTTTAAATCAATATATCTCTATTATTATCATAGATAGAAAAAAACTGTAAAGGACAAAGTTGTAGAAAATTTTACACAGATTAATAACAAAAATCAAAAAAAAAATTTCGCCCATATTTTGGGAGATATGACACAAACTTATCTTTTTTTAAATGGAAACAATAATTGGCTATGGCCTCATTGGAAAGGTTATTTTTTTCCCTTTAATCCGATATAACATATGCCATAGTTATTTTTAAAATAAAATAAGTTATAGTCGTTTTAATTTTTCCATACACCAAAAAATAGTTAGCCATGAAAAAGACAAAAGTAAAACAATTGCGGTTGTTTATAGCAACGAAATCAATATTTAATTTATTATCTTTCTTTAGATTTGTCAAAAGCAACATTAAGTAAAATAATTCCAAAATTATCAACATAGTAATAGAAGAAAATTTTAAATATTACATAAGATGCTCAAAAAGTCCACCATTATTATTATGGCATAAAGTACATCTTTTTAAAGTCGAATTTATGGCTTTTTTGACTTTTCTTCTGTCAATAGAATTAAATGGTTCAAGTACAACTAGTCTAAGATCCTCCACGGATTGATATGATTGTTGATACACTTTGTTCTTCACATAACCCCACAGAAAAAAAAGGAAAATAGGATTGGTCCATTTCTTCCCACCCATGAATTAGGAAAAGCATCATTTAAATAGTTTCGCACAGCTAACTTGCTATGAGGTGGAGCTCCGTCGTGTTGAAACCACTTCAATCTTGCCCGTACTGATAAATTTAAATCATCAAATGTTTCTTGAAGAAAACAAAGGTAATCATTTCCATTCAATGTGTTATAAAAAAATATATGGGCCGAGAATTCTCGATCCGAACACACCGCACCATACATTAAATCCAAATTTAATTTGTGGTCTACGTTGTGCAACTTCTCGTGGATTCTCCTGACTCCAAACATGTTCATTGTGCCGGTTAAAAATCCCACAATTAGTAAATCGCGTTTCATCTGTCCAAATTATTTTTGTAGGGAACGTATTATCCTCTTGGCACATGTTTTTTTACCACATACAGAAGACCATTCTCTTATTGGTATCACCGTCATGTAAATTTTGTGAAATTGATACCTTATATGGGTGATATTTGTGTTTTTTCAAAACTCGTACTACAGTCCGTTGAGATATGCTTGCTTCTGTTACAATTTGTCTGGTCGATGTGGATGGATCTATCATCGCAATGCTAATACGTCTATTTCCGAAACTTCATTAATTTCGTTTTTTTCAAGTTTCGGCTTTGTAAAGGATCCGTACTCACCCAAATTGTGGTAAATTCTTCTGAATGTTGGTAAAGATGGCAGCCGACGATCGATATATTGATTATAATATTGTTCTGCAGCATCTGCAGCGTTTTTATTACACTGAATGTAACAAACAAGCATATCACGCTTTTCTTCGTTGGAAAAATTTATTATCACTTTAAAAAACTTTCAACACCAAATAAATACAAAACAAACTTATCGAAACAAACCAAATATGGAAATGAATTAATATGTGTTTAGAATAAACAACTGCAATTGTTTTACTTTTGTCTTTTTCATGGCTAACTATTTTTTGGTGTATGGTAAAATTAAAAACGACTGTAACTTACTTCATTTTAAAAATAACTATGGCATATGTTATATCGAATTGAAGGGGTAAAAATAGCCCTTTTAATAAAGTCATAGCCAACTATTGTTTCTATTTAAAAAAAAGTAAGTTTGTGTCATATCTCCCAAAATATGGGCGAAATTTTTTTTTGGTTTTTTGTTATTAATCTGTGTAAAATTTTCAACAACTTTGTCCTTTACAGTTTTTTTCTATCTATGATAATAATAGAGATATATTGATTTCAAAAAATTGACACATTTTACTTTATTCAAAATATCTAGTTACCCTTGACTTTTTCAAATATTTTGAAAGTGTCATTTTATTCGTCCTATAAAACTACACTTCTTTCCCCATTTAACCGTTTTTCTATCTCTTATAGTTTCCGAGATCCCTATAGAGAATGTAAGAGATGTAATTATCCCTAGTAGCTCCAATACTCACCACAAAATAAAAAACAGTACCTTTCACTCTTTAATTCACCGGCTTATACATATTCCACTTAACGAAAATAACTTTAATTTAGAATTAAATACAATAAAAACTATAGCTACTAATAATGGCTACAATGAGCAACTAATTAATAACTTAGTAAAAAAGAAAAACTTAAAACAATTCAAAAAATATTTTTATTGCGAAACAAAATCAGTTAAAACAATTTGGCATAGATTGGATTTTGTTAATAATCTTTCCGAAAAAATCACACAAAATTTTAAGGGGTATGATTTTAATGTTATAATGACTAAACCAATAAACCTACAAAGACTTCTAGTTAATAACAAATCAGCGGTCGATAAACTTGACAAGTGCGGCGTTTGTGAAATTAAGTGTGGTGATTGTGATAACATATACGTAGGTCAGACTGGAAGAAATTTTAGAACACGCTTAGAAGAACATAAAAAATCAATAATTAATAAAAAATGTTCAACCGGATTCGCACAGCATTGCATAGAAGAAAATCATATTTTTAACACAACAGATTGTAAAATTTTATACCCAGGCAATAAGGGTCGATACTTAAATTTCCGTGAGGGACTAGAAATTAGGAAGGCGCTAAAGCGGGGAAAACCGATTGTAAATAATATGGAAGAGCTTTGGAACTCTCCGATAGCGTCCGCCCTTATTGCCGATATTTTATGATAGCTTGTATTTGTATATAAATAGTTGTTTAGATATTTTTTGTACATTCCTCCCCGAAGATGACCAATGGTCGAAACTAGTCGGAGAAAATATAAATTAGTGAAACAAACCAAGTGTTTTAATTAAATATCCAGTATTATATTCAAAAATGTTTCACCACAGGTTAAGTGAGAAATTAATTAAAGATAAACCCATAGAGAACATCGAAAAAAACTCACCCTGTATATATTTTATATAATATTTAAATAACTTCAATTTTAACTTTTTATTATTTAATAATTGTATTTATTATTGACATTATTTACATGTTGTCTTGTAAATAGAATTCGTTGTTTTTGAGATAATAAATAAATAATTACACAACACAGTCATTTTTGTACAATTTTTATTAACTCAAGAAAAATCAAGACAAAGGCAGAGGAAACAAAATAAAAAATTTAGCACATTTTAAAGATAAATTAATGAAAGCATCAATCACTAATTATAAAGCGTGCATTTCTGAGAGGAAACAAAAATCAATGCACACGCGATTTACCTTAATCTAACATCTCGAAAATTTTCCATACATGAACATTTCATATTATTGTGTAGTTTTCTTAAATCCACACACACACATACAAATATGCATATATTCTTTACTCACACAATTTGAGCAATCAACAACAACAATATATTGTTGCACAACTTTAATAATCTTCGTGGATTATACAATGTAGGATGAGGAAAATCTTCAGGATTCCATACTTGGGTGTGGGCTCATTTTTCTTCGCTCAAGGAAACAAAAATGTTCACATACAAGCATCTTAATTGAAATTTTAATATCCTTCATTACTTTCTAGTGAGTAAATGTTAAAATTGATGTTTGTTAAATCAAGGAAAACATGAAACAATTACTTGCACTTAAATTGTTGGCTATTAAACACAAGTAGTGATAATCATAAGTAAGAATAAGTAAACTGTAAGTATTAATTGTATAATCTATTGAATTTTGAAAGAATATTTCGCAAACTATTAACACTTTCTTGATTTAGTTCCTCAATGTTATTTAAAAACTATTATTAAAACTATTATATTAAACTATTATTTAGTGTTTTCATTGCCATTTTTTGATTCTTCAAACTTAATTGAACTATACCTTTTCATGTCACTTACACTTAAACTGTTGACTATTAAACACAACTAGTGGCAATAATAAGTATAATAAAAATAACAAAATTGTAATTATTAATTGTATAATATATTAAATTTTTAAAGAATATTTTGCAAACTCTTAAAACTTTTTTGATTAAATTCCTCAATGTCATTTAAAAACTAGTGTTTTCTTTGCCATTTTTGATTCTTCAAACTTTATTGAACTGACTACACCTTTTCAAGTTCAAGTTGGCAGTAAATAAATTCAAGTTGGCACCAATTAAAATCAAGTTTTTATTAGTGAAATGAAAGATTAGTGAGAACATGATTTTGATTATTGCCAACTTGAATTTGTTTAGTGCCCATTTGAACCTAAAAAAGTATTATTTGAAATAAAAGCAACACAGTTGTTGAATATTATTTATTAAAAAAAGATATAGTTTTCTACAATTGGTTGCCAATAATTACTTGGGGCCGGTTGCACCAGATTGAATTAAACTCAAGTTCAGTTGAGCTTTCGATCATCTTGAACTCTAGTTCAACGAGGCGCGGGTTGCACCGAATGGCGTTTAGTTAAACCGGTTCATTTTTAATTTTTTTCAAGTTGGCAGTCATAATTGTAGAGAATTTTCAAGTTATATCATACAGAGAGTTTTATGTAACACCGAACATTTTCATAACGAGAATTTTTTAATTATACATAAGCGTACGTTGTGCATTTGCCGACGCTCGGCTTATTAAAAGATTTAAAGCTTTAAACGAGTGTTTTCCTCTCCCAGGCTAAGCATGAAGTAAAATTTCACGTTTAGAAAAGCCTGAAAATTTGGTTTGGTCGCGTAGCGCGAAGCGCGGAGCGGCCAAACCAAATTTTCAGGCTTTTCTAAACGTGAAATTTTACTTCATGCGCCACCGGTACAAAACACTGATGCAATGTAAAGTTTAGCGGTGTGTTTTAAACTTTGTAGTATGTCAGTGTTTTGTACCGGTGGCGCATGAAGTAAAATTTCGAGTTTAGAAAAGCCTGAAAATTTGGTTTGGCCGCTCCGCGCTTCGCGCTACGCGTCCAAACCAAATTTTCAGGCTTTTCTAAACTCGAAATTTTACTTCATGCTTAGTCTGGGAGTGGAACACACTCATTTCAATTTTCAAATTAAACTCTGTTAAAAAACAACGAGTATCTAAAGATGTATGGCATATACGTTGTAATTGTGACATGTATACTTGAAAGAAAAACTCCCTGTATGTACAAGTTGGGGCATTAATTGCGATTGATTGGCTACAATTTTTAATAGTCATATGGGCAACCCAATTTACACATAACTTAAAAATTAAAGGTGTCAAATTGTATTTAACGAAAATGTTCGGTGTTACATAAAACTCTCTGTATATTTGACGCACATGATGGTTTGTAATTAAGCGCGGAAAATGTTTATTCGTTATTTTTTCGTCTATGTACGCACTATCAACATCTACGAAATTAATAATAACAGCTAATTACTACTAATCACATAAAAATATGTTAATTTTAACAAATTATTTCTTTCTAATGGAAACAATAATTGAATTCATGCATGCATTTTTTATATTAAAATATTATGTTTTAACACAATTTCCTGTCATGCATGTATAAAAATAATTTGAGTACGTTATGATTTTGTTAGTTTGAATTATATTTATTTCCCTTTCATGCATGTTTTTTTTTTGTTTTTCACCGGAGGGAGCAACTATTTATACAGACGTATATACGATTTATTATAATCATTTATAGTTTTATTTAAATTTTGATATACTGTAATAATTGTAAATTTATGGATAATATTTCATTGTGTCACCTAAATGTACGATCTCTTAGTTGTAACTTTAATAATTTTAAGGCGTATTTACTCTCATCTAATTATGATATTGTAGCTATTAGTGAAACTTGGTTGAAGCCAGATATGGACACAGCTTACTTTACAATTCCAGGATATTCTTTTATTCGTAAGGATAGGGTTTTTTGTCGAGGAGGTGGAGTTGGCCTGTATATAAAAAATAATATAACTTTTAAATTGGTTAAATCAGCTCCTGCATCTGATATAGAACAATTGTGGATTAATTGTAAATTCAATAGTGTTAAATCATGCATTGGTGTTGTATATAGGCCACCCGACTACAATTTAAACAAGTTTCTTGACAGATTTGAAGATATTATAAGTTGTCTTTTACCTGAGTGTGATGATTTAATATTTTTGGGCGACTTAAATGTGAACATGCTAAATGTCCAGTCTAGCGATGTGTGCAGGTTTTCTGACTTTCTGAATACGTATAAGCTTACACAAGTGATTACTGAACCAACACGTACTAGTCCTCTGGATAAATCTTTAATAGATCTAATTGTTTTATCCAACAAGATTAGCTGCATAATATCAGATGTTGTCAAGATTTATAATATTTCGGACCATGATTTAGTCTATTGTAAGCTTAGGATGATACATAAAAAGCAAGTTAAGTTTATCACTTATCGGAACTTTAAGGAAATATGCAGAGATGATTTCTTGAGGGATTTGGAATTATCTTGTATCAAGGATATAATTTATTTAAATAATATAGAACATAAAGTGAGTGTTTTTAATAACTGCCTAATTAATACTTTTAACAAACATGCCCCCTTAGTTACACGAAAAATTACAAAGCCCCCTGCACCTTGGCTCACAGATACCCTAAAATCAATGATGCGATCTCGGGATAACGCATATGCAAAGTTTAAACAAACCAAGCTTCAAGAGGATTTCAAGTTATACAAACAGTGGCGTAAAATTGTAAATTCTGCTGTGACCAGAGAAAAGAAGGCATATATTGAATTCTCTGTTAAAAATAACCCTCTATCTACTAATATTATTTTAAATTTTCCCTAACCACTGCTGAAGAAGTTTCACGAATTATAAATAGTATTAAAACTAAAGCTATTGGTTCAGATGAAATTAATATAACTATGGTCCGATATAGTAACCCTTATATTATTGCTTACATAACTAATATTATTAATTGTTGTATTGAGCAATCACATTTTCCAGACGCATGGAAATTTGCAAACTTGATACCAATTCCTAAAATTAATGCTCCATCTAGTTTGAATGATCTTAGACCTGTAAGTGTATTACCAGTATTATCAAAAATATTGGAGAGGGTGCTTTACATTGAAATTGTGGAATTTTATTATCCTCGACTCAGTCTGGTTTTAGAGCAAACTATAGCTGTACTACTGCATTAACTAATGTATTAGATGATATAATTACCGCTACTGATAAAAGTTATGTCACCTGCTTGACTCTACTCGATTACAGTAAAGCTTTTGACACTATTAATCACGATTTATTAATTTCGAAACTACATTATATCGGGTTCAGTAGTACAGCAACAAACTTGATAAAATCATATTTAACTAATAGGCAACAACGGGTAGTCTTGGATGGTCAATCTTCTAACTTTATTAAAGTTGAGTCGGGGGTCCCACAGGTTTCAATATTGGGTCCTTTATTATTTTCTATTTATACTTCTACACTAACAAATATCTTGAATCACTGCTCTGCTAACATGTATGCTGATGACACTCAGCTGTTATATTCATTTAAACTTGAAGACGTGGTAGATGCAGGCAACAACATTTATCTTGATCTCTCCAATATAGTTGAACAATCCCTTAAACATTCTCTGCATATAAATCCTAATAAGTCTACAGCTATGTTATTTAGCCCACGTAAATCAATTCAGCTTGCGAAACAACAACTAAAAATTAAACTTAATGATATCACACTTCCTTTTGTAGATTCGGCTCGAAATCTGGGTCATATAATTGACAATGATTTACGCTTTAAAAAACACATCAATAAGTGCATCTCAAAATCTTTTTTAAATTTAAAGTTGATTTATTCCAGCAGGCACTATTTAACAATTAAAATGAAGCGCATGCTTTGTGAAGCACTGGTATTAAGTCACTTTAACTTTGGTGATGTAATCTAACAATGCTTGCTTGGACGATGTTACAAAACGTCGTATTCAGAGAGTTCAGAATTCTTGTATTCGTTTGATATTGAGTATTAAGAAGTATGATCACATTTCGCACAAGATAAAAGAAATAAATTGGCTAAATATGAACAACCGTCGAATACTACATTGCTGTACGTTTTATTATAAAATTATGCACTCTTACAAACCTGAATATCTTTATAACAAGATAGTTTTTCGATCGGATGTTCATAATATCAATGTGAGGTCAAGAGGTACTATTTCACCCCCGTTGTATAAAACAGCTCTCTTTCAACGGTCATTTTCCTACAATATATATAAAATATATAACAAAATACCAACAAAAGTAAAAAATCTCACATTGATTAATTTTAAACGTGAAATGTGTCATAATTTGAATGAGGGTAAATTAGCACTTTAAAATTTCATATTTAAAATTTCATATTTTATAGGGATATACTTTATTTTTATATTTGTTTTATATGATTGTAATGCGTACATAGTACATTAAATTAAGGTAGGTTAAGTGGAAGAGCAGTTTTGTAGTCAACGAGACTAAAGACTGAACTTCGCCTACATATCTTCAATATAACATGTATTGTAACATATCTGAACAAAATAAAGGCATTTATTATTATTAATTATTATTATTATTAAAAATATAATGTGTGGTTGTGTTTGACTAAACCGTTAAGCGGACGATCGCGACAGGTTACCTTTTAGTCAAACATCACCACATATTTGTATTATGAGCGACTTAACCAAGTTCAACTGAATGGTGCAAGAGAAAATGTATGTTGAACTAGTTCAAGAGATGAACTTAAGGTTATCTAATATGGTGCAACCGGCCCTTAATGAAATATGTTTACAATATTGAATAATTGATCAGTTGTATTATTTTCAAGGTGTGAAACATTTTTTTCCTCAAACAAAAATGACGATGCTACTTAAGTAAATGGGCATTAGATGGCGTTTACGCTGTCGAACATATGTAAAAATGAATTGTTGTGAAGCAAAGCAATTTGAAGGCAAAATGTTCACTTTGAATCAATTAATTTGGATCAATTCTTCTTTTTCTCCTATATTGTTGATTTTTGTGTTTGTTCTCTTATTGGTGTACATTGTTGGGCAATAAAGTTTGTAAGTGTAAATGAAATTGCCAATTCTTGGTTGCAGAATACTTCAAACATTAAAAGCGCGATTCTTTTCGCAATCTACAACAAGTTAGTCTTACAAAGACTATACCAAACACTTATTGAAACAACTACTTCCCGGGCTAATACCCCGACAGACATTGAATTATACAACAAGTGTTTGCTGTTACATACAGTAACCTACTGCAAATGTAACAATTTGGGCCGAAAAGAATCGCACTTTTAATGTTTAATGTATGAATAAAGTTTGTATTACAGTATTACTATTTTTACTATTACCATTTTCTAACACAACAAATTTTGTGTGCGAAAAGTTTGTTCACATGTAAAAATTCACTGGTGCGTTTTGTCCTTTTATTGGTTAAATTGTTGGGCAATAAAGTTTATATTATTGTATTACTATTTTTACCATTACCATTTTCTAACACAACAAATTTTGTGTGTGAAAAGTTTGTTCACATGTAAAAATCCACTGGTGCGTTTCGAAAATGCGTGTAATTACGAAATTTCGTTTCGGAATTTGGTTTAATTTACCGGATAATGATTGAAAAAAAGGAAGCGGAATTTAAGACACACAAAAATAAGCATTCAATTCCTGGTAAGCGGAAATTGCCTTCCACTCGGATATGCACACTTGTCTACAATCCTAGAACGCTTTCTAAAGATGCTATACAACATAACACATTCAATTGTTCACTGTTTTTTTCTTCTTCTTGTTTAATTTGTTTTCATATTACGCAATTGTTATTTAAGCATATTTTGAGTAATTTTTATTAAATAAGAGTGTTAAAGGCTAGTTATGTAACTTAATAATTTAAAAATTATATTATTAATTAACATCGTAGGTTCAATAAAAATAACCTCTAGAATGCCATGGATAATATTGTAGGTTGGCAGCTCTGAAACTATATACCGGGTGTTCGATGAAAAACGCCCGAAGCCATAACTCTTGTACAATGAAACACTCTTAACTTTGTTTGTATAACACGTTTTATTTAATGTGACTGCAGTTTCGACAAATTTAGCTTGTCATTATCAAACATGGAGTATATCCATATCCATGTTTGATAATGACAAGCTAAATTTGTCGAAACTGCAGTCACATTAAATAAAACGTGTTATACAAACAAAGTTAAAAGTGTTTCATTGTGTAATTAACATGTATAACGAAGTAGAAGCCTCCACAATACAGAATTCATAACTCTTGTATTTATTGACCGATTTTATTGAATTAAAAACCAAAGTCAATGGCCGTTTAGACACTAAAAAATTATTTATTCATTTTTTTTAAATAATAACTTCATTCTCAAATAATAGCTAAGTTAAGATTTTTAAATGCCTGCCTATAATTTTTTTAATTTTATTACATTAGGCAATATTTTTCTGAATCCAATAACGCCTAATTTCTTGTTTTTGTTCAATGTTTTGGTCGATTTTTTTAAATCTTCTATTTAAAATTATATTGTTTAAGAATTATAATTAGTGTGCCTTGTAAAAAAATGACATATGTCGTTTATTGTGAGGTTATGCTATTAATAATAACGAAACAACAAATAAGTACCTACGTTACAACTTAATGTAGAATAAAAGTAGAGACAAAATGTACATATTTTGTTATTTCAATATTTCGATTATTACTTATTTTTAAAGTGTATTTATAACTTCACAACATTTCAGTGTTTTATACGCGTGGCGCATGAAGTAAAATTTCGAGTTTAGAAAAGCCTGAAAATTTGGTTTGGTCGCGTAGCGCGTAGCGCTACGCGACCAAACCAAATTTTAAGGCTTTTCTAAACTCGAAATTTTACTTCATGCTTAGTCTGGGAGTGGAAACACTCGTTCGAACTTTAAATTGAACTCTTTTGTAAAATCGACGTATGTAATATAATAAATCACTCATTGAAATCATAGAAAAAGATGCAAAATTTTACCTAAAATCAATTTTTAGAGTTAACTTTATAATTTGCTCGACTCTTAATGGGTTAATTGAATTGTCATGCATATTCTGTGATAGTTGCATTTTAAGTTTTATCTACACATTATCCATTTACTTTACTTACACAGACACTGATTTCAAGGTGCTGCGCTAACATGACGCCTGATTCTACTTAGATTATAATTAGTTTTATTGCGTTTTAATTATTATCATATTCTTAATCTACTTACTAATTTGTTAATGTGACGAATGTAAAACTTGTGTTATATCATGAATAAATAAAAAAAAATATAGTACAGTTTAGAGATCAACCTGAATTACAGTTAATCTCTGAATTACAGTTTATTTCTGATTTACAATTAATCTCTATGCCTACTCGAATTGGAAGATTAAGCTGAATCTTAGTAAATGATAAACTGTAGTTCAGAGATCAACCTTATTTACAGTTGATTTCTGATCTATAATTAATCTAGGTAAAGTGCAGTTTAGAGATCAACCTGAATTACAGTTAATCTCTGAAGTATAGTTTATTTCTGATTTACAATTAATCTCTATACTTACTCGAATTGGAAGATTAAGCTGAATCTTAGTAAATGATAAACTGTAGTTCAGAGATCAACCTTATTTACAGTTGATTTCTGATCTATAATTAATCTAGGTAAAGTGCAGTTTAGAGATCAACCTGAATTACAGTTAATCTCTGAAGTACAGTTTATTTCTGATTTACAATTAATCTCTATACCTACTCGAATTGGAAGATTAAGCTGAATCCTAGTAAATGATAAACTGTAGTTCAGAGATCAACCTTATTTACAGTTGATTTCTGATCTATAATTAATCTAGGTAAAGTGCAGTTTAGAGATCAACCTGAATTACAGTTAATCTCTGAAGTATAGTTTATTTCTGATTTACAATTAATCTCTATACTTACTCGAATTGGAAGATTAAGCTGAATCTTAGTAAATGATAAACTGTAGTTCAGAGATCAACCTTATTTACAGTTGATTTCTGATCTATAATTAATCTAGGTAAAGTGCAGTTTAGAGATCAACCTGAATTACAGTTAATCTCTGAAGTACAGTTTATTTCTGATTTACAATTAATCTCTATACCTACTCGAATTGGAAGATTAAGCTGAATCCTAGTAAATGATAAACTGTAGTTCAGAGATCAACCTTATTTACAGTTGATTTCTGATCTATAATTAATCTAGGTAAAGTGCAGTTTAGAGATCAACCTGAATTACAGCTAATCTCTGAAGTACAGTTTATTTCTGATTTACAATTAATCTCTATACCTACTCGAATTGGAAGATTAAGCTGAATCCTAGTAAATGATAAACTGTAGTTCAGAGATCAACCTTATTTACAGTTGATTTCTGATCTATAATTAATCTAGGTAAAGTGCAGTTTAGAGATCAACCTGAATTACAGTTAATCTCTGAAGTATAGTTTATTTCTGATTTACAATTAATCTCTATACTTACTCGAATTGGAAGATTAAGCTGAATCTTAGTAAATGATAAACTGTAGTTCAGAGATCAACCTTATTTACAGTTGATTTCTGATCTATAATTAATCTAGGTAAAGTGCAGTTTAGAGATCAACCTGAATTACAGTTAATCTCTGAAGTACAGTTTATTTCTGATTTACAATTAATCTCTATACCTACTCGAATTGGAAGATTAAGCTGAATCCTAGTAAATGATAAACTGTAGTTCAGAGATCAACCTTATTTACAGTTGATTTCTGATCTATAATTAATCTAGGTAAAGTGCAGTTTAGAGATCAACCTGAATTACAGCTAATCTCTGAAGTACAGTTTATTTCTGATTTACAATTAATCTCTATACCTACTCGAATTGGAAGATTAAGCTGAAACCTAGTAAATGATAAACTGTAGTTCAGAAATCAACCTTATTTACAGTTGATTTCTGATCTATAATTAATCTAGGTAAAGTGCAGTTTAGAGATCAACCTGAATTACAGTTAATCTCTGAAGTACAGTTTAATGCTGATTTACAATTAATCTCTATACCTACTCGAATTGGAAGATTAAGCTGAAACCTAGTAAATGATAAACTGTAGTTCAGAGATCAACCTTATTTACAGTTGATTTCTGATCTATAATTAAGCTAGGTAAAGTGCAGTTTAGAGATCAACCTGAATTACAGCTAATCTCTGAAGTACAGTTTATTTCTGATTTACAATTAATCTCTATACCTACTCGAATTGGAAGATTAAGCTGAATCCTAGTAAATGATAAACTGTAGTTCAGAGATCAACCTTATTTACAGTTGATTTCTGATCTATAATTAATCTAGGTAAAGTGCAGTTTAGAGATCAACCTGAATTACAGCTAATCTCTGAAGTACAGTTTATTTCTGATTTACAATTAATCTCTATAATTACTGGAATTGGAAGATTAAGCTGAATCTTAGTAAATGATAAACTGTAGTTCAGAGATCAACCTTATTTACAGTTGATTTCTGATCTATAATTAATCTAGGTAAAGTGCAGTTTAGAGATCAACCTGAATTACAGTTAATCTCTGAAGTACAGTTTATTTCTGATTTACAATTAATCTCTATATCTACTCTAGTTGGCAGATTAACCTGAATCCTAGTAAATGATAAACTGTAGTTCAGAGATCAACCTTATTTACAGTTGATTTCTGAATTATAATTAATCTCTTACCTGCTGTAGTTGGAAGATTAGCCCGAACCATAGTTAATCCTTAAACTATCACATAAACTATAATTCAGAGATCAACCTGAATTTCAGTTAATCTGCGAGCTACAGTTAATTTCTAACCTTCAGGTAAACTGTGAACCTAATTAATCCTAAAACTACAGTTAATCTCTGAATTATAGTCATTATTAACAACATACACATTTTACTTTGTTTGTATAACCCTTTTTTTAATTATTGTGATTGCAGTTTCGCCAAATTTAGCTTGTTATTATCAAACATGAAACAAAACATGAAACAGATGTGTCTAAACTGCAGTTACAATAAATACAAAAAGTGTTATACAAACCAAAAAGTGTTTAATTGTAAAATTAACATTTAACGAAGTAGACTATCCACAATAGAGAAATGTCATTATTTAAACTGTAGTTCAAAGATTAACCTAATTTTCAGTTAATCTCTAAACTAAAGTTCATTTTCGAGTTATATACAAGTAATCTTTATAATATAGTTGTAAGATTAACCTAAACGATTGGTAATCTCTGAATAAATTGATTAATTGTAGAAATCTTCAAAATGTAGTTTACTAAATTTTATTAG
The DNA here is from genome assembly GCA_932526585.2 of Philonthus cognatus. Taxonomy (NCBI): domain Eukaryota; kingdom Metazoa; phylum Arthropoda; class Insecta; order Coleoptera; family Staphylinidae; genus Philonthus; species Philonthus cognatus. The sequence goes on from OW052243.1 coordinate 17,573,335, forward strand.
ATAAGTAACTACAATTAGATACTTTCATTTGGTTATACAAAATTAAGTTTAATAAATACGATTCTACATCTAACAATATGCTTCATTTAACCCTTTCAGCCCTGACGGTTCAAAATGTAGTTTACTAAATTTTATTAATAACGATTCTACATCTAACAATATGCTTCATTTAACCCTTTTACCACTAAAATTTGGTAAACGTACTGTGAATTGTTCTTTTAAATATACACACATGTATACGTGAGCTGTAACTTTTCCGATAATCATTTGTTTTTTGAAATAGTAATTTTAAGTTTTAAACGAATGTTTTCCACTCCCAGATTAAGCATGAAGTTAAATTTCGAGTTTAGAAAAGTCTGAAAATTTGGTTTGGTCGCGTAGCGCGTAGCGCTACGCGACCAAACCAAATTTTCAGACTTTTCTAAACTCGAAATTTAACTTCATGCGCCACGCGCATAAAACACTGATTTTAGGTGAAGTTGAAAATATTTTTATAAAGCAGTATGCTAAAAACGTGTATTTTAAACATCACATCAGATCAGTGTTTAGTACGCGTGGCGCATGAAGTAAAATTTCGAGTTTAGAAAAGCCTGAAAATTTGGTTTGGTCGCGTAGCGCTACGCGCTACGCGACCAAACCAAATTTTCAGGCTTTTCTAAACTCGAAATTTTACTTCATGCTTAATCTGGGAGTGGAAAACACTAGTTTGAAAGTTTAATTTGAAATATTTGTAAAAACAAGGAATATCTGAAGATTTACAGCGTATACAGTATATTGCGATATCTTCTTCTTCTTCTGCTATCCCTTGTTGCCCCTTAGGGCGTCGGTATATTGCGATATATATACTTAAAAGAAAAACTCTCTGTATATCTGAGATAGTAATAATTAATATACAGTGTACACAACATTTCGTTGATTGTTAAGGCACTTATTTTTTGAAAATCCATTATCACTTAATATAATAGCAGACTATTTATGATTTTCAACTTTTTATTTAACTCACTACAATTGTTTTCTACACTGTAGCTTCTTCACCTGACGAAGCTACAGTGTAGCGAAACAATTGTAGTGAGTTAAATAAAAAGTTGAAAATCATAAATAGTCTGCTATTATAAACAACATTTGTTTGGGCACCAGAAAAATTCCAGGGCTGAAAGGGTTAAGCTGCTTTATCCTTTCCCTATTATTTGAATTTCAATGAATGCAATTTTTTTCATATCCTTTAGCCTGAATATTAAGTGTAATTTAGGAAAAAACTGCAATAATTAAAATTCACAAAATAAGGGAAGACTGGACTACAGTTGATTGCTGATTTACAATTAATCAATTACAAAATGTTGAGTAGATAAAATAAAATCACTTGTTTATTTACAATCATCATGAACTCACACAAGACTTTTTAAGATGATATCCTTTTGATGACACGAATTAAGACCAGAACATCCTGCAGCAAGGAAACTGGAACATCCGTCTGGCGAAAATGACAAATACGAATTTTTGTACGAACGTTTTTTTTTTCTTCTTGGCCGTGAACTACAAAATCCGCTCACGAGGTCAGCGATCAACCGGTTTCGTAATTTTTCTGGTGACGGCGATTTTTTTACAAGTAAAAGCAGGAAATCTTTCTTTACAAAACAAATACAAATAGTTAGATGAATTTATTTGTATGTATACTGTTTATTAACCTTGGCTATTTCGAGCCTCATAAATGTCAAATTTACATTTGAGGAACATTGGCCCCTGTTCACAGCACCGATGCAATTTGTCATCGGTTAGAAGTCGCACTTAAATGACGTGATTTTGGGAAGAATTGACCAAACCGTTCGGAGTAAAATGGCGTCATTTTGGTGCAAGTTCTCACTGATGACAAATTGCATGGGTGCTGTGAATACGGGCCCTGGTATAATGTATAATATTTCCATTTTTCCATTTTTACTTTCCCCCGTATGTAATACAAAGGGAAAGTATTGTTTTCGTGAAAATTTTCGAATCAACAATTTTAGCGGAAATATCCGCTTTGAGGTCCCCTGAGTCGAATAAGACCATTTTTGAAAAATGTCTGTCTGGCTGTGTGTGTGTCTGTGTGCGCTGTACCGCAAAAACCGCTAAAGATATCGAGATGAAACTTGAAACTTAAGCTTTTTGTTACAATCGGAAGAACTGAAAAGCTTTTGGTGAAAATCGGAAAACCGGAAGTGGTACTTTACTCTTAGCGTTTTTCAGTTTTTTCAGATTTTTTCAATAAATGTTCATCAAACAAAAAATTCTTTCAAATAAAAGTTGTAGATAATAACAAAATGAAGATGTATTGTTCACTTACTTTTTGTCATAGCACTCTTAGTTTTTGAGATATTTAGTAAATAGTGTTTTTTATCTAGTCATTGATTTGTGTCAGTGTGTGTGTGTTGATACAATTGGAAAATGTTTCAAATAAAAGTTGTAGGTAATAAAATATTAAAGATTTTTTGTATCTTCACTTTTTGTCATAGCACTCTTAGTTTTTGAGATATTCAATAAATAGTGTTTTTTATCTAGTCATTGGTTTGTGTCAGTATGTGTTGATCCAATTGAAAAATGTTTCAAATAAAAGGTGTAGTTATCAAAAAGTTTTGAAAATAATAATGCTACAAATATTTTAAAAGAGATTTAATACGCAATTTACGGGGGAAAGTACTATGATGGACACATCACCATTTTTTGTCACTGTTTTGAACATCCAATAGTGTTTATTTAAATCCCCGAGTTTGACAAAACTGTACATTTGTAAATTAATGAAAATATTGTACTAATTTAGTTTTAGTAATTGCACAACTTAATTTTGAAGACATCATTTGTTGAAATTGTGCACCCATTTAATTTAAGTAATTGAACAAGCCCATTTTTAAGACATAATGAATTATGCAAATTATTTTTCTTCACTTGAAAAAGACTACTATGTATCTTTTTCGAGTGAAGACAAATAAAATAATACATAGTATTGTAGTAAAATTAATAAGTTGATAATCGTAAATTGAGGCACTTAGAAGTTAAGGGGTGTAAGTGCCAATTTAAAAAAATTAGTACATGCAAGGGTAACCGTTTTTGTGTTAATTAGAGATAGAGAGCCTTCATTGATAGGTATTGTTACCCAGTATATTTTCTATAAATCCATATAAACATTCTACTAAACTCTGTTTATTCTTTAATATGACCAAACTTAGGGTGTATTTACTGCGAACAGTTGCAGTCCTGCTTTAACAGTGGGGTATTTTAAACATTAAATTTTGAGTAGTTAGTAAAAGATTTTCAATGTGACAAATAAATCATAACTTGTCGAATAAATTGTCACGATGCAGACATTTTCAAAAAAGAGAATACTACAACTTGCAACTTTACAAGACATACAGGGATTTTTTCTTTTAAGTATACTTTCACATATTCCATATAAACATTTGTAAAATTAATGAACATGTGATCAAAACTAAGTCAAAGTATATTTTGAACTTTACTTTAAATCAGTGTTTTATACGCGTGGCGCATGAAGTAAAATTTCGAGTTTAGAAAAGCCTAATTTGGCTCGGTCGCTCCGCTTCGCTACGCGCCCGAGCCAAATTTTCAGGCTTTTCTAAACTCGAAATTTTACTTCATGCTTAGTCTGGGAGTGGAAAACACTCGTTAGAGTTTTTAAACTGAAGGTTTTTAATAAGATCACAAATGTCTGAAAATTTACATTGAAAAACCGTAACATGTATACCTAAAAGAAAAATTCCTTGTATTTAGAACTTTTTTAAAATTTGAACATATTAATGGGCAGATAATAAAGAAGACAGATATTCCTGAGCAGGGAATATTACTTGATCCTAGCTGATCCTCAGAGACACTTTAATAAATTGGTGGAAGATACAAATAATTTCAGGCGGTGATAGGTAAATACATTTGTAATCATAATCTTTGTGAGTTAATTGAATTGTCATATTAATGTCAGATTTCCCTTCACATAACCTACAAATTAAATAAAAGTTGATTTACAACATAACATGTAATTAATCATGTCCTAACCTAAAACACACAACCTGAATCACACCACTAAATTCTTGAAATGTAAAATTTGATTGGTCATATTAAAAAAAAAAAACAGATTATACTTTAATGGATTCGATAGCTAACCCCATCTAATGCTCCATAGAGCATTAGATGGCGTTAGCTTTCGAATCCATTAATATTTTTCACATATCGGCTTGAAATAGTTAGAAATGTTTAGTATTCCTCAGCACTGGGTCGGGATCACACTAAAGAGGACCTTGAAGTCCGAAACGCGTCTGTGGGTGTCTGGTGCCGGAATACTGAACACAAATTCAATTTTGAGATTACATTTTGTTTCATGATTTCAATATAACTTGAATTCTAAAACGGGATTTCTTAATTTTTTATTAGTCACTTACACCCCTTTGCTTCTAGGTGATTCAATTGCTCATTGTATCAAATGACAATGTTGCACTCATTCAATTCTAGTGACACCTACATTATTTAAAAATGACAGACAATACAGTTATAATTTAATGCGGTTTTGATTACGTAATGTTCTATAAACGTGAACACATCATTTATTCGGATTCATCTTAACTTACATACTTAAGTCACACTCTGGTTCTCTTGTGGTATTCCCGAGCACTACTGAATTATGTCACCTTAATAACCTCTATAAATAGGATTACGTTAATGAATAATAATTATTTCTCTATTATTCTTTGAATTTTATGAAAAAAAGAGACTCGTTTTTTATTAAAAAACAATTAGAATTTTTAAATCTGCATTTCGTTGAGATACAATCTAGTTTCATCGAACGTATAAATTGTCATGTTTTCGATATTTTTGCCACAGCAAAAAAAAACTCTCGAGGATACGATAAGTTAGCTTCTTTCAATCGTTTTTTTTTGCAATTTTTATTTTTTTGTGGCAAAAATCCCGAAAATGTGGCAAAAATCCCAAAAATAACCTCTATAAATAGGATTACGTTAATGAATAATAATTATTTCTCTATTATTCTTTGAATTTTATGAAAAAAAGAGACTCGTTTTTTTTAAAAAACAATTAGAATTTTTAAATCTGCATTTCGTTGAGATACAATCTAGTTTCATCGAACGTATAAATTGTCATGTTTTCGATATTTTTGCCACAGCAAAATAAAAACTCTCGAGGATACGATAAGCTAGCTTCTTTCAATCGTTTATTTTTTGCACTTTCTCTTTTGTTGTGGTAAAAATCTCGAAAATGTGGCAAAAATCCCAAAAATGTGGCAGAAATCCCGAAAATGTGGCAAACATCCAGAAAATATGGCAATTTTTAATGTTCGATTAAATTAGATTTTATCACAACAAAATGCAAATTTAAAAATTGCGAAACTGTTTTCTGCGATTTATTAATAAACACACACAACCTTGAGGTTTCTTTCACTCCGACAATTACAGACAATTATTACTAAATTTATAAGCTTGTGTGGATTTACGTGTGTGTGTGTGGTATTATCATCCTTGTTTAGAATTATTCAAGGAGCGATCGTGAAAAAATCGTTACTGGAATGATGATAATGTATTGCTGATGTGACGAGATACAAGGTTTTTTTTTAAATGATGGTAAATCATTCTGAAATAAATAAATAAATATTGTCTATTTTACGTGTCATTTTTGTGTGTACAGAATGCGCGTCCTGGAATTAACGGGTAGGTGTTCGGAATACGCAAATTTTTAGTAAGTGTTTTTTAAACGGCCGCATAATATTGCATAATACGTTTATGTCCAAAAAATCTCCAGTTTCCAGGTTATGTAGCAAAGTTTTGTCATTAAGTAATAAGTAATTACCTACTCAAAGGTTTGTTTAATATTCGAAATACAATTACTTCCATTACTTCCAGTATGCTTATTTCGAACACCCACATGGGCTATTTTAAGTAAATTGTTACTCCCGGGAATGGTAAGAATTTACTATACACCCCGTGAGTATTATAGATAAAAATTATATTATTCAAAAGTACTCGACGAGTACTATCTAGATATGCAATTAATTTCGACCGGAAATGTTAAATAAATTAAAAAAAAAATGGTTGAAAATTTTGAATATATTGAGTCCTAGCAGTATGTAAAATAATCATCGTACGCAAAGAGATTTACGCAATTTATTCTATTGCAAACCTTTCTCCTAACCTAACCTAGAAGTATGTGGAATATTAAACGTGAGCAAATATTTTTTCGGCGAAATATAGCGGTTGACACAAACTAAAATTCAGCCCAAATGAATTTTCAAGAGTGTATTAATTTATGTTAGTTATTCTATAAATCCATATGAGTGCAAGTGTAATGTGCTCATGTGTTATAATCGTCATCCGGTTAAATCTAATTTTAAGTTGAAGTTAGATTGAAGTCTTTAACAAACATTTCTTTCGACTTTCCCAATGTCTCCAGTAAAGATTGCAATGGTTAACAGCAATCAGTTTTATAGAAGTTTCCTGTCAAAATTTCAAAGTTGAAAAAAGTGAACTTGTATCATTTCCGTAGTGAATTTATTGATTTTAATTGGTGATATATGTCAATACAGTGTGAATCTATATTATAATGCATGTTATTCCTCGGGGTGTAGAGTAAAGTCGAGGCTATAATTTAGTGACGTTGGGCACCATCGATCGCCAACAGCAATCGGGTGATTTGGGCGCGTAACTCATTTGTGTGCGAAATGTTTCAAATAAAATTGGAGCAGGGCCAGTATTCCCGAAATTGGTCGTACGATTCGGTCGTACGAAATCTGTCATTTAGATAGGGATTTAACCAAATTTTCAGGTTTCTATAAACTCGAAATTTTACTTCATGCGCCACGCGTATAAAACATTGATTTTGAGTAAAGTTGACAAATATTCTTTAACTCTAATTATAATAAAATGACGCGTAATGCTAACTTAATGCATAAGGAACCTTTTCGAGAAAATTGTATTGTATAAAACGACACTGGTTACTTTGTGTTATTATTTAAATACAAATCATATCACAAAAATGACACTGGTCCATTTATACAGTGCGATCATTTAAATTATGATTTAGAGTTGCCCATACTGCTAATTAAATGATAGAATAAATTTGAGGTTATGCTAAACTATGTGTTAACGGTCAGTAGTGCCAATCTAATCTAAAACTCAAAGCCTACTCTAAATCATGTTTTAAGCGATCGCACTGTAGTTATTAACTATAGTTTTGGTTATTGTTAGTTATTTATTATTGTGTATTTGTATTTAATATTAATTTGAATAGTTAGTTATTCATTATAGTGTATTTGTATTTTATTTTTAAGCTGTTTTACGTAACAAAATAGATTCCGCTAATAAAGTAAAAGTAAAAATAATTAAATTTTATGAGTTTGACTATGCAAATAATATTCGCGTTTTTGCAATAAATTTAGCGACGAACATTACTATTATTATTATACGAATATCAAAAAAATATTCGGCAAAGAGGAGATATTATTAAAATGGTTTCAAATGCAGGGAATTTTTCTTTTAAGCATACATACAGGGAATTTTTGTTTTAGGTATGCATATGCATACGCTTTTCTTAAAAGTGTTCAGTTTAGAGCTTTAATCGAGTGCTTTCCACTCCCAGGCTAAGCATGAAGTAAAATTTCGAGTTTAGAAAAACCTGAAAATTTGGTTTGGTCGCGTAGCGCGAAGCGCGGAGCGACCAAACCAAATTTTCAGGTTTTTCTAAACTCGAAATTTTACTTCATGCGCCACGCGTATTAGCCACTGAAAACACTGAAATATTGTGAACAAGTAAACTTCACTTGAAATCAGTCTCTTGTACGCGTGGCGCATGAAGTAAAATTTCGAGTTTCGAAAAGCCTGAAAATTTGGTTTGGTCGCGTAGCGCGAAGCGCGGAGCGACCAAACCAAATTTTCAGGTTTTTCTAAACTCGAAATTTTACTTCATGCGCCACGCGTATTAGCCACTGAAACCACTGAAATATTGTGAACAAGTAAACTTCATTTGAAATCAGTCCCTTGTACGCGTGGCGCATGAAGTAAAATTTCGAGTTTAGAAAAGCCTGAAAATTTGGTTTGGTCGCTCCGCGCTTCGCGCTACGCGACCAAACCAAATTTTCAGGCTTTTCTAAACTCGAAATTTTACTTCATGCTTAATCTGGGAGTGGAAAACACTTGTTTAAAGCTTCAAATTGAACTCTTTCAAAAAAACAATAATATCTGAAAATTCACAGCACAAAACTGGGATGTGTATACTTAAAAGAGAAACACTCTCTATATTGTGTATATTGCAGAAAATTCTATTACGTGAATAATTAAATAATTTTTTGCATTATACATTTGTTATAATTACTTCCCGGGATTTTGGAGATCGCGAGAAAAGTTTTGAAATTTCTCGTTTACAGGGAAACAAATATTGCCGGGAAATGTGACCCTTTTACAATTTTAAACTCCAGCTAGATTCGATTAAAATTTGCGATTTCAATGGAAAATGTTTCCCCATAAACTCCTGTATGTCTTAATCCGTTGCGTGTCGATGCTATTTAAGAATTCGCGCGAGGAGTTAATTTTAATGCCATTTGGTGTGTAACCGTTAACGGTTCTCCATTTATAGAATGTGTACGTGTACACTCGTACTCCCGATTGCTATTCTTTTTATTCCGTCTTACGGGCGTGATTTGCCGTTACAAACATTGACTTCATCACGAAAAATAAAAAAAACAATCACACAATTTAATAACCAAACAAAAATTGACACTAATGATGGATAGAAATTCTTTAAGTTGATTATGCTAAGTTTCTAATTGGCATTTTTTACACTCTGATTAATTTTATAACAGCAAACAACGCTAATGTGAGACTAATTAACACGTTTGTAAAGAACTCTTTTAAAATAATTTAATTTCGTAAAATCCCACTTTGACACAAAATAATGTATACTATTTTTTTTATTGTATACGGTTAACAGCGGCGGCTCACAGCCTAACTTCAGGGTAGGCCAGAGACCCAAGGTAATATGTATTCGTTATTGAAAGCTCACTTTGTTGTGCATTCCTTGTATTTATAAAGCACGATCCCAACCTAAAATTTTGTGTGCCTTGGCGCTGTGGTCCACTCTGAAGTTAGGCTGCGAGCCGTCGCTGACGGTTAAGGCACTTAACCTATGAAAATCTGTAATCACTTAAATTTCTGTAATGTGGAGGCTTCTACTTCGTTATACATGTTAATTTCACAATAAAGCACTTTTTACTTTGTTTGTATAACACTTTTTATTGAATGTGACTGCAGTTTCGACAAATTTAGCTTGTCATTATCAAACATAAAGTTTGATAATGACAAGCTGCATTTGTCGAAACTGTAGTCACAATAAATAGTGTTATACAAACAAAGTAAAAACTGTTTTATTGTGAAAATAACATTTAAATTCTGTTTGTGAAACAATTGTCGTGAAAAACAATCATTAATTGTAATTTTTGTATTTCACGACAATTGTTTTACAAACAGAACTTATAAATTCTGCACCAGAAGAAGTAAAAATGTTACTAAAGAATTGTCGTGAAATACAAGAAATAGTTGAAAATCAAGTGTTTTTATTTAAGTGATATTATGTTTTGATAATAAACAAACAATCCGTTCGAATTAAAGCACGCGAATATGCATTTTATATAAATGAATGCATTTTGAAGTAATGTGCATACATTAAATGAAAAACGAGGGAATGTACATCAAATACAGTCCAATTAGCCTTAATAACTACAAACAACAAAATACCAGTATGTACATTATTAAAATATTGCTCTTACACAATCCCTAATAACGGTTAGTAGCATTTTACCGTAAAGGAGAGTAATTAGAACATTTTATACGCAGAGTGGATTTAATTAATGGAGATTATTCTTTTATAGAAAAAGTTAATATGCACTGTTTAATTGCCACGTGCTCACTCTCCTAATCGATCGAGTTTAATTAAAATTATAATGGTTTATTCATTCATTGATTAAAATACAAAAAATGTATAAAATGTTAACGTGCTATGCGTAATTAATAATTAAAAAAGCTTTATTGATAATCAGGGTGGAGTGGCTCTGTAAAAGTTAAAGGGGAAAGAAGGAACCGGCCCCACATATGTACGGCCCCCATACACCATAGGAATTCAGCATTCCCAAAAAGCACGGTTTAAATCACCAGTGCTATTTTTGGAAAGCTGAATTCCTATGGCTTTAATTTTAAGCCATAGGAATTCTGCTTTCCAAAAAAAACTTCGAATACGAATAATTCAAATATGTATATTTTAATCACTAAATTATTCGCATATTTCAATATTAGATTACGAAAATATTTGATTACGTTTCGAATGAATATTGTAAGGCTCGGCACTAAGGCGCTAAGGCTCGATTTTTTTTAAATTTATGTAATTTAAAAAAAATCGAGCCTTAGTGTATTTAAAATTTTATAATAGTTTACTGTTTTATGCGGTTGGCGCATGAAATAAAATTTCGAGTTTAGAAAAGTCTGAAAATTTGGATTTGCCGGCACGCCTCGCTTCGCTAGCACACCGGCAAATCTAAATTTTCAGCCGATTAATAGACAATTCGTTCTTTTCCCCAATTACTCTCACGTATAGTGGAAAATGAATTGTCACAATTGTCTCAATTGTCACTGTGTGCTCAAATTTTTGGGTATTATTAAACTCAAAATTTTACTTCATGCGCCACGCGTATAAAACACAGATTTCAAGTGAAGTTCGAATATAAATAAATTTCACAATATTTTAGTGTTTTATACGCGTGGCGCATGAAGTAAAATTTCGAGTTTAGAAAAGCCCAGAAAATTTGTCTCGGGTCGCTGCGCGACCCTCGACAAATTTTCACGGGGCTTTTCTAAACTCGAAATTTTACTTCATGCTTAGTCTGGGAATGGAAAACACTCGTTTAAAGCTTCAAAATGAACTTAAAAAAAAAACAAAGAATATCTGAAGATTTACAGAAAAAAGGCTGAATTTGAAATACGTATACTTAAAGAAATACTCCCTACATGTATAAATGCTAATAAAATATTTCCAGAAGAAAGTTATTGTTAGTGCAAAAATGTTCAGCAAAAATATTAAAGGGAAAAGTATTTCGTATATGATGAAACTCATTTCGTAAATCGGGAAATCTTTTGACATTTATTTGACAAGGTGAACGATATTTGGCATATAGTGAATCTCATTTGATCAATAGTGAAATGTGATAGAAAAACTCTGTAAGTTATGTAATTTCAAAAATAATAAAGTTCTTTATTATTACTGAAAAATATTGTAAACAGGATTCATATGATATCCAAAGAAACAATTAACTCTGAATACTGTTGCTTAACAGCTTTATTTGAATACTTATCCTTTAAAAATAAATGTTGGTATAACCGTTTTTAGGTCAACATGCGTTTCCCCCAAATTTTAAATTCCGCGCCCAAAAATGTCACCAGATTCCGCCATTTTAGCCGTATAAACCAGGCTTCTAGTTTCATTAATCTTAAAGTGAATGAAGTATAGCATAAATGCGGATTTTTGCATATTTTTACTAATAATAAATAAATGCAATAAAATTGATTTTTTTCATTATTTTTTCTGTATTTTCTGACAGTTTTAACATCAATAAACATTTGTTTTGTAAAAATAAAAAAAACTGCGCAGTAAAGAGTTAAAGAGATTTGTGCCAGGATTCAAATTTCAAATATTTAGATCTTCATATATTTTTTTTGCACATTGAAAATTATTCCAAAAATATAACGATATGAAACTTGTATTATTGCTATGCACGCACCTATCATCAAGTTTTCTTCCAATTTAATGTCCGAAGATTTAAATATTTAAATAGTTTTAATATTAAAATTTGTTAATATTAAAATAATCGATATACTAATTAGTTATTAGTCGATTACTGAAATATATCGATATAATCGATTATTATGCGAAAATTAGTATATATTAATTTAAGCGATTATTTGATCGGGTAAAGTAGTAATTATTCTAAAAAGAGATTAAAGGGACTCAGAAATTACTCTCTTAATAACACACCATTAGCACACAATAATGTTGTAAGAGATCTTGGTGTTACTTTTACGAACACTTGGAGCTTCACTAACCATATAGACACTGTAACCTCGAAAGCCTTGCAAATGTTAGGCTTTATTAGAAGACAGTATACAGATGTTTCTAATATAAGAACGCTCGTAAATCTGTATGTGTCTCTCGTTCGGCCGCATATCGAATATTGCTCACTGGTATGGTGCCCAAATACATCCCAAAATATTAACCAAGTGGAGAGGGTTCAACATAGGTTCCTTACATACATAACCTTCAAATTCAATCTTGATAGCACTTATCCACATATATTGTCGTTTATTAATTTGAAATCGCTCGAGCGACGACGCTTAAATGCAGATGTTATTTTTCTTCAAAAATTAATATCAGGTGTGATAATCTGTCCAGAACTGTTAAGTTTAGTAAACTTCCATGCTCCAAGTCGCCTATTACGGAGCAGTAAGTCATTTTATGAACAAATGTAGAGAACCAATTACTGCAATAATTTTGGTATTAATAGGATTTGTGCTAATTGCAATAATATCAATTTTGACATTTTTAGTGGGACATTGAAACAGCTACGCGCATTCCTAATAAAGGAATAGGTTATTGTGTACATGGTTAGTTTGCCACTTATATATTATATTATCATTGTATTTGTAGCTTAGGAGATATATATATATATATATATATATATATATATATATATTTATTTTTTTTTGTCTTATACTTTAGTCTTATATGTACTTTTGTTAGTTTTAGAATTACGAACTGTAGTATCGTTTTGTATATGGATCCCGTTGAATAAATAAATAAATTACTAAGTAGTAGTTACTAATCTAAGCGATTATTTGATTGGATAAAATTGTAATAAGAATTTAAACGATTATTTAATTGGGTAAAATAATACTAATTTAAAGGATTATCTGATTGGGTAAATTAGTAGATACTAATTTAAGCGATTATTTGATCGGGTAAAATAGTATATACTAATTTAGGCGATTATTTCATCGGGCAAATTACTAATTGGTATACTAAAATAATTGATTATTAACTCGGTAGACTGGACTATTAATTATTATAAACAATTGTATCGCTTATTATCTCGATAGAGAGGACTACTAATTATTATATAGTAATATTAATAATTACTTCTTTGACAGTTGTTTTGTATTTCATTAAATAAATCATTAAATAATTATAATTATATAAAAATTCCAATCTTCACTACTAACAAACATCGACCCCAGGGAAAAACGCTAAAGAAACCACGGGCTTAAAAACAAACCCCAATAATTACTTCCTTAAAAAACTACACCTTAAAAGACCATTTCTTGTAAAAACTTTTATGAAAACAAAACACGTCATGAAAAACTACCCCTTGTAAAAAGATTCCTGTAAAATCAGCCCCACTCCCGAAAAAACATCTCCCGAAAGGAACAATCCCTCTAAAAATCATCCTTACGGATAACCATTCCTGAAATTCATCCCCTGAAAATACCCCTCCATAAAAATCACTTCCTAAAAAAACACCCCTCGAAATACCATCCCCTCGAAATACCACCCCCAAAACAAGCATTCCCAAAAATACCCCCTGCAAAAAACATTCTTGGAAAATCAGTTCCAGAAAAACAAAAAAACACCCTGTTCGAATATACGATAAACACAAGATCAGTTTATATCGCTTGTTAATTATTTATTTTATATTTTAACGCCCCCCCGCCCCACTCATCATATGTTTGAACTGAAAGGTTAACTACTAATTTTCAACTACTAATTTAATCGATTATTAAAATATTTCGTTTCAAAATAATCGATTAATAAAATGTATCGATTATTTCCATCACTAATTAAAATATTCGAACACTTAAATATGAATGATGCCTTATGCCTTACTAAAAATCTCGTACGCTTTGAAGAATCGATTAATAAACATTAAATGAACGTTAAATTTATATTTTTCATCAACTTTTTTTGTTATTAAAGATTAAAAAGAAAATAGAGAAAAACCATAAAATATTTAAAACACTTAACTTTGTTTTACCACTTTAATTAAAGTGGTAAAACAAAGTTAAGTGTTTTAATATTATTTTATAAAGATGTACCACAAAGTGAACGCCAACCAAATCAAAGATTTCATAAAATATTTATATTAGATTTGTAAGTAAAATTCCCTTAGTTTTGTTTTACTTATATTTAAAACAAAATGAAGTGAATTTAATTTAGAATATCAATATAAGAAATGAAAATGTTTTACGAAGTGATTGGCCCATTAAGCGCCATTGATGCAATAATAATAATAATAATTTATTTATTGCCCAACAGATACAACCAATGTATAAAATTAATAATGTAGATTAATTTTTTGCTTATTATTAAATTACTAAATAAGATAATCTGATACATTCTATTATTTGACCTGATTTGAGAGTGTGTGAAGAAAAATGTAAATAACTGTTTGGTGTTGCAGGCGTTCACTTTGTGGTACATCTTAAATACACTTGTAAATAAAACACTTTTTACTTTGTTTAACCACTGAATCTGTTTTATTTACAAGTGTATTTAAAAATGTGAATATTTTGTTATTTAAATATATTAATTATTACTTATTAAAAAAAATGTTTTCAGTGTATTTCTAACTTCACAATATTTCAGTGTTTTATACGCGTGGCGCATAAAGTAAAAATTCAAGTTAAGAAGAGCCTGAACATTTGTTTTTTGGATTTTTCCTAAACTCGAAATTTTACTTCATGCATAGTTTCGGAGTGGAAACACACTTTCGAAACTTCAAATTGAACGCTGTTATAAAATCGACGAATGCCTGAAAATTTACAGCGTACACATTATGTATATTTAAAAGAAAAATTCCCAGTATGTAATATAATAAGTTAATCATATAAATCATAAAAAAATGGTGATGTGTCCATCATAGTACTTTCCCCATTAACTAAAAGAACTACGACAAAAAGTGTTTATATAGTACATAGAAAGGTAATTTTTTGATTATCTACAACTTTTATTAACAGGAGATGTTTATATGGCCATTATTAGACAAAAATCCAAAAAATGCTAAGAGTAAACTAAGACTTCCAGTTTCCGCGTAGCGCTCCGCTGCCAAACTTTTACTTTATGCGCCACGCGTTTGAAACACTGACATATTGTGAAGTTCAAAACTTACTACTTATGTTTAAGTTAGTACATTATATAATGAATGCTTATTTTTTTTAAATTCTGGCGATTGCAATTTCCTTCGTGATATGTAGTAAGCATAAATCCTTGTAGTTAAATCATTGACATTTATGAAAATCATTGAAATCTTAGTTAATGATAAAAGGAGTAAGCAGAGCTGGGATGAATCCTCAATAACAGGATACGAATCACGAATCCGAATCACCTAATATGATTCGAATCACGAATACTCGAATAAAGGATTCGTAAGTGAAAAATTTGATTCGAATCAAAGATTCAAATCATCATTTTTGAATTACGGATACAAATCCTTTAAAAATAAATTTGAAGCTATTATTTGCAACCATTAACATTTTATTCCATCAGTTTCTATTAACAAAAATATTCATTTACCGACTAAATATCTGACTAAATAATGCTGATATATGTGTTATTGAACTTCATTTTAAATCAGTGTTTTATACGCGTGGCGCATGAAGTAAAATTTCGAGTTTAGAAAAGCCCCGTGAAAATTTGTCTCGGGTCGCTGCGCGACCCGAGACAAATTTTCTACGCGGGGCTTTTCTAAACTCGAAATTTTACTTCATGCTTAGTCTGGGAGTGAACAACACTCGTTCCTAGAAGTTTCAAATTACAGGATCACTCTAGATTACTAAGTTAATTACCATTTTACAAAGGCTACAGCTCGAAGGACCAATCATCTACTTCGGAGACCGAAGGACTACAGGGAATAGAAGTTTCTTTACAAGAAAACAACGCATATCTGAAGGTTTACAGCATGAATAGGAAAGAAAACATCCAATTTAAAAAAAATATCGAAGTTGGGTTGGTTTTCAGTGAGTTTTTAACTTCACTTTAAATCAGTGTTTTATACGCGTGGCGCATGAAGTAAAATTTCGAGTTTAGAAAAGCCCCGTGAAAATTTGTCTCGGGCAAATTTTCTACGCGGGGCTTTTCTAAACTCAAAATATTACTTCATGCTTAGTCTGGAAGTGGACCGTGAAGGTGTAGAAAATGTCGAGATTTTCGATATTTCTAAATTTTTGTCGATTTATTCACAGTTTGTTATTGTGTAATGCAACTTAAATATTAAATAAATACGGTTTTTCTTAGGAATAGAATATTCACCCATTAAGAGCCGAGCAAATCATAAAGTTAACTCTAAAAGTTAGTTTTAGGTAAAATTTTGCATCTATTTCTATGATTTCAATGAATGATTTATTATATTACATACGTCGATGTTATAAAAGAGTTAAATTTATAGTTCAAACGAGTGTTGGCCACTCCCAGACTAAGCATGAAGTAAAATTTCGAGTTTAGAAAAGGCCCGCGTGGAAAATTTGTCGAGGGTCGCGCAGCGACCCGAGACAAATTTTCGCGGGGCTTTTCTAAACTCGAAATTTTACTTCATGCGGCTCGCCTATAAAACACTGATTTAAAGTGAAGTTAAAAATGCACTGAAAACCAACCCAACTTCGATATTTTTCCAAAATTGGATGTTTTTTTCCTATCGATGCTGTAAACCTTCAGATATTCGTTCTTTTCTTTTCTTGTAAAAAAACTTCGATTCCCTGTAGTCCTTCGGTCTCCGAAGACCGTGATTGGTCCTTCGAGCTGTAGCCTTTGTAAAATGGTAATAAACTTAGTAACCTAGAGTGATCCTGTAATTTGAAACTTCTAAGAACGAGTGTTGTCCACTCCCAGACTAAGCATGAAGTAAAATTTTGAGTTTACAAAAGCCCCGCGTAGAAAATTTGCTGATTCACTGATTTTAAGTGAAGTTAAAAATATACTATTAAGGTTGGAAATGTTTCATGGTTAAGTAACCAAATATGCATTCACAAATATTTGAATTATTCGAAAATTTAAATATTTATATTCAAATATGAATAATTTAGTGATTTGAATATTCATATTAGAATATTTAACTATTTGAATTAATCGAATTCGAATCCCAGCCTTAATAGCGATGATTCGAATTATTTGGGAGGCGTCGGGCAAAGTTTCCTGGCGTCGGTGGGTTGCTGGCGTGGCCTGGATCCGGCGGAAGCAACGGACGCGTCGAGGCGACTGCGCTGGCAATCGGGTTCTCGGCGTCCTAGTCCAAGAACAGGAACGACGGCTAACGTCGGCGTCGGTTGTTTCCTGTTGTTAGAATCTTCTTCTGGCGGCAGGAACGACGGCTAGGACGTCTGGCTTCGGCGTCGGTCAGAGCTTCCTGGCTCAGACAGAAGAGTCGAGGAACGGAAGTTCCTCTTGAATCCACATGCTGTCCCCTGTACAGCACAAGAGTGGACTCAAGAGGAACTTCCGTTCCTCGACTCTTCTGTCTGAGCCAGTAAGCTCTGACCGACGCCGAAGCCAGACGTCCTAGCCGTCGTTCCTGCCGCCAGAAGAAGATTCTAACAACAGGAAACAACCGACGCCGACGTTAGCCGTCGTTCCTGTTCTTGGACTAGGACGCCGAGAACCCGATTGCCAGCGCAGTCGCCTCGACGCGTCCGTTGCTTCCGCCGGATCCAGGCCACGCCAGCAACCCACCGACGCCAGGAAACTTTGCCCGACGCCTACGCTAGCCGTTCCGTCGTCGTTCCTGATGTCCCTCACTACGAGCGTAGTGTTTGTTGCTGCCTCCGGATCCAGCCAGACGCACCACCCCACCTACGCCGTCTCACACCGAGACACCGTCTTGCTACCTGGACGCCGCCTTTATCCGGAAGCCACTACTAGCCAGACGCCACCGCTGGGCTAGTAGAAATTCCTGATCGCAACGCCGACGCCACACCAAGTCTGCCCTGTAACTCGTGCACTGTTTCTCTTGTTCTTATTCTGTTTGTTGTTTTAACGTTTTATTTGTTTTATTTTGTTTAAAATAAATAATTTAAAACAGAAAAAAAAAATCAATGCGCAACTTTTGCTCTAGTTCCTATACATATGGGATACACTTAACCTTGCCTGAATCTTAATTAATAACAATTAATCCTCCTGACAGCTCGTCTTCTATAGCGTACAAAATTGAAATAACCCCCTCGTGTTTAGTGTCATTGGAATGGTCTTCCTCTCAACTATCCGATGACGTATGTGGTGTTCGCGTACGTGTGCCCCTTTCGCGACAATTCGCGAACATCGTAGGGGGCTTTGTGTTTGCCGCTTTTATTACGTTCTGACGTCATGCCCGATTCTCTTGTTCTCCGCACGTACATTTCGCTGGCACGGTCGGCTCGGCTCCAGGTAGCTGCGACCCTTCGCAGATGTGGCGAACGCGGGGATATCCGGGAAATCCGTATATATTTTGGACAACCCTGGTTATTTTGTTCAACCCTGGTTATCTTGGATAGCTGAGAGGAGCTTCCACCACGAAAGGGTGAAGTTGAGCTGTCAGATATGCGAGGGCGCTAGTTGGTAAAACTAAACTAATGTATGGCGCGAACTTTACTCATTTGGAAATGATGAATACATATACAAAATAGCAGTTGACGGAACTTGTTAAAAAGTGCCGGTAACAACTTCAAATGGAACTCTATTATAAAATCGACGAATGCCTGAAAATTACGTAAATAAAAAAATCGCTAAATATCATTCAAACCGGGAAAGTCAGAGAAAAGTCATGGAATATTATTCAAATTGACCAAAACACTAACAAAAAAGCCATATGGTTTTATTCAATTTGTCAAAATCAACAGGCATCATAAAAATTACAAAACACGTAAACATTTATAAAACCAACTTAAATGTTGATAAAAACAATTAAACAAAATGGGGATTTTCCACAGAAGAAAGTTATATTAACAGGTCAGGGAATAAAATCTTGAATCAGGAAAATGTGGGGAAAAAATTACATTTCAGATTGTGGCTACCATGTCAGTTTTACTTCAAATAAAATTAAGCAAAATTTTGAAAACTAGATTATTATCTTTAAAAACATTTTCAGTCATTTAATGTTCTTATCAAAGCATTCAGTTTGAAGTTTCGAACGAGCGTTTCCACTCCCAGACTAAGCATGAAGTAAAATGTCGAGTTTAGAAAAGCCCCGCGTAGAAAATTTGTCGAGGGTCGCGCAGCGACCCGAGACAAATTTTCACGGGGCTTTTCTAAACTCGACATTTTACTTCATGCGCCACGCGTATAAAACAGTGATTTAAGGAGAAATTTAAAAATACACAAAATAAATTTTTCATTAATTCGAACTATTTTTGACGATTCGAATCCTTTTGTAAGTATTCGAGTCCTTTTGTAAGTATTCGAATACTTTTGTAAGTATTCGAACCTTTTATAAATATTCCAATCCTTTTGTAAGTATTCGAATCCTTTCATAAATATTCGAATCCTTTTATAAATATTCGAATCCTTTTATAAGGATTCCAATCACCCACATTTGGATTCGAATACGAATCCTCTTAAAAAATGTAACGAATCCGGATCACGAACCCAGTTTAACTAAAGTATTCGATTGCCTCTTTTAAATCCTCCAGACGGATTCGAATCCAGGATTCGAATCCTCAATGATTCGAATTCTGCCCAGCTCTGATTAATATCTAGTTTTCTCAATAAACAGATAATATGCTATCATATTAAAATTTAATAACAAAAAACTCCATCTGTTGTTGATTAGCTAGATTAAGTATAAATGAAATTGCCAATTCTTGGTTGCAGAATACTTCAAACATTAAAAGTGCGATTCTTTTCGCAATCTACAACAAGTTAGTCTTACAAAGACTATATCAAACACTCATTGAAACAACTACTTCCCGGGCTAATACCCCGACGGACATTGAATTATACAACAAGTGTTTGCTGTTACATACAGTAACCTACTGCAAATGTAACAATTTGGGTCAAAATATTCAGGCCATCTATAGACGCGTTTCGAGATTTATCATTTATAATTATGTTTGAACGGTAACGTGACCGCCAGTCTAAGGTGTCAAATTGTTTAGAGGTAATGGCAAAGCTATGCTGATGAGAGATAAATCTCGAAACGCGTCTATAGATGGCCTGAATATTTTGACCCAAATTGTTACATTTGCAGTAGGTTACTGTATGTAACAGCAAACACTTGTTGTATAATTCAATGTCCGTCGGGGTATTATCCCGGGAAGTAGTTGTTTCAATGAGTGTTTGATATAGTCTTTGTAAGACTAACTTGTTGTAGATTGCGAAAAGAATCGCACTTTTAATGATTAGCTAGATGTATGACATGTTGCTTAACATCCATAAAAAGTAATTTAAGAGGGAAAAATAAATAACAAAAATAATTTACTTCAAGTATTCTTCTCATGAAATAATTTGTTAATCTGAATTTTTTATTTTTTTTTTAAATGACGAAGAAGAGGATCGTGGAATAGAGTAAAACGAGGTCATCTCGTTTACGTTGAGGCCGTTACACTTTGATTTGAGTTTCCGTGCCCTTTGTATACCTTTCATCATTTCCATTCCAACGAGCGCACTCTTGTTATTGCCGTACACGATTTTTTAAAGGCGATTGCGAACATCGTGGATTTGTCAATTTCGTGTTTTTACTTCGAAACTGGTATCAACTATAAAGGATGCAAGAAAGTAGCTCAGTTTATTTGGTACCATCAGGAAATATCAAGATTTATATAATTAAACTTAATTAAACACTTTTTTCACTCAAAACATTTATTTATACTAAATGTGCACTTCTGTGTAATAAAATTAAGCACGAGTCTCATAATTACTTTTCAAAGTATTCTACCCACTGAGCAAACACATTGAAGTAATGTTTTATCAACATTAATACAACGTTTAATGTTGTTACAATAATATAACGTTATTTGTTTGTTTTTTGCTCAGTGGGTAGTTGTATAATTTTGGTCTGTGCTAATTACCTAGCAGCAGTTTCAATAAATGATAAAACACCATAACTTGAAAGTTACACCTTTAATTAAAAACCAAAACTATGACCTTTTGAAGAAAACGCTCGTAATAAATACAACAAAGCCGAAATAGAAAAACCATCTTCTATTTTAGTTAGAATTCAAAATTTTGAATTGTTGTCTAAATGACGCAGCATTTTGACATTAAGGAAATTTTAAAAGTGCGATTTTTTCGCAATCTACAACAAGTTAGTCTTACAGAGACTATATCAAACACTAATTGAAACAACTACTTCCCGGGCTAATACCCCTACGGACATTGAATTATACAACAAGTGTTTGCTGTTACATACAGTAACCTACTGCAAATGTAACAATTTGGGTCAAATTATTCAGGCCATCTATAGACGCGTTTTGAGATTTATCTCTCATCACTTCGCGGTGTTTTGTCATAAATTAATTCTCTGTAAAACACCTCCTTACCTGTACGAAAAAATCAAGTTTCGTTTTGATGTGCATACTCTAAATTTACGCTTTAGAGGCTTGCTAACACCGCCTCAATACAAATCAACCTTTGCATAAAGAGCATTTTCGGCCCAGGTCTCTAAAGTGTATAATAAACTACCTCCTGTGTATAAGGAAAGTAGTGTTATGGTTTTCCGCAAATTGTTTGCTAAGCATCTTCGTGAATCTATCACCAATTACTGACACCCCAGGTTAATATATACTTGCCTATTTTTGATTACTATTTTTCTTGCCCAACCACCACAGTATTCATTGTAACGGTTGTATGTGTGTATATGTGTCATGTACTTAAATTTAGTCTTGCATTGGCCTAAAGGCAGAACAGTGCTATTAATCACCAAGAAATTGGAATTAATGGCACTGATTTAGGTCCATTTGACGATATTAGAATGTATTATTGTGTACCTATAATACCTTATAATATGTATATTATCGGTCAATAAATGATTTATTATTATTATTAATATTATTATTAATTATATTCAATCTCTTCACGTAACTCAAACCAAACACATCAAGATTTAAGTTTAAATCGTTAAAATGTAGGTGTTCTTTTTAAGGGTTTAAAAAATGTTTTGCTTTTTTGCTTAAAAAGATGTCAAACTTTATAATTAGTTAATTTGCTACTTCTGATTTTACTGATTAGATAGAAGATCAAACAAATAATAAATGATACTCATCACTTTAATATCACTATATTTTAAAATGACTTCAATGTTTTATCTTTTTTTCAGGAGCAGGTAATACCGATTGCGATTCCAATCGTAAATTATTATTTATGAGTTTAGAAAGCGAATGTCTTCGTCTCTTTAAAAGATAATTACCTATGTAATGCATGCACCAACACGCCTCGTTTTAAAGTAATTTATTTCAAACGCGGTTATCGTGTTTTATCAAATATCACGTGTGCTGGGTGTTTAATTGCAGGTACAATTACTCCTAATAGGTAATTAATAGTGTATAAAAACAGATAGGTTTAATAGAACACGGTGTTTAAGCAAATGTGTTAAAAATCAAGCATGTTTTACAAAGCGAAACCAGGGCCGCAGTAAGGGGGAGGCCAAGGGCGCATCAAATCGAGGGGCGCTATCGAAGCCAAACATCAGAAATTTCATAAATTTAAAGCAGAAATTTTAGATTATACAGTACTATATTCCTTGAGAATAACTCAAAGTCGAAACTAGTTGTAATAAAAATACAAAATATCAGTGAAATGTAACGAAATGTTTTCTTTTAAAATCAAAGTAATCTATATTTTGAACTTTTTTTAAATCGATGTTTTATACGCTTGGCGCATGAAGTAAAATTTCGAGTTTAGAAAAGCCTGAAAATTTGGGTTGGTCGCGTAGCGCGTAGCGCTACGCGACCAAACCAAATTTTCAGGCTTTTCTAAACTCGAAATTTTACTTCATGCTTAATCTGGGAGTGGAAACCTATGTTAAAACATAACATATCAATTATACGTGCTTAAATTGACGTTTCTTAAGATTAGAAGGAAACGTTATTCAGACAGGCAAAATTACAAACTTTAAGCCACGTCAAGAATACACTATTTCCTATTATTGCAGTACTATATAATAAATATACAATAATATAATGTATACCGTAATATATTTTTCTTCGAACTGTCAATAATGTCGAAAAAGTATCACAATTGTCGAAAAAATGTCCAAAAACGTTATAACTGTCAAATTAAGTGATTACTATCACAATAAAGATAATGTCAACAAATTATGGTGGCTTATAAATGCCTAATAAATGTGAAATTTAACCAAGTGTTTTCTTTTAAAATCAAAGTAATCTATATTTTGAACTTTACTTTACATCGGTGTTTTATACGCGTGGCGCATGAAGTAAAATTTCGAGTTTAGAATAGCCTGAAAATTTGGATTTGCCGGGGCGCGACTCGCTTCGCTCGCGCGCACCGACAAATCCAAATTTTCAGGCTTTTCTAAACTCGAAATTTTACTACATGCTTAATCTGGGAGTAGTTACCTATGTTAAAACATAAAATACTAATTATTCGTGCTTAAATTGACGTTTCTTAAGATTAGAAGAAAATGTTATTCACACGGGCAAAATTACAAATTTTAAGCCACGTTAAGAATACACTATTTCCTATTATTACAGTACTATAATATACAATAATATAATTTATACCGTAATATATTTTTCTTCGAACTGTCAATAATGTCGAAAAAGTATCACAATTGTTAAACTGTCAAATTAAGTGATTACTATCACAAAAAAGATAATGTCAACAAATTATGGTAGTTTATAAATGCCTAATAAATGTGAAATTTAACCAAGTGTTTTCTTTTAAAATTAAAGTAATCTATATTTTGACTTTACTTTACATCGGTGTTTAATACGCGTGGCGCATGAAGTAAAATTTCGAGTTTAGAAAAGCCTGAAAATTTGGATATCGAAGCCAAACATCAGAAATTTAAAGCAGAAATTTTAGATTATACAGTACTATATTCCTTGAAAATAAATCAAAGTCGAAACTAGTTGTAATAAAAATACAAAATATCAGTGAAATGTAACGAAATGTTTTCTTTTAAAATCAAAGTAATCTATATTTCGAACTTTAATTTAAATCGATGTTTTATACGCGTGGCGCATGAAGTAAAATTTCGAGTTTAGAAAAGCCTGAAAATTTGGGTTGGTCGCGTAGCGCTACGCGCTACGCGACCAAACCAAATTTTCAGGCTTTTCTAAACTCGAAATTTTACTTCATGCTTAATCTAGGAGTGGGAACCTATGTTAAAACATAAAATATCAATTATTCGTGCTTTAATTGACATTTCTTAAGATTAGAAGAAAACGTTACTCACAAGAGCAAAATTACAAACTTTACGTCACGTCAAGAATACAGTATTTCGTATTATTACAATAATTTACAATAATATAATGCAGACTATAATATATTTTATTTTGAACTGTCAAGAATGTCGAAGAAGCATCATAATTGTCGAAAAAATGTCCAAAAACGTTATAACTGGAAAATTAAGTGATTACTATTACAAAAAAGATAATGTCAAAAAATGACGATGGAATAAAAATATCACAACAGAAAAAACAAATTATAACTAATACAATCAAGAGGTGCCTCAAGAGCTGCTTTTGATATAATTCCCTGTGATCAACATCATCCTGCTATTGTTCTCGAGATTGATTATTTAAATATATCTCAGCGCAACTCTAACTGGAATTCTAAGTTTGTTTATAATTTTTCACGTGCTGATTACAGTTCTATTGCCAATAAAATTCTAAATACCTCTTGGGACAGTTTGTTTCTAAATAATAATATAAATACTAATGTACATTTATTTTATACTGAGTTATATTCGATTATTGATTTATATACTCCTAAAACTTTAGAAAAACTATCTACCTGTCGGAAGTATCAGTTTCCGAAGTGGTTTAGCTTGGAACTTATTGAACTTATTTCCCTTAAGAAAACTCACCACTTAAATTTTAAGCGTTCAGGCTTGGAATCAGACTATGACATTTTTAAAGAAACCCGTTTACGGTGTAAAAAATTGTCCACGATTTGCTATAGGAACCATGCTCAATCTGTTGAGGAATCTCTGCTTCGTAACCCCAAACTCTTCTGGAATTATGTGAACCTAAATCGATCAAGCTCGACTATTCCTGGTACTTTTGAACACGATGGCGTTCTAGTGAATAATATACAAAATGAAACACTTTTAACTTTGTTTGTATAACACGTTTTATTTAATGTGACTGCAGTTTCGACAAATTTAGCTTGTCATTATCACTCCATGTTTGATAATGACAAGCTAAATTTGTCGAAACTGCAGTCACATTAAATAAAACGTGTTATACAAACAAAGTTAAAAGTGTTTCATTGTGTAATTAACATGTATAACGAAGTAGAAGCCTCCACAATACAGAAATTAATAATATACAACATATTGTAGAGTTGTTTGCTAATCATTTTGGTTCAGTTTATAATACACCCCTACACAATGATACTTTGCCTTCGTCTGTAATATATTCTTACAATCACATTAATTATAGCAATGGTGATAAAATAAAAATTACAGATGTCCTAAACGAACTGGCTAAATTAAAAGATTTATACTGTACGGGCCCTGATGGTTTACCACCAATTCTGTTAAAACAATGTTCTTTTTCCCTTAGTCGTCCTCTATGGATACTTTATAACCAGTCCCTAGTTTCAGGCTGTTTTCCTTCTTTTTGGAAAAGTGCCATAGTTACACCAATTTTTAAAAGCGGTAAATAGAACGTTCTTTCAAACTATCGCCCGATCTCTCTTCTATCGCTTATGCCAAAAATATTTGAAAAATTAATCATTGCACCCCTATCTGAATGTGTATCTAGTGTCCTATCCGATAAGCAAAATGGTTTTAGAAGTGGGTGTTTGACTACCACCAACTTACTGACCTATAGTAATTATATTGTTACAGCCTTAGAAGCGGGATTTGAAGTAGACTCAATATATACCGATTACTCTAAGGCTTTTGACACAGTAGATCATAGCATCCTTCTTTCGAAACTTAAGCTTATAGGAATCGGAGGATCCATGTTAGATTGGATACAGTCTTACTTATCCGGAAGGTCACAGGCCGTGCGGATTGGTAGTGTTATATCGTCTGAGATACTTGTAACTTCAGGGGTTCCCCAGGGATCACACCTTGGACCTGTTTTATTTAATATCTTTATAAATGATGTGGTTGATTGTTTCCATAATTCCCAGTGCTTGCTATTTGCAGATGATATAAAATTATTTTTACGAATCGCGGATGATAGATCTTCTGTGTTGTTACAGGAAGACTTAAATAGATTTTCAATTTGGTGTACTGACAACCCTATGAATCTCAACCTAAAAAAATGTAATTGTATAACTTTTACTAAAAAAAGGGCCTCGACAGTGAGAAATTACTAAATCTCTATCGTCCTTTTAATTCGCGTTTCAGTCATTAAAGACTTGGGTGTATTATTGTCTCACAACTGGAACTTTAACATCCATCTACGCAACATAACTGCTAAGGCATACCGTGTTCTGGGTTTTTTAAAACGTAACAGCAAAGATTTCTCAAACATTCATACCCTTACGACCTTGTATGTATCCCTTGTCCGCCCCCACCTTGAGTACTGTTGCACTATTTGGAATCCTCATAGCAAATCGGACGTAAAAATGGTTGAGAGGGTCCAAGTTCAATTCACAAAATTTATCTCCTACAAGTTCGGGATTGTCGGCTCCTACAATGACGTCCTACAATCTTTAAATATCCATTCGTTAGAGCAGAGACGAAGGAATGCAGACGTAATGCTAGGATACAATTTAATAAATGGGGTGATTGATTGCCCCTATTTACTTGGCCAATTTAAAATCAATGTGCCAGCTAGAACTTTGCGTTCCTTCGATCTGTTCCATGTACCATATTGTAGGACGGACTATGGTAAAAATTTTGGTATATCCAGAATCACCAATAATTGTAACGCCATCAATCCCGACTTTGGTGCAATTAGCAGGAATGCTTTGAAGAACATCTTCCGACAGGGTAAATAGTCTACATATTTTAATCTGTTGTTTGTACCTAAATGTGTTGTTTGTTTTTTACTCTTTTATGTACCTATATTTATTATGTATTTGTATTTATATTTCATTTATTTTTATTTTTAGTTTTTATAATATTAATGTACTTAAATGGACTTCCGTTAATAAATAAATAATTAAACAATACTGTCAAAAAAATGCCGATCCTTGTGTCCAAAATTACATTATATTATAGCTAAAGAATGTAAGTAAAATATAGATTCATGAAATATTGAAAAAATATCAATTAATTTCAATAATGAAAATATAGAATATTTGAAATAAAACAACGCAGTTGGGAGGGTTTCACTTTTATTGTTGAACACTGCAACATGTTTCACCACACAGTGGCTTCATCAGGCAGATGAAATAAGTTCATATGAAATGAAATAATTTCATCTGCCTGATGAAGCCACTGTGTGGTGAAACATGTTGCAGTGTTCAACAATAAAAGTGAAACCCTCCCAACTGCGTTATTTTATTTCAAATAGTATTATGGAGTTTCATCATGTATCCGCCTCATCAATTAAATATTGAAAATATAGAACAAAAATCATAATTACTACAATAAATACCAATTCCATATGTTAGAAATGACATTCTTCTATAGTCAATATTTAAAAATACGTAAATAAATAATGAAAATAATGAAAATATTAAATAAAATTGTAAATTTATGAGAAAATCGGTGATTTACATAAATTACAGTCATGTTAAAAATTGTTAATTTTTATTTCCAATATTTCAATTCTCTGTAACTTATTTATTTATTTTACGGAAATCTCCGTTTTACAACATATGTAACAGTATAATTTCATAGTACAAAAAATTAAACAAATTACAAAAATACGGAAAGAGGTATTGAAGAACTTAGTAAAATAGTGAAAAATAATATGTATCTACATTGAACTTTGATTTCATCTTTGGTGATCTCAATGCTTTGCGGATTTTAGTTTTAGTATTGCTCGCTTTTGTTTTTCTGTTTTTATGCTATGACTTTTATATACCTATTTATTGCAATCTTTTAGTATTAATATTTTTTAACTTCATTTGCATTTTTGTATTTACTTTTTAATCTTTATTATATTGTAATTCACCCGTAAGTGAATAAATAAATAAATATTAATCTTTTATTTTTATCCAATTTTTGTAAGCTTGTAAAAAGGAGAAATACGTAAATATTTAAACCAATAATAAAAATGTTCTCGTAAATTAATAATTTTGTTCTAAATTGTTAATTAATGAGAAAATCCGTGATTTACTTAGAAAAAATCGTTTTCTATAAAAACTACAATTATGTTAAAGTTGTCAAATTTTATTTCCAAAATTTTAGTTTCTGATAAAAACAACAATTTATATGACAGACAATCCTAGTAAAAAAAGTAAATTTGTGTTAAAAATGTCTTTCTTCGTAAGATTGTTGTTTATTTCTAAAAATGTTTGAGGTACACTTCTGTGCAATAAAATTAAGTACACAAAATATGTTATAGTTTAAAGCGGACATGATGAGTTTCTTAGTTACGTAAATATGTCAATTCCTTAATGTCAAAATGCCGCGTCATTTAGACAATTCAAAACTTCGAATTCTAACTAATATAGAAGATGGTTTTTCTATTAGACAAATTGTTCGATTGGTGAACATCAGTAAAGACACTGTTTTCAGAGTTAAAAACGTTGGAAGCAGTAAAGAGGTGTTATGGTGTTTTATTATTTATTGAAACTGCTGCTAGGCAATTAAAACAGACCCGAATTATACAACTAGAATATTGTAAAAAATAGTTATAAGACTTGTACTTAATTTTATTGCACCACTTCTGTTACCTGTTATTTTTAAAACATCAATTATTAAATTGAAATTAATTTAATGATAATTAACGAGCGTTTCCACTCCCAGATTAAGCATGAAGTAAAATTTCGAGTTGAGAAAAGCCTAAGAATTTGGATTTGGACGCGCAGCGTCCAAATCCAAATTCTGGCTTTTCTCAACTCGAAATTTTACTTCATGCGCCCCGCGTATAAAACACTGAAATATTGTGAAGTTAGAAATACACTAAAAACATTTTTTTAACGAGTCAGACTTGCGCTTCAAATCTCATATCTCCAAATGTATATCTCGTGCATATAATAATCTAAGAATGATTTATTCTAATAGAATCTTTTTGTCGAAAAATTCTAAACGTCTCCTGTGCGATACACTAGTATTGAGTAACTTTAATTTCTGTGATGTCGTGTATGGTGCATGTTTGGATAGAATAACAACCGAACGCATTCAAAAAGTACAAAATTCTTGTATACGACTCATTATGGGTATTAGAAAATTTTATCATATTTCAGGAAAGTTAGCAGAGTTAAACTGGATAAATATGGCTAATAGACGAACCTTACATAGCTACATTATTTATTATAAAATTTTAAACTACCGCACGCCCCCTTATCTATATCAGAGAATTGTCTTTCGAACCCACGTACATAATTTAAACATCAGGTTCCGGGGATTAATATCCCCTCCAAAACATAAAACTGCTATTTTTGTTAGATGCTTTACATTCAGCATCTACAAACTATACAATAGAATCCCCGGAACCCTTTAATCAAACAATATATTAAATTTTAAAAGAAAAGTACGGGCTGGTTTATTACTTGGAGAGCTTTGAGGTTGACAAATCAATGAAACTAGTAGCACTTTACATATTGTTTATGTATAATTTTAATTAGTTTAGTTTATGTATATACTCTATCTCGCATTACATTTTAGTTTTATTTATTACTTCAAATTTCAATTAGTAGGTTAAGTGAAAGAGCAATAACAGGTATTACCTGATTGAACTTCGCCTACACTAATAAAGATTTAATTAATGTATAATGTTGAAGTTAAACAAATAAAGGCATTTATTATTATTATTATTATTATTAATCGAAAAATTTAAATAACAAAATATTTACATATTTCTTCTTACAATTAACATTTATTAAGAAGTGACATCAATTTTGAAATTAATAAAAAAAATATCTCACACATTTTTTGGATGTTTACTTTAGGATGACGTTTTACACACAAATCAATTAGGTTTTTTGAGACTTGCTCCATTTGATTGGAAAATAACATTTCTGAACTTATTTAGTGACATTTTGTTTATAATAGTTATAATATTTTTTATACATTTACAAAAACAATGATTGTTTTAATAAATTTAATTATTTAAAGATTTTTCGCGCTTGCGTTTTTGTTTTTGAATAGTAACATTTTACAATTTTAGTAATATAATTTTTTATTCACAATTAATGAAAACTGTTGTAATACTTTAACAATAAATGTAATTTTGTTGGGAAATGAAGATTCTGTTAAATATGTTTCCTTTATTTTTATTTTTTTTTCTTGAATTAATTTCTCATCTGGCACTTGGTGAAACATATTACACTATGTAAAGTTAATTAAAAGAAAGGCACTTGGTATTGTTTCACAATTAAATCTTTATTCCGACTAGTTTCGGTTTTTTAGACCATATTCAAAGGAATGTACAGAAAAAATTATTGCCTAAGTATATATACAATATTTTTGTTTCAGGTAATAAGAGAAGTCAGAATTGGGGAACTCCAAATCTCCTCGTTGTCGTTTACGATATTTTCCCCCATTTTTATGGCCCTGTTAATCTCCAGGCCCTCTTTGAGGTTTAGTGCGTATCCCTTATTACCTGAATGCAAAATCTTAAAATTATGCGGATTAAAGAAGTGATTGAATGCGATGCAATGTTTGGAAAAGCCAGTTGTTGGTTTATTATCTAAAACAGATTTTTTATGTTCTTTCATTCTGATTTCGAAAGATCTGCCGGTTTGTCCAATATAAATTGCATGACATTCATCACACTGTATTTCATAAATTCCACATTTCTTTGAATTATCAGTTTTCGATTTATTGTTTATTAATAGTTTGCCTAAATTTAAAGGGTTTGAACATATAATATTAAAGTCTTTTCCCGTACAATGACTGACTATATTATATGACAGGTCATTAACAAAATTCAATTTATGCCATTTATATTCTATTGTTTGCTCAGGTGCGTAAAAGTATTTAATTAAATGTTTTTGTTTATGCTTTTTTAATGATGAATGATGAATGTGATGCAATTTATATTGGACAAACCGGTAGATCTTTCGAAATCAGAATGAAAGAACATAAAAAATCTGTTTTAGATAATAAACCAACAACTGGCTTTTCCAAACATTGCATCGCATTCTATCACTTCTTTAATCCGCATAATTTTAAGATTTTGCATTCAGGTAATAAGGGATACGCACTAAACCTCAAAGAGGGCCTGGAGATTAACAGGGCCATAAAAATGGGGAAAAATATCGTAAACGACAACGAGGAGATTTGGAATTCCCCAATTCTGACTTCTCTTATTACCTGAAACAAAAATATTGTATATATACTTAGGAAATAATTTTTTCTGTACATTCCTTTGAAAATGGTCTAACAAACCGAAACTAGTCGGAATAAAGATTTAATTGTGAAACAATACCAAGTGCCTTTCCTTTAATTAACTTTACATGTTTCCTTTATATTTTAAAAAAATCTTTATTTTCCAACAAACTTACATTTATTGTTAAAGTATTACAAAAGTTATCATAAATTGTGAATAAAAAATTATATTACTAAAATTGTTAAATTTTACTATTCTAGAAAAAATGCAAGCGCGAAAAAACTTGAAAATTATAACAGAAGTTATCATAAATTTTGAATAAAAAATAATATTCATACAATTATAAAATTTTACAATTCTAGAAAAAGAACGCGTAACTTTTTGATACTGCTTTTATTATTGAAGTGGTATAAAAAAGTCAAGCGTTTTCTTCATATCAAAACTTTTGTAATAAATAATTCTTACAGTTATTGTATATTATATCATTTTTTTTAATGCGATCACTGAATTTTTAAAGTAATATACATGCATTACAATATTTTTATAGATTTGAGTTGTTTTATTTTTATATTTGGGTTTGTTTTACTTTACAGATGTTTGACTTTTTTTTTAAATATACGTATATTATTATCCTGAAGTATACACTGTAAATTATCAGGCATATTAATTCGTTTAAGTTGAAGCTTTATACGAGGGTTTTCAATCCTTGGTTAAGCATGAAGTAAAATTTGGAGTTTAAAAAAGCCTGAAAATTTGGTTTGGTCGTGTAGCGCGTAGCGCTACGCGACCAAACCAAATTTTCAGGCTTTTTTAAACTCCAAATTTTACTTCATGCGCCACGCGTATAAAACACTGATTAAAGTGAAGTTCAAAATACACTGCTTATATTTTATATAAAGGTTTACTTAAAATAAAACAAAATCACTGTAAATTGAAAGATTTGGTTTCAACAAAATATATTTAAATAATGTTCGAAACATAAAATATTGACTAAATAATACTTAAATCTTCATATTTATTTTGTTTTCTGTAATAAAAGAATATGTATGATATGCAAGGTGTTCCATTAAAAAAAATCGAAATTTAATGGTATAAAGTTGATTAATTGAATGAAATGGGGCAGGTGGTGGCCGAGCGGTAACGTCGCCGGGCTGTATCGCTCGGCGAGCCACAAGTTCGGGTTCGATTCCCGTGCACGGGGAGACTTTATTTGAAAAATAATGTCTCGTCGTGACCCTGGGTGTGGTATGAATGTGTGTGATTGTCCGAATGAATAGTTATTAATACACATTGTAATAAATTACTTGATACAAAAATAAACATTGATGATGGCTAATGGGCAAGTTCCCAAGGCCAGGCAAAAGCCAAAAACCAAAAAAAAAAAAAAATTGAATGAAATGAAATTTTGAATACTCTGTATTCTATTATTCCAAAAACAAATCATTAGGGTTTAAGGTCATTGGCTTTTTACAGCAAACACAACATCCGTTCGATTTCCTTTTGTTTGGAGATACGCATTTTTAAAGTAAATTATTAAAAAGCATTACATTGTGAGAACTTGCAACAAAATGACGTCATTTTACTCCACACGGTTCCGTAAATTCTTCTCAAAATGACCTCATTTCAGTGTGACTTCTCACCGATGACAAATTGCATCGGTAGTGTGAATTAGAGATGGGCGAAATGGCTCTTTTCAGTGAGCTGGTTCAATAGATCTGACCCACTTTAAAGAGCTGGTTCAGGGAGCCATCTCAAAAGAGTTACGTGACTCAGTTACGAGCTAACGATCCGCCAAGAGTTCTGACTCTTAGAGATCCATTTGATTCGACTCATTGAATTGAGCGGGGTGGTAATTAATTATTTCGGTTATACAATGATTGCAATAATTTAATCATAATTTATATAAAAACGTAAGAGTGAATATTAAATTATATTTATAGTAAACGGTATTCATTTCGTTCGATTACACTTCAAATGTGTTTAAATATTGTAAAGTTTATTATTTAGTATTTTCCATATTTAACACTTATTTAATATTAAGTAGGTTCTTTTATTCTGGGTGATGTTTTTATATAACGAATATCAATTCTATTTTCTTAACTGAGAAACTTGTGAATATTACAATATATTTAGAAACTTTAACTAGCTTGCTTAACGAAGTTTATTGAATTTAATCGGAGTAAGTAATATTTTTACTGTCTTGCGTTCGAGAGTCAAATCAGAAGTCCCGAAATAAAATCTAATAGTAATGAATAATGGTTCTTCGTTAAGCAAACAATGCGTAAGAAGGGGCACGCATAAGCCGGGGTGAACTTTATCATCTTTAGCGGAATTTTTCCATTAAGTACAAATTCTAATTAACTATTTATTCTTCCCAGGCTTATCTGTGCTCTAGCATTAGCAAATGCATTCTAATAATAATATTTAGCAATGAATAATATTTAAGTAAAAATAAACAACAAACATCAATAAGTGAAACAAACATAAATAACTTTAAATATGATTATCAAAAATGCACGATACTAAAGTATTAAATTATATAAATGAAATACAGATGGGTACATTACAATATATTGAATACTTGTGCGCGCCTATAAAAACGCACATACATACATTCAGCACATCGCGATTTAACTCCGAACCTCGGATTTGGATCCCAATAAGTGAGCTATAGCTCAGTCGGATTCAAGAGCTCCGTAAAACAAGCTAGTTTAGTTGGATTCGAAAGCCGTCGTGAATCATCGCGATCCAACTCCGAACCGCAGAGTTGGATCCCGAAGAGTGAGCTAGCTTAGTCCGCTCAGGCGGATTCAACAGCCGCCGTGGATCTTTTAGAGTCGATTCGCCAACTCAATGGGTTTATTTAACTTCATTCGCACGTCGTAATTCGAATCGATGAGGCTGCAATATCATGATAGAAATATAACGATAGCTGTTTTCTCACTAGAATAACAAACACTTCTTATTAAATTAACAATTTTGGTTACAAAAAAGGTGACGAAATAATTGCACTTGTAATGTTTACTAGATAGTAAACAATGGCGTTTGCTTATGATATTTTAAATTGTAGTATCTGTGAACTAAGAAGAGGCAAATCTCAATCCAAATAAACGAATAACGCAGGTTTAGAAATTGACGTGAAAAATATTCAGTTTTTAGAAATGAATTGAGTAGTGTACAAATGATAAAAGTAAAAAGTGCATGTTCAGTAAGGCTGAGAGAAGCCGGCCTGTCGATCTACGAGCTGCATAAAAATAAAAATCTGTTAATGCATTGCGAATCTATATTTACTCTAGAAGAGCGGGCGAATCAACATGAGTCTTGGCTCAAAAAGAGCTACATATTTCTAACTGAGTTACTTGGCTCACCAGCTCACTTCACTGAGCTAACTCTTTGAGTCGATTCGCTCAGGAGTTACTCATCTCGACTGTGAATACGGGCCCTGGAAAACTGTTAATTTTCCAAGTTATGTTACTCAAAATTTTTTTCAAAAAAATTATGTAAAATCGAAATACACAATAAAAAATATAACATTTCATTTGAAATAAGAAAGTTGGTGTTGACTTCCGGTATAACCGAAAGTAGAATAATGTTGAAGATATTTTCATTGATTACATAATTGCTGAAAATCTCATTACTATACATTAATTAGAATTTCATATACTTTAAATGTGCGGTTTCGGGGGGACACCCTGTATAATAATATTTCAGTTTTAAGAAAACTCATCCACGATTGAAAAAAAAAACAAATCGTTTTGTGAGACTGCGGATTTTCGTTCGTGTCTCACCGAAGCTCACTTTCTATTTGCGCTGATTTTTAGGTGTGCTCGCAAAGACGAGAGAAAGAAAGGAATCTTAACGGCCATAATTCATTTTAACGACGCAATCGTTCGCTTCCATGGGAATTCCGTGCCCGAATAAATAAAAGCAGATCCATCGCATTTTTTTTTCTTGAATGATTACTCCCAAACACGAATTTTGACGAAATGATTCACACGATTTTCACTAATTAATAATAATAAAAGGAACGAACAATTCCAACAATTCCTTCTTTGTAAGGTAATGCTTACATTTCTTTTATTCAATTTTAAAATCTTAACTGAATTTATTTTGAAATTCTCAAACAATAAATAATTATAAATCCATAATTATTAATTCTTTGAGCATTTATAAATAATTTATAATTTTACACAAACACACAATTGGTTGATTATTAAATATATTTTATCAATAGAATAATTATAATTTTACACAAACACACAATTGGTTGATTATTAAATATTTTTTATCAATAGAAAATTAAATCTGTTATTGTTAATAAATGTGTGTTAATGGAATGCAGCGTTTTGTGATTCATTTGCATATTAAATACCTGCCTAGAGAAATTTATAACTCTGCTAGTAGTAACACAATACACTGGAATATATTCGTGTGTGCAACAAACTGGGTTACTGAAATTTCACTCCTGGTCATTAATATACCGCACATAAGACACATGTTGTATTAGTTTACGATTTTACTACACCATCTCAATGAAAATAAAAAAGAGTCCGATTGAAAAAAATGCGAAAATAATGACTTAGAGAAATCAACTGCATAATATACAAAGAATATACAGAGAATATACAGAGAATTTGTCTTTTAAGTATAAATATCCGCTGTAAATTTTAATGCATACGTTATTTTTGATAACCGGTTAATTTGTTGCTTTTAACGACTATTTCCACTCCCAGATTAAGCATGACGTAAAATTTCGAGTTTAGAAAAGCCTTAAAATTTGGTTTGGTCGCTCCGCGTCGCGGAGCGACCAAACCAAATTTTCAGGCTTTTCTAAACTCGAAATTTTACTTCATGCGCCACGCGTATTAAACACTGATTCAAAGTGAAGTTCAAAATACACGTTTTTAACAAGATTTGTTGGACAATGATATAAAACTATGTCTTCAAAAAATTAATCAACGAGTTTTGTTCAGTTATATATATATTTTTTTTGTAGATACTACTTTCGCAAAATTCAGTTTAAAATATCACAATTTCAACTTTCGACGAAAATAACTCGAAAACTATGAAATTTTGACTATACCATCTCAATGAAAATAAAAAAAACACGATTGAAAAAAATGCGAAAATAATGACTCACAGAAATTAACTGCATAATATGCAGAGAGTATACAGAGAATTTGTCTTTTAAGTATACATATCCGCTGTAAATTTTAATGCATACGTTATTTTTGATAACCGGTTAATTTGATGCTTTTAACGACTGTTTCCACTCCCAGATTAAGCATGAAGTAAAATTTCGAGTTTAGAAAAGCCTTAAAATTTGATTTGGGCGCCCA
The DNA here is from genome assembly GCA_932526585.2 of Philonthus cognatus. Classification (NCBI taxonomy): domain Eukaryota; kingdom Metazoa; phylum Arthropoda; class Insecta; order Coleoptera; family Staphylinidae; genus Philonthus; species Philonthus cognatus. Next base: position 17,610,302 of record OW052243.1, read on the forward strand.
AACCAAATTTTAAGGCTGTTCTAAACTCGAAATTTTACTTCATGCGCCACACGTATTAAAGACTGATTCAAGGTGAAGTTCAAAATACACGTTTTAAGCAAGATTTGTTGGACAATGATATAAAACTATGTGTTCAAAAAATAAAACAACGAGTTTTGTTTAGTTATAATTTTTTGTAGATACCCCTTCCATAAAATTCAGCTTAAAGTATCACAATTTCAATTTTCGACGAAAATATATCGAAAACTATAATATTATATTTTTGGATTTTCACATATATTGAAAGCTACATTCCTTGCTTACCATTCACAGTAACATTTATGAAAACTAAGCTATGATTTTTTGGAGTTATTCAACTTCCATAAAAATCTGGATAATCCGTGTAAATGAAGTGCTGGCCCATTTATCTCTTTGTCTTTTTTCCTGTTTTGTGTTTTTCGAGCGCTGTAATTGCGAAATGAAAATCCCCGTGGCCATTGTTTTTATCGGGGCGGCTTTCAAACGGACGCCACTTTCCAGATTTGAATATTCGGACCGTTGAGAGATAAATATCAGAGTTACGAACAAAAGTACGGCTTCCTGTTTCATTTGCATTTTATATTTGTTTGTTTGTTTTGCGCGAGTGTGTGTTTATGCATTGCGACATTGCTTCCTGCATGGGGAGGAAATTATTTCAAATCCTACCTCAATAGAAAATTTATTAAAAGAAGCATTAACGACTCCCAAAGTAATAATAACAATAAGTCTTTATTGCCCAACAGGAAATTTTCCAATTACAAGACAATGTCTAGTAAAATGCTTAAATTACTCCCTAAATCCTTAAATTACGGTACAATCTACCAATTTATAATTAACTCTCACATTATAATAAATATCGATTAACAAATAAATAAATTGTGAGTTACGTGAAGATCAAATTAATTTGACGAATAAAGCACTAATAAACTTTCTTCGCACTTTTATTTCAATTATTCAAATAAAAGTGTGAAGAAATGTTATTAGTGCTTTATTCACACGTATGCAGACTCGACCCTACGCTAACGCAAGAAGAACTTCAACAATACCTAATGAAGACGTGCCCTAAGGCCAGATGCCAAAAGATGCAATCTAAATACCCTGACGAATACTCGTCATTTAAAATTTCTGACACCATGGAAAACATCGAAGTATTAAAAAACCCGGATATATGGCCAGAAGGTGTACAAATTAATCCTTTTTTACCGTGGATAGGAGAAAGGAAAAAAACAACCTAAATAAACACAAAACCATAAATATCCTTCATCAGAATGCCCAATCACTAGGAAATTCACTAAATGAAATCTATTACTGTGCACAGGAGTACAAATGTAACTTCATCTGCGTATCAGAACATTGGCAAACAGACGAGCAAATACAAATGCTAAACATACCAGGCTATAAACTTACTTCCTTCTTCTGTCGACCTCCGAATAAACATGGAGGTGTTGCGATTTATGCAGAAGACAACTTCAATACTCTACGGCCGGGCGACATTGAAGATATGTCCAAAGAAAATTTGTTCGAATGTGCGGCAAACGAATTTATACTTGACACGAACTTTTCACTTATCGTAGCGGTAATTTATTGTACCCCACAGTCAGACATAGAAATATAGACAAGTTAGATGAACTCCTTAGGTTATTATTTGAAGAAAAAGTAAACTTCTTTATCACGGGAGATTTTAATGTAGATATACTAAAATTAAGCAAAAGATCATCAATGTTTTTAGATATAATACACTTATGAGTGTATTATACTATCTACTATCTTCTTGTAAATAAAGCGACTCGTGTAAATGCTTGTTCATCAACATGCATAGACAATGTAATTACTAATATGGAATGCGCAAACTGTAATATAATTCAAACTGCAATATCGGATCACATGGGCCAAATTATAAACATGCCAACCGAGTCTAATGCCAAGAATAATAATCTTATATCTAAACGACTTTATCAGGAAGAGACCATTGAACACTTTTGTACCGCAATAAGTAATACCCTCTGGGACCCAGTTTACGACATCAGTGGTACTGACAATAAATACAACACCTTCTTATCGATCTTCAAAAATGCATTCAATAAGTACTTTCCTATTCGAACTTTCAGACAAACATCCAGAAAACATAATATATACAGTGATCCTTACTTACAATATCTTAAAGACAAAATTTTAACATATGAAACCGCTGCCACTTATAATAACAATTACAAACCAATATTAAAGTCATAAAAACAGAAATTCAACTTCCATTTAAACTTAAGCAGACGTAACTATTATACAAACCAAATCATACAATCAGATAATAGAAACAAAGCGAGCTGGCAAGTAATAAAAGACTTAACAGCCAGAAACATAAACCCAACCCTGCCGACTGGAGACCTTAAAGAGAAAGTAAACAGCTTTAATACTCTATTTATAAATAATGCACAAAACATGGTCTCTAAAAATTCAAATTCTGCGGAGCGAATAAATATATCAAATAATCAACATTCAATATTTTTGAAACCTACCGATGAACAGGAAGTAATAAATATTGTAATGAACTTTAAAAGCAAAAGGAGTAGTGGGTTCGATGACATACCTTTATTCATACTAAATCGAAGTATACAACATGTAGCAAAACCAATAATTCATATCATAAACAACTCATTTGCAACGGGCACCTTTCCTAATAACTTAAAAACAGGCGTAGTTAGACCCATATACAAAAAAGGGGATTCTAATGACCTTGCTAACTATAGACCAGTAAGCGTGTTACCGTCATTTTCAAACATCTTCGAACACGCCATGACAAAACGTATAATTGAGTTCATTAATAATCATTCCATATTGAATGATAACCAACATGGTTTCAGAAAAAGAAGAAACATAAACACAGCAATATTTAACTACACAACATTAATATACAACGCTTTAGATAAAGGAGAACTAGCTTGCGGCATATTTCTCGACCTGTCAAAAGCATTTGATAGTGTACCGCATAATCGTTTATTGGACAAATTGCATTTGTATGGCATACGTGGCACAGCAAATCAATGGATCAGATCATATTTAAGTTCCAGACAGCAAATAGTTAAAATAACACACTTAAACAACGAGTACATCTCAAATCCACAGACAATAAAATCCGTACTTCCCCAGGGCAGTGTGATGGGGCCTTTGCTTTTTAATCTACATCTCAATGACATCTTTGATTATGAAACTTCAGAAAATTACTCGATGATAAACTATGCCGATGATATCAATATTGCAGTCAAGGGTAGGGACTTTATAGAACTAAAAGAAAATTCGACATCCATATTACAGTACGTGGAGAAATGGTATTTACAAAACGATTTACTGCTGAACAAAGATAAAACTAAATGCATATTATTCAAAATAAACAATGTACAAGACCTACCAAGTACCGCTTGCTTTAACAGTAGTATTTACAATATTGTCAGCTCAACAAAAGTGCTCGGTATAACGATAGATACATCTTTAAAATGGAGGCTCCACATACAAGACTTATGTAACAAGCTAAGCAGAGTTTGTTATATGCTACGGGTATTAACAAGAAATATTGATACCAACATAGCAAAAATTGCATACCATGCAAATTTTGAATCACTGCTGAGATATGGAATCATACACTGGGGAGGCTGTTCAGATATTAACAGAGTCCTAATATTGCAGAAACGCGCTATTAGAATTATTTGTAAGGTAGGACCTAGGGAGTCATGCCGTAATAAATTTAGATAGTCAAATATGCTAACAATAGTAGCTTTATATATATATATATATATATATATATATATATATATATATATATATATATATATATATATATATATATATATGAATGTCTACTCTTCATGCGATATCATAATTCAAATTTTTCAGACAACGAGATTGTTCATGAATATAACACACGTAACAGACAAAATGTGGTATACCCGTAAGTAAACTTAGTTCACACACAGAAAAGTGTTCATTATATATGTCTGCGTTTATATAATCAGCTACCAAATGAAATTAAAAAAGAACAAAAACTAAAGACATACAAAGAAAAGACTTTTCGTCTCCTCTGTGAAATAGAACCATACACCCTAGATGAGTATCTTAATTTTAAATCTTCGTAAGATGATTGTATATTGTTATAGGACACTATTTTATACATTATACTCATGTATCTATTTCTGTGTATTTGTATGAAATAACGCAGTATTATTATTATTATTATTATTATTCGTTAAATCGAATAACAACGTTTTTTTAAATTAATTTCTCATTTTGCACTTAATGAAACATATTACATACACTATGTAAAGTTGTTTAGAGGATTTAATTTGTGAAACAACACTAAGGGTTTTTTCTCTCAATAACTTTAATAGTACCTACATTTCATTATTGACTGATTTAAAATTTAAATAATCGATTTTCTGTTGATTTTTTCTATAGCATATTAAACTAACTTTCAATTGCAATTCAAGCAACGAGAAGATTCGAAAATGTGCGCGAGAGGAGAAAATTATAGAAAGTAGGCGCACAAATATGTTAATTTACGTGTGTGAGAGTGCATTCTAATAACCTTCGAAGGTTGCCTGACAGAATGCACTTTACTCATTTGCCAAATAAATAAATGAATGAATAAATTATGGCAGTTATAATATTATTTGCTAAATACATTAATTAACAGGTGATAGATGTTTTATTTGTAGGAGGATTAATTAAGAATATTTCTTAAAAATCAAGGATTATCAAAAAGTTGATGGCCTTTTTTTGAGACATACTGTTATATCATTGTCCAACAAATGTAAATCTTGCCAAAAACGTGTATTTTGAACTTCACTTGAAATCAGTGTTTGATACGCGTGGCGCATGAAGTAAAATATCTAAACTCGAAATTTTACTTCATGCGCCAAGCGTATAAAACACTGATTTCAATTGAAGTTCAAAATATACTGCTTTAGAATACTGCTTAAGTAGTATATTTTAAACTTCACTTTAAATCAGTGTTTTGTACGCGTGGCGCATGAAGTAAAATTTCGAGTTTAGAAAAGCCTGAAAATTTGGTTTGGTCGCTCCGCGCTTCGCGCTACGCGACCAAACCAAATTTTCAGGCTTTTCTAAACTCGAAATTTTACTTCATGCTTAATCTGGGAGTGGAAACACTCGTTTAAAGCTTTAAACTGATTTTTTTAAAAACCTCGAACGTTGGAAAGTTGACTTAAAGTCGAAACTAGTTGGAATAATAAACCAAATTTTCAGGCTAGTTTAAACTCGAAATTATACTTCATGCTTAATCTGGGAATGGAAAACACTCGTTTTAAGCTTCAAATTAACCTTTTTTTTAAAACAAAGAACGTCGGAAATTTTACAGCGTATGTATTGAGATATGAATACTTAAAAAACATATTTAAAAAGTTTATTTAGTTTATTAGCCCTCCAAAAACATGGCGAAATAGATAAAAATAGACAAAATACTTATATTTAGTCATGTAACTTTAAAGAGTTAGAAAAGGCTATTAACTTTTTGATCACCTTTGATTTTTAAGAAATATTCTTCATTAATCCTCCTTTAAATAAAATATCTATCACTTGTTAATTAACTTATTTATTTATTTATTTTTTAAATATTTAATTGATGAGGCGGATACATGATGAAACTCCATAATACTATTTGAAATAAAACAACACAGTTGGGAGGGTTTCACTTTAATTGTTGAACACTGCAACATGTTTCACCACACAGTGGCTTCATCAGGCAGATGAAATAATTTTCATCTGCCTGATGAAGCCACTGTGTGGTGAAACATGTTGCAGTGTTCAACAATTAAAGTGAAACCCTCCCAACTGTGTTGTTTTATTTCAAATAACTTATTTATTTAACAAATGAGATTATAATTGCTCTAATAAACCTTCCATAGTTTTCGCGTTGTTTTCGTCGAAAGTTAAAATTGTGATATTTTAATCGGATTTTTAGAGAAGTTTAATTTGAATTTTTTACATAAATAACTCGTTGATTTACTTCACATTTACTGTGAATATTAAGTAAGCTTAGATGTTTCAAAATATGTGGAAATCTAAAAACACCCCCTTCTTAGTTTTTAAGTTATTAACGTCGAAAGTCGAAATTGTGATATTTTGACCGTATTTTTAGGAAAGTTGAATTTTTTTTTAACACTAATAACTAATTGATTTCCTTCAAATGGCTGAGGAATGGGGTAAAGGTGGATGCGTAGGTGAAAGAGAAGGAGAAGGAGGTGGAAGCACAGGAAAGACAGAGGTGTATAGAGAGGAGTGAATACAACGATATGTACGGGAGGTGGCAGGTGCATAGGAGAATGTCGAGGTAGGGAGAAAAGGGTGGTGCTGGCGAGGGCGAGGTGTGGGTCAGGGAGAGAGGAAGGAAGGTGTGGATGTGGGAAGAGTATGGGAGGTGTGTAATGTGTGAGCGGGGGAGGGATACGTGGAGTCATTTAGCGGAGGAATGCGAGGGGGTGAGGGAGGAATGGGTGGGAATAAGAGGGAATAGAAGAGTGACGGAATGGATGAAAGAGGATGGGGCCGGGATAAGAACGCTGGAGAAGTTGGGGGAAGAGAGGGAAAGCAGGAGGAAGAGAGGGGGTAGCGATTAGTGTAGATGTACTGTAGTATTATGCCAATAAAGGTCTTTTTTTTACGTCAAATTTACTGTGAATATTAGGTAAGCTTAGATATTTCAAAATAGGTGGAAATCTAAAAATACCCCTTCTTTAGTTTTCGAGTTATTTTTGTAGAAAGTCGAATTCGTGATCAGATTTTTAGGGAAGATGAATTTTAATTTTTTTTTTAATATAAATAACACGTTGATGTACTTTAAATTTACGGTGAATATTAAGTAAGCTTAGATATATCAAAATATGTGGACATCTAAAAATACCCTTCCCTTAGCTTTCATGGAAAGCCGAGATTGTAATATTTTGAACGACTTTTAGAGAAGTTGAATTTTTATTTTTTATCAACATAAATAACTAATAGATTTACTTCAATTTTTTTGTGAATGTTAAGTAAGTTTAGGTATTTCAAAATATGTGGAAATCCAAAAATAACCCTTCCTTAGTTTTTAAGCTATTTTTATCGAAAGTGAACATTGTGATATTTTGCCTGATTTTTACTGATGTTAAATTTAAAAAAAATATATATATATATATATATATATATATATAACTAAAAAACAACGCGCAGATTTACTTGAAAAGTGATCTTCAAAAATATGCTAAAATCTAAAATTTTCCCAAGGATAATTTTCGAGTTATTTTGATTGAAAGTCAAAATGTTGTTATTTTACCTTTATTTTTGGTGAAATTGGGTTTAAAAAAAATATAACTTAATCTACAACACTTTGGTTTTCTTGAAATTTAATGTGGATGTTAAGTAAGCTTAGGCTTAAGTAAGGTTAGGCTTGTTATGTGAGTAAGATGTTAAGTAAGCTCTTTCAAAATATATAAAAATCCAACAATACCACTTACATAGTTTTTGAGTTATTTTTGTTGAAAGTCGAAATTATGATATTTTAAGCTGATTATTAGAAAAAATAATTTTTCAAAAAAATTATAACAAAAGAACAATACTTAGATTTACCTAAACTTTGCTGGATGTTAAGTAAACTTAGATCTTTTAAAATATGTAATAATCCAAAAATTCCCATTCCGTAGATTTTTCATTTAGATCTAAGTAAATTTAGATCTTTCAAAATATGTGAAAATCAACACAGATTTCAAGATATTTTTGTCAAATCTAAAACCCTTGATTCACAGGCGCATTTATTATGATTTATGTTACTTGCACAAACTTTTTTCGGGCTATATTAATTCTTCTTTTCTTGTCTCCAAAATATACTTAGTAGTCCCAATAACTGACAGAAGAACGAGGCAACACTGTACATTTAAGGTCCAAAGTGCAACATGCAATTATAGCTTAAATAACCCGTTAACAAGATTATTCCGATTTGGTAATATTTTACTAGATATTAATTCCTTGTACCTCTTTCAAAAATCGGAAAATCTATTCAAAACCAAAATTAAGTTTATCAATTTCGAGCTTTTTACTTAATCCATATTAATTCGGTTGCATATATTAATTATTCTTTCCCTTAACAGAAGATGCTATTGTTTTATTAGTTTTATACTATAAGCTCGTGTAAAGTTTAGTTTAGTAGTGATGTAATTAGTTTTGTATACTTAGAGTGTATTTTTTTTATGTTAATGTTAAAATGGTTTTTTACCGTAAATAAATAAATAAATAAATAAAAAGTTAAAATGTTGGTATGTTAACCTGATTTTTACGGAAGGAGAAATATAACTCAAATTACAAAAGATTTATTTTTTAAAATTTTCTGTAAATGTAAACCTATTAGTCACCAATACAATAACGCAACATTATTATTATAATTTTTTAATTAAATTACTAACTAATTGAGATAATTTAGTTTATTGTATTATTTAACATGACTTGAGAATGTGTGAAGATATATGTAAATATTTTAACATAAAGAAAAATATTGAGTTTGTCAATAGTTTGCAGAATATTTACAAAATATAAAAACGAATTAATTCGTTTTTATATTTAGTAAATATTTTGTTATTTAAATATTTCGAATAATACTCACTTAAAAAAATAATGTTTTCAATGTATTTCTAACTTCACGATATTTCAGTGTTTTATGCGCGTGGTGCATGAAGTAAAATTTCGAGTTTAGAAAAGCCTGAAAATTTGGTTTGGTCGCGTAGCGCTACGCGCTACGCGACCAAACCAAATTTTCAGGCTTTTCTAAACTCGAAATTTTACTTCATGCATAACCTGGGAGTGGAAACACTCGCTAGAAACTAGAAATTTATCGCTTTAATAAAATCGACGAATGCCTGAAAATGTATACATCATGTATATTTAAATGAAAAAAATCCCAGTATGCAATACAATAAATTATTCATAGAAATCATAAAATAAAGTGCAAAATTTCACCCAAAAACAACTTTTAGAGTTAACTCAGCAATTGCTCGGCCGTTGCCGGGTTAAGTAAGCTTAGATCTATCAAAATATGTGAAAATGTAAAAATACCCCTCCAATAGTTTTCGTGTGATTTTGGTCAAAAATCAAAATTGTGATATTTTAGTATGAATTTTACGGGAGTCTATTTTTTTAAACATTTTAGAATATGCCAAAACACGTTGATTTACTTGAGATTTTTTAAAACATTTTAGAAGATGCCAAAACACGTTGATTTACTTGAGATTTATTGTGGATGTTAAGTCAACTCAGATCTTTCGAAATATGTGAAAATCTAAAAATACCCCTTCCGAAGTTTCCAAGATTGTGATATTTTTATTCGAATTTATAGGGATGTTGAGTTAAAGAATATATACTTTAAACAACGCAACGTTGAATTACTTGTTAAGTAAGCTTAGGCTTAGGTAAACTTAAGCTTGTTAAGTAAGTAAGATATTAAGTAAGCTCTGTCAAAATATGTAAATGTCCAATAATACCACTTATATAGTTTTTGAGTTATTTTCGTCGAACGTCGGAATTATGATATTTTAGACTGATTTTTAGAAAAATTTAATTTTCAAAAAAATATAACAAAAGAACAGTACTTAGATTTACTTAAACTTTGCTGTGGATGTTAAGTAAACTTAGATCTTTTAAAATATGTAAAAATCCTAAAATACCCCTTCCATAGATTTCGAGTTATTTTCGTCGAAGGTCAAAATCGTGATGTTTGAATCAGATTTTTAGGGAAGTTAAATACACAAAAAAATATATCTCAAAAATCACATTTATTTATTTAAAATTTGCTGTGGATCTTATTAAGCTTAGATCTTTCAAAATATATGGAAATTCAAAAATACTCCTTCCATAATTTTCGAGTTATATCAGTCGGAATTCAAAACTGCGATATTGCCTGATATGTATGGAATTTTACTTATTAAAACGTTGCAGTTCCCAAATACTCTAATGGATGTTTATAAAATTGTTTGTGGATATTAACAAAACATTATTCTTCATGATTATACAGAACAATCTCAAAACATACCGTGTGTGTATTTTTTTTTTAGTGTGCAACGATTTGTTTATAAAAACCATTCAAATGTATTTGTTGTGTTTTCACAGTCTACTGTGGTTAATAATTATTAACAGGAAATAAAAATATTTGTATGGGCTTGATGATACATGAGAGAATGTCCTAGAGCGCGGTTCAACGAACGGTTACTCCATTTTCCACGCTCAATCCATCCGAGATTACACGCGCCATTAAAATTAAAAAGAAATGCGCGCCTCATTGTTTATTGAATTTACTGCTTCGAATCTTGCCGCGAAGTGAAATGAAAGAAAGTTGGTTGAAATAAAATCAAAAGATTTTTACTAGAACCTTGTTTGTTAATTTGTAAACTGTGAAGTTTATGATTTTACTAATTTTGTTTATTTTTCGTATAGGAAGTGATAGTGCACAAACGCCCTACATTCAAGAAGTCACAGCACATACTGCCAAACCGGTAGAAAAACCGAAAATACTGAGCATGTTGGCGGATGATCAAATGTCGGGATTTCAACATCAGATCATTGTTACTTCAACAACAACCATAGTTCCTACGAATGTGATTCTGCCCAACACGCCAGTATCTTCGGATCCGAAAGGAAGAGCGCTCGATTTCAAAATCGGCGATCACAACAATGGTCTCAACAATACAAGCAGTTTGAAAGAGGATTTGAGTGATGTCAGCATGGATGCTGAGGAAGATGATGATGAAATTCCGATGACTGCCGCGAAAATTTTGGCTGCGAAACATTCAGAAAGAAATAGCACTTTAGGTGTGTATGTAATTAAATATTACAATTATTTATTGTGAATATAAATATAATATACGAGGGTCATTCCATAAATAATGCACATAATTTTTTATGTTCTTACATGTTAATTATTTTAAAATAATCTCTTTACAATTCTTGAACATACTCTCCCTGCTTCTCAATTAACAAATCTCAACGTTTGGGAAGCTTAATAATAGTATCTAATACGCTATATTTTTTTATCTGACGAATGGCTCGGGTACCGGCTCTTTTAGGGATGAATGAGTTTAGAAAAGCCCCGTGAAAGGCGTATAAAACACAGATTTCAAGTGAAGTTCGAATATACATTAATTTCACAATATTTAAGTGTTTTATACGCGTGGCGCATGAAGTAAAATTTCGAGTTTAGAAAAGCCCAGAAAATTTGTCTCGGGTCGCTGCGCGACCCTCGACAAATTTTCACGGGGCTTTTCTAAACTCGAAATTTTACTTCATGCTTAGTCTGGGAGTGGAAAACACTCGTTTAAAGCGTCAAATTATACTTTAAAAAAAATATCTAAAGAAAATAGGCTGAAAATGGAATACGTATACTTAAAAGAAAAACTTCTGGTATGAATAAATACAAATAAAATATTTCCAGAAGAAAGTTATTGTTACTGCAAAAATGTTCAGTAAAAATATTAAAGAGAAAAGTATTTGGTATACAGTAAAACTCATTTCGTAAATCGGCAAATCTTTTGGCATATATTTGACAAGGTGAAAGATATTTGGAATATAGTGAATCTCATTTGATCAAAAGTAAAATGCAATAGAGAAACCCTGTAATAACTTTCGTCTGGAAATATTTTATTTTTATTTACACATATGTAACACTACTTACGCCACCATTTTCCGGATAATGAGCCCTCTTAGTTCATTGCTAGCATGCATTTTTTGACGAACTGCAGCGATTTTGCTGACAAGTGAAATGTAATTGACAAACTGTGATAAGGTTTTGACATATAGGGAAATGTAGTGGTATATAGGAAAATGTATTTGATAAATGGGAAATATATTTGAGATAAAGGGATACACATTCGATATAAAGTGCAATGCAATAGAAAAACTCTAATATATAAAATTACGATAAAACTATTCGTGAAAATGAAAACAATGTCTTAATTAATAAGACAACTTAAGACGATAAATATCCATTGAAACAACTACTTCCCGTGCAAATACACCTCCGGATATTGAATTATACAATGAAATATTTAAAATCTTATTTAATGTGATTTGTTACAACGCTCTATTAAAGTATATGTAACGTTTAGGTCAAATTCTCCTCAAACCAACTAACACAAATTTAAAATGAAAGGAGAGATAGCAACAAATTAGAAGTGAAAGGACTTGGATTAAAACTAATGTCTTAGGCCATCTATAGACGCGTTTCGAGATTTATTTCTCTTCAGTATAGCTTTGCTTATGACGTTTAAAAAATTAGGAATAAAATTAAAACAAACTTACTTTACTTTAATTTTATTCCTAATTTTTTAAACGTCATAAGCAAGATAAATTTAAATTCAAAACTATTTGAATTCGAGAAAATAAGCTTACGCTTCTTATAGTTTGCACACTTTAAACATTTTTTCGTCATAAGCAAAGCTATACTGAAAAGAGATAAATCTCGAAACGCGTCTATAGATGGCCTAAGACATTAGTTTTAATCCAAGTCCTTTCACTTCTAATTTGTTGCTATCTCTCCTTTCATTTTAAATTTGTATTGTTAGTTGGTTTGAAGAGAATTTGACCTAAACGTTACATA